>VSWD01000002.1:15496816-15844444 GCA_033119305.1 Pinctada imbricata | reverse complement strand
AGTTATTCTTAAGACAAGATGTCCCACAAGGTGTTCCTTAGCCATTTTGGGGGGGGGGGGGGGGGGGGCTTCTATAAAATCTTTTCATTTTCATAATCTTTTTTGCAATCTTGACAAATTTATGTTTACTATTTCAGAGTAATTGATGACATGAAATATAAAATGTTTTTATATACAACTTTTTTTTCCATAAATCACAGGTCTCGAACCCCCCCCCCTTTTTTTCTATTCATCGTTCATCATGTTTATTTATTAATTTTTCTAGATCTGCTCAAAATATTTCTCAGAATATCAATAATATACATGATATAACAATGAATTATTATAAACATTTATCTTAAAAAAGTCACTGCCTTTAGAATGAAATAATACATTACAAGAGAGGTAACTCATTTAGAATGTTGTATGTATTCATAATATTGTCAACAGCAAGCAACCATTTGAGAAGGACTTAAAAAGTGATGGAGGCTTTTATCGGAGTTCACTAAAAGTATCGGATTTGTCGATAAAAAATTATTTGGTTCGATAAAAAAAATCCTGTTGTATCTATAATTTGGAATAAAAATTCCCAAATGTACGACATTTCATTGAAAGATTACAAGAACTCTGTTATATATAGTAAAGAATGTACAAGATCAAACATGTATGATGTAAATTGTACTTTGTAGCCATGAACGTGGTAACATGTTCTCATGTAATAACTAATATTATTTATCATATATATTCCTACAAAGATAATTATATTTAATCTTACTACTTTGATTTCAGACAATGCAAAAAGTACCCAGACTCACCAGGCAATTTAAGACAAATCAGGTGAAATTTGCCTCACTCTGATGAGCTTGACTAATTAACTTTTCATTTTCTATCTTGTTGGCCATAACTTTTGAATATAGGGAGTGATAGCTAGGGCTTTCATATTTCATGATTGTGTATTTCTTGTGACAAAAACTTATGAACACATTTTCAATACCTTCGTAGCCATGACGTTTGATCTGTTTTTGAAAAGTGCTTTTAACATTGGGCATAATTTTTGAACGGCTTTCATATTTCTACATGTGTGACAAAACCTTATTATGAGGGGGTGGACAGGGTGAAAGGGAGGCGAGAGGAAAGGGGGAGGGAGAAAGGGGAGAGGGAGGAGGAAGGGAAGGGGGGTAAATGGGAGGGAGGGGGAGGAAGGGGGCAGGAGGAGGAAGGAAGGGGGGAGGGGGGAGGTTAAGGAAGGGTTGAAAAGGAGGGGAAGGAGGTGACAGTGGGAGGGGGGAGGTAAGGGGTGGGAGGGGGGAGATAGGTACCCCCTGTCTGTCCCCCCCTCCCTATTATGGATAACAAAATAATTTACCATGTGACCTTGAAGTTTGACCTACTTTTTACATTGTACTCATTGTAGCTGTTTTCACTGACAAAGATGCTGACAGGGCATTCATGTTTCAATTCATTCATGTCACAAATACATGTGCATTTTTTTCCTTTCCTATCTAAAAAATGTATACTTCAAAATTACTGAAAACATTTTTGCCAAGCCTGTATATTTATAACTTTTTTACTTTTATCCTCAACCCGGACCCCCCCCCCTTCTTTAAAAGAAATACAATATTATATAAATTTTGCATGTATGGAAAGCCAAATTTATGGAAAGCTAAATTAACAGAAACTCAAATAATTAGAGAGCTCTTCAATTAATTAAAGAGCTCTTTAAAAGAATTAGAGAGCTGTTCAATTAATTATAGAGCTCTATAAAAGAATTGAAGAGCTCTCTAATTAAATTGTAGAGCTCTTTAATTCTTACATTGCCGATTATTGTAATTAGAGAATTGTATTAGAGAGCTCTTTAATCATGTTAATTGTATTAGCAATGATTAGAGAGCTCTTTAAAACGGACATATCAATATTATAATTAAAGAGCTCTTTAAAAGAATTATAGAGCTCTTTAATTGAATTAATGTGCTCTGTAAAACAATTGAAGAGCTCTAATTACAAAAATCGGCTTTGTATGAATTAAAGAGCTCTGTAATTGTATTTGAGAGCTCTTCAATTCTTTTATAGAGCTCTGTAATTAATTGAAGAGCTCTTTAATTCTTTTAAAGAGCTCTTTAATTCTTTTAAAGAGCTCTTCAATTCTTTTAAAGAGCTCTTTAATTCACATATTTATTACGCTCATTAAAAGAATTAAAGAGCTCTGAGCCTCTCTAATTGTATTATTGAGCGCAATAAAACAATTATTGCCCTCTTTAATTCATTTATAGCGCTCAATAATAAAATTGGAGAGCTCTTTAATTCATTTATTGTGCTCAATAAATGATACAAATTAAAGAGCTCTTTAAGAGAATAAGAGAGCTCTCTAATTGTATTTATGAGGGCCATAAATGAATTAAAGAGCGCAATAATAGAATTAAAGAGCTCGTTAATTGAATTAAAGAGCTCTGAGCCTCTCTAATTCTTTTAAAGAGCTCTTCAATTAATTGAAGAGCTCTCTAATTAATTGAGTTTCTGTTTATTTGGCGTTCCATACAAATTAACAGAAACTTAAATAATTAGAGAGCTCTTTAATTCATACATTGCCGATTATTGTAATTAGAGAGCTCTTCAGTTCTTTTATAGAGCTCTTTAATTCATACATTGCCGATTATTGTAATTAGAGAGCTCTTCAATTCTTTTATAGAGCTCTTTAATTCTTTTACAGAGCTCTATAATTCAATTAAAGAGCTCTATAATTCTTTTAGAGAGCTCTTCAATTGTATTAGAGAGCTCTTTAATTGTATTAGAGAGCTCTTTAAAACTGACATATCCATATTATAATTAAAGAGCTCTCTAAAAGAGTTATAGAGCTCTTTAATTACATTAATGAGCTCTGTAAAACAATTGAAGAGCTCTTCAATTTAATTAAAGAGCACTCTAATTAAAAAAATCGGCTTTGTGTGAAATAAAGAGCTCTATAATTGTATTTGAGAGCTCTTCAATTCTTTTATAGAGCTCTGTAATTAATTGAAGAGCTCTTTAATTCTTTTAAAGAGCTCTTTAATTCTTTTAAAGAGCTCTTAAATTCACATATTTATTGCGCTCATTAAAAGAATTAAAGAGCTCTCTAATTGTATTATTGATTGCAATAAAACAATTATTGCCCTCTTTAACTCATTTATTGCGCTCAATAATAAAATTAGAGAGCTCTTCAATTCATTTATTGCGCTCAATAAATGATGCGAATTAAAGAGCTCTTTAAAAGAATTAGAGAGCTCTCTTATTGTATTTATGAGCACAATAAATGAATTAAAGAGCGCAATAATAGAATTAAAGAGCTCTTTAATTAAATTATAGAGCTCTCTAATTCTTTTAAAGAGCTCTTTAATTAAATGAAGAGCTCTCTAATTATTTGAGTTTCTGTTAATTTGGCGTTCCATATGCATGAAAGTTATCAATTAATTAATCAGCATGATCAGAAAATTTAAAATTAACTTTACCGGTAATACTGGTCGGGTACATATTATCGCCGGGCACATATTATCGCCACTTCATTTATATCTCTGCATATTGTTGATGTAGAAATTTAATTTTTTCACCATAATTATATCTTTGAAACATGAAATGGTATACGAAATTTCAAATAATTTCATAACCTGCAAATACTGAATTTTATGATAGAAAGTCGGTAAATCTGAATATATTTTCCCCGCCCCTTCGGGGAAAGGGTAGGTCACTTCATCTTCCTGTATCTCTTTGGTTTTTAAATTTTTGTATGAATTTTTCACAGTCAAAAAGAAGAAAGTTCAAAGAAACAAATAATATAAATTTTGTTGAAAAATTGTAAGATTTTCATTAAGAATAGATAGAGGTGGCGATAATATGTACCCTTCCTTCTTTCAAACTTGCCAAAACCCTGACGTTCACAAATCACCGATAAACAAGAACAGATGATCAGATTTTCATGAAAATTAGACGAAATGTGTATCAAGGGTTCATCTTGCCTCTGTGTAAATTTCATCATATTTCATGAAGAAATAAAGATTTTAGAGCAAAAAATGTTGAAAAAAGTGGCGATAATATGTGCCCGACCAGTAGAATTTTAAAAATAAAATGGAAATAAAAATTTAAAAAAAAAATCCTTATTGAACCGTAGAGTCTAATATGAATTACCTTTATCACATGTGGCAAATGCAATATATTATATATAATTTTTTTTTTCTTTTTTGGAGGAAGGGGGGGAGGTGGGTTTTGTTTTTCCATTAATATAAATTAAATTCAAATTCTTTATTGGTGAAATAATTATGATTTTATTCCACGCCCATGAAATGATAACAGCCAGTACAATAATCAATATTCATGAAAGATATGCATGCATTTCATTTTTATTTTTTTTTTACGTAAGACAGTCATAAATTTACAGATTCGGTCACAGTGCGCTTTCTTTGAACAGCTGACTGCTCTCGACCTTATTCATGGTGGCAAAAAACTAGGTCACCCACAATCAAATCGTGGCCATTTTGTTGGCAAAGCCTTTTGTGTTGTTATGGCTGAAAATATGCCTTTGTAAATCAAATATAAATCAAGTCGAGGATTAATTTCAAAGATTCTCTTATCGCTGCTTCTATATTTAGATCACACGTGCTCTGAAATTGTAGATATGAATGATGTATTGACCTTAAACAATACATTTATGCATATTCAATATTTTCCCTACTAAACCTGCCCACCTAAATGTTACGCACATCGCTCTGCGTGAATTTGTGCGCCATTTATGCAAGGTAACACTTGCTGCATTTCTTCGCCACAAAATTTACCATTTGACTCTGTGATATTTCATTAAACGGGCGACTTTCTTCAATAATGTTCTTAATTGCACTAATTAAAAGATCAATTATGCAGAAACAAAATTATGATGAATATGTAAAAATGGTAATTACCTAGACTTTCATTAACAAAATGTCGATTGGCCGCCATTTTGAATAATAATCAAATCATTAGTATTCGTTTCTTACGAAAGTTAATCAATTTACTGAAGAATAAATAAGCAATATTTGAATCACAAACCTGTACAGTACCTACACCTTGTGTTTACGATAATCAAAGCTTGTTTTAGCGGTAGAACCTTCTACTGACACCTCTCTTGTGTTGTTGTTTACACGCGGCTTACATGCATGCAAATTGACGGCGGACACTTGCCGAGAATAGCCGAATATGTAACGAAGGGCGTTCTGTGTGCTGATTGGTTAGAAAGCTTCAGTTGAATAATCAATGAGGCGGCAAATTTTAAAGACTGTACAGTATTTTCCATTTTTCCATGTCACTGAAATTAAATTACGAAATGTTACACATTTATATGCTTTTTTTTCCAGAGAGAAGAAAACTTTAATTACAATAAAAAAATTGAGAAAAATATATCAATTTAGGCAGTTAAATTAATGTGTCCATAAATAGATTTATCCTATTTTAGACTGGCTATATAACATGATCTGCAGAAACCAAATTAGGAATAAAATTGACCATTTAGAACTATTGATTGGCTTGAAATTGTTAAAAAATAGTGTCGAGATTGATATTTTAATATCAATTCTCTGTAAGGACCAAAGTAAGTTGAAAATAGCATGTCACAGATTTTGATAATTTTCATTATATTACATGTTTATGATAACCTAAGAATGAAAATACACCTCTTTGATGAAATTGACCTTCCGTTGCCATGGTAATAAGGCCCCAATTTTCAACAGGTATTTTGAAGTCTAAAATAAGAGGTTTTCAGGCATCTGGTTGCCATGGAAACCAGTATCAATTCAAATTCCTCATAACAAAAAACATTTATTCTTTACTTCTATTTTGTCAATCCATATAAAATTAAATGGCGCTCCATACAGTAAATCAACAAAATTCAGACAAAAATGTCAATATTTTCCTTGAAAATATACCCCAAAATTACGTCTGTTTTTCGTCAATTTTGATGTTTTTCACATTTGAATAAAAAAATAAGCAATGGGTAAGTTAAATATTTCTTAATTGAGTGTTAATCTATGTTGACTTATCTAAAACTTGAGGTGAAAATCTAAGTGGGGAACATAACAGAAATGCTAGTTTTAAGCTGAAAAAGTGGTTGCTATGGCAACATTTCATATCAGATGGTCTCACGTAGGGTATTTTTTGATTCACTTTTAATATTTATAGACAAAGTTGGCAATGGCAAAAGTATATGTGTCTAAGATAACTTTGATGAGTATCAATTGCTTTATGACCTTGATTCTATTCCAAGGTCATTCAAATATAGGTCAAGGTCATTTCAAATTTCCGCAAAAATTTAATCCAAAATTTGATTTTTTCTTATTTTTGACGTCGTTTTTTGTTGTTTTACTATACTTATTTTGTTTGGTGTTTTTGCTTGATTTAAGTCTTCCAATAAAACGAGAAAATGAGATAGTGCTTAAGTATGTATGGTATTTTTGTAAAGAATTAGTCTCGTCCAAAAGAGAAAAAATCATGAAAATTTTCCATTTCTGTTACAAATTGCCGATGAGAAATGAAATACTTAAAAAATGCTGATGTCTATGAAACAAAGGGAGTAGATAAAATCTATCGTGCATATTCAATATCATATAATGGATTCCCATAATTTCATAACATTTTAACGTGACATCATATATTTCCCTTGAAAATTCACGAAAAACGCTAAAATTTAATGTCTAAGTTTGAGTGACCTTGAAATTAAACGATATGACCTTGAAATGTTTTCAAGGTTATTTTCTAATCTATATCCTCTTTGTTAATGGTCATCTGAAGTTTGATTATAAAAGACAGAATAAGGCCTTCACAATTGCCCTTTAATGTTTGCATGTGCTTTTACATATGTGTCAAATGTTGCCATGGTAACCTTTTTCGGCATTTAATTCCAAGAAAACCAATAAGTTCCCCACTCCAGATTTTCTCATTTTCAGAAGACCACAAATAGATATGTAAAAAACTATAAGCTTTTTTACATAAAAACCATTGCTTTTGCAGTAATTGCATTGCAAAAACTGGCAAAAAGGGCCTAAAAAGGGGAGGGTCTTCTAGACAATTTTTAAAATTTAGACATGTAAACTAGTGAAAAACTTAATTAAATTCTTCTTCCAAGATTGTAGATAAATTTTAGACTCTGTCATCTATGGTGATACATGTATCTATTAATAGTAATTTAAATTATATTGATAATGTATTTAAGCATTTAAGAAGTCCCTTTTTTCAATCGCATGTATACTTTTGATATTTTTAAATATGAACTTGACATGAAAGAAGAAAAGAATGGCGAACTAAGCGAGCCAATTTTTTTTCTACATAAACTAAAGTGAAAACTGCGGCGAGCGAAGCGAGCTGAAAAATTTTCAGGAATTTTATGGTTATTCTTCAAATTCAGATCACTTGTATAAGAGCAAGATTATTTTTTTCTGTCACACCATAAGCAAATTAATTTTTTTCTTCAAAATTCAGAGCAAAATTATTTTTTTCGAAAAAAAAAAAAAAAACAAACAAACCAAGCCCCCCCCCCCCCCCCTAGAATATCAAATGGACCGTGCCTTACATGAATTACTATTGTTTGGTGATGAAAATCTTCCTGGACAGATATTTGGCAAGGTTCAAGACTTTATAATTAAAACAAAACGTTTGTTATTGATTGGAAATTGGTTTGAAATTTTCTTCAAGAATGTATATATAGAGTTGGAACCCTTCCTCATTACTATAACCTTTCACTGTTCATTCTAATTAAAGATAAAGTATATATGATAAAAGTCAAATTATGTTGAAGCATGTTCGCCATGCCTTTTGCCATTATAAGATAAGGCCATTTATAAATCAACGACTCCATAAGAGTAGGAAGTTCATAAAAGTCAAAATGTATATTGGAAACACGTACTATATCAATTTAAGTTCTATGGAATCTCGATATTTTTATGATTTAAAATGCCACTCAAAATTTAAGAGAAAGACATACAAGAATCGGATTTGCAGGGTCTGACCTTAATGTTATTCAACTTTGGTGGCCCGAGCCATGCAGCGAATATTTTCTGAAACATCCGAATATAATCTACAGAGAAGGCTTCATTAGACCGAATTCAGGCCGTAATTGTTGTTTTACACCCAACAATTATTTATGTGTATACGGTCTAAGTAGTCGTTTGAGCGCACCCCTATCTTTTTTGACGATTTTAGGGAAAAAAAAAGGGGGGGGGGCGTACGTCCCTACTGTCCAGCAGCTCACTTCAGAAATAGAAAAAATCTAGTTTTGTCAACGTTTTCGACAAATTTTCCGATTGAAGCTAATAAGGGCCACTGAATTTTTTAGTCCCCTACCGGCAACGCCGAAGGGGACTCTTAGTCTCCTCTCAGTCTGTCCGTCCGTCCGTCTGTCACATTTCCGTTTTCCGGACTTTTTTTCCGCTGTTGTTGCATATATTGAACTCATTTTTGGTATGTGGATATATCTCAATGTGATACAGATCAAGGTTGAGTTTGGTTTTGATTGACCTATTTTTACAAGAGTTATAGCCCTTGGACTTAGCAAATTTTATGAAAATTTCTGTTTTCCGGACTTTTCTTTGGTTCTGTTGCAGATAATGAATTGATGTTTGTCTCGATCCCCCGTCAAATGGACTCACCACTGAAAAGGAGGGGGAGGAAGAGGGGCGGGAGGAGGGAGATCTCGAGGGGAAGGAGGAGGGAGGGAATGGTGAGAAAGGGGAGGGAGGGGGGAGAAAGGGGGAGGGGGTAAGGGAAGGGTGGATTAAGAGGGGATGGGAGGAGGGACGGGAAGGTGGAGGTAAGGCTTAGGGGGTGGGATGGTTGGAGAGACTGAGGTACCCCCTGTCCGCCCCCATGTATTCAATCTAAATTGATACATGAGCATGCGCGGGTGATACACTTCTTTTCCCGTGCACGAAATATACATCGTAATTTGACCTCAAAGGAAATGGATTAATATAAGTGTATTTACTTGCTTCCAAATCCTATTCATATGTCGAATTGAATATTAATGTATTGCAATTTTCTTTGAATATAAATATAGTTTAAACTAAATTGAAAAAAAAAAACATTTTAAGCTTGTATTTGATCAATCAATGATGAACGTTACCGGCGAAAATTCCTGATTTTTTTCGTGTGTGTGAATCTGCATAGGCACAAGTCTTTGGACTTTCCTTAATGTTTTTCCTGCTGAGCTTGATGTTGAATACGCATTTTGCCTCAAAAGAAGAGTTTCAGTAATTTAATTGCTTCAAACATGTACGTTTACAAATTCACGAGGAATTACTGTAGTTCATATGATTAAAATACATGTATTGAAAATGATAAAAAATATATCTCTTGTATCTCCAAAAATCTACGATTTTTGCCGAATGAAAAATATGTTTTCCCCGGGACTCAACACCAAAATTTTGAACACTTAAAAAATGTCAGTAAAACATGTATACATACACAGGGCCTGTGTATACATGATTTACTGACAGGCGGACATAAGTTGATCAATTGGATTTGCCTATGCACTTCTATTTTTTTTTTTGTAGTTCTATCTTGGGCTTGAAATAGTATCAAAAGAATAAATTATTCATAACGCGAGGACCCCCCCCCCTTCTCTTGTGAACGAACTTTTCTTCCGCATAATATTTCTTCCTCCTGGAAGTTTTATTATTATAATGAAATTTTCCAGGATTTTTCAATATAGAATATTTTTTTCCTTGTCCATAATACTTTTTCCACAGTCCTTTGGTAAGCGAAAAAAGAGTAAAACATCAACAATTTTCATGAAAACATCTCCGTCTATAGGTTGTTTTACTCTTTTTCACTACACATAGGACTACTTTTTCTTTGAAATAGAAGAAATATTATATGTAAGTATCATGCGTAATATTTTTCCCTTTTTTGCTTCAAATACATAAATGACTGACTTGCAGATATTTTCTCATATAATTTAAACATTTCACATGGTTAGCTTACAGGAATAATTCTGTGGAATGGTTCGTATGTTCATATGTATTAATAATACAGTTATCTATTCAATTTTATTAAAATAATTTTTAAACTATTTAATTTTTTTTCTCAAGTAAAACACTCCGCTATTGGAAGAAATAATATAGGGATCAAATATGGATGCTTTACAGTACATGATTTTTAAAATTTATTATTTGTTATTCTGAATTCGATGTTTAAATAAGTTCAGTAGCGGATTCAGGGGGGTGCGGAGGGGGCGTCCGCCCCCCGGCACTGACCCAATTTTTTCCAAAAACAGGTATGTTTTGGCCCATTTTCAGTAAAAATCGGCAAAATTCGCCCCTTGACCCCCCGGCAAAGGGGGCGCTGGATCCGCCACTGAAGTTCATTATAATATTTTTTCCAGTGACAATTATTAATCTATTATGCACATATTATATGAAATCCTTATTTTTGTTCTGTAAGATTTTACCATGGTAACTAGTATCAGAACTTTTATTATGAACATGAAAAAATTTCAGATGGAAGTTTTGTTATGTAATATTTTTTCCAGATGGAAGTTTTGTTTAAGAAATAAAAAATGACAAGCCGGACTCTATTGTCTCATAATGCCTGAGCGTCCTAATTTAAGCGCATCACATTTATTACCGAGCCGCGTGAGCGGCGAGGTGATATGCATCATATGAGACAATAGAGCCCGGCTTGTCATTTTTTATTTCTATTCTAATGATGACCAAACTTAGACCTTTTGATGAACAATGAAACACAGACGACAAAATCGATTCTTGGTAAAAACCAGTTCCTGCCTGTTTATCTGCTTTCAGAAAATGGGTAGGCGTGGCTTATCGCTATAGGGCCTATATTGGAGAATAGAGCCCGGCTCGCGTCTGTTGTCTTAATAGGGAAAAAGAATCAAGTCATATTAGAATATGTAATATATTTTCCATGGCAAGAGAACTTTTATTATGATCATGGAAGATTCATTACATAATAAAAGTTCCTGGGAAAAAATATTATATGATAAAATTTCCAAGGAATAAATAAATATGCTGGAAGAAATATTTCATCACACTCTGAGGGTTTCAAGCGCCTGAATGAAATGACGTTCAAGATTAAAGCGCCTGATAAACATTGACTTAGAATTAGAATCATGGAGGAGGAATCCAGCAAACTCGGATTTCCTCTTTCATTACATGAAATGTTCAGGATTGTGGGTGAACAAATGACCTGCCGTGACATCAGAACTCTGAAATATCTTTATAAAGGCATTATGCCGGCAGACGTCGTGTGTAGAGTGCACGAAGGTTACGATTTTTTGCTGGCACTTGAGCGAATGAACAGAGTGGATGAGACAAATTTCAAATACATTATGGAGCTTCTGAGAATAATAACTAGACATGATTTGTTACAATATGTTACCTTACGTCGACGACAAGCAGGTATTGATAATGGTTTCTGCCAAACACAAAAAAAAAACTTGCTGTCTGTTCGGCAGGGTAAACATGATTTTGACCAGTAGTACACAGGTCGGGGAAACGGCAAATCTAGCTATTAAAGCTAGATCTAGCTTTTAAAGCTCGTTCTAGCTTTAAAATGGACCAAATTGAGAAGTTTTAGTTAGAATGTGTGAAAATGAAGACGTTGCGCACTTGCGCCTCGACGGATATCTTAATGTTTACGTACGAAAATGAACATTGGATCTTAAAATTGGACACTCAGCGTTGCAACAAGGTAAACATTACGATATCCGTCGAGGCGCAAGTGCGCAACGTCTTCATTTTCACACATTCTAACTAAAACTGCTCAATTTGGTCCATTTTAAAGCTAGAACGAGCTTACATAACAAAACTTCCATCTGGAAAAAATATTACATAACAAAACTTCCATCTGGAATTTTTTCATGTTCATAATAAAAGTTCTGATACTAGTTACCATGGTAAAATCTTACAGAACAAAAATAAGGATTTCATATAATATGTGCATAATAGATTAATAATTGTCACTGGAAAAAATATTATAATGAACTTCAGTGGCGGATCCAGCGCCCCCTTTGCCGGGGGGTCAAGGGGCGAATTTTGCCGATTTTTACTGAAAATGGGCCAAAACATACCTGTTTTTGGAAAAAATTGGGTCAGTGCCGGGGAAAAATAAAATAATCCCTATCTATAAATGTTTAATAGCTATGTCGATTTACTCAACTGAAATTTGTATGCAAGTTTTAAGATCAGAATAAATTAAAGAAAAAATCCAAGTCTCAACATTAGAAAGGGGGGGGGGTTCGGGTTAAACTTTCAAAGGAGGCTTTCAAACTTATAAGTTTATTTTGAAATTGAAAAAAAAATTATATATCTTTTAAGTCGGGGAATCCCCTGCGATCGTAAGTCCCTTGCTAAATTTATTTTAACTGAATGACCGGGGGATGTTTGGAAATAAGGCCGGTTGTGAAAAATTAAAAAAAAAATGGGCAGGGTTCCTCGGTCCCATTGATTCTTTCTAGTCCATCCTATAAACCCAATTATTTAACGTCCACTGCTATACAAACATTACAAAATGAATGTTGGAGAGGGGGTACGGGAATAAGGCAGTGGGTTGTTAATTAAAATAGACGGCTTGTGATTTTATTTTTTCTAAGTCCGAAATTTAAAAAAAAAATTGGACAAAGGATCCCCTACGGACGTAAGTCCAGTGTTTCTCTTCAGTCGAACCCCTTAAACCCAAATTATTCCCATGATTTTGTGAACAACATAATACATTCATATTTCAATGCTGCAGTGACGCGTCCGCGGCAATGTTTGGCGTAATTACTTTCTAAATACATATTTTGATTAATAATGTATTCATAAACATTGTCTATAACGTTTAAATACTTTATTAGAGTTGTTAACGATTTTTCAATTGAGAAATTTATCATATTCAAGGCGCCGGCACGGGAAATCCAATATGGCGCCGTTTGTTTACTAAATGAATATTTACCTTTTCCTTGAATGCACATGTGCAGCTGCACTTGTAAATGCAACGCTGAGTTTCCAATTTTAAGATCCAATGTTCATTTTCGTACGTAAACATTACGATATCAGTCGAGGCGCAAGTGCGCAACGTCTTCATTTTCACACATTCTAAATAAAACTGCTCAATTTGGTCCATTTTAAAGCTAGAACGAGCTTTAAAAGCTAGATCTAGCTTTAATAACTAGATTTGCCGTTTCCCCGACCTGGTACATGTAGGAATAACTGAAAAGACAGCATTTACTGAAAAGACCAATATATTTACCGAAAAGACAGTTAAAAATAAAGCTCAACTTATTCTGTTAATGATTTCATTTAAGCTTGTTTGTGTCATCAGCATGATCAGGTCAAGCTGCTGTGAAATTTATGTACATGTAAGATACCGGTAAATGTATTATCCGCGCTAAACGTTTTAGGGGGAGCATGTAGTCACTTTGTCAAATGGTTTATTTGTCTGTCCATCCATCCAAGCTAATACATGCAATCAGGAGACGCTGAGTCTCCCCAGGCACCTGGTCTCGCTTCGAAATGTTATTCATTCCGAGGTTCGCGACCGTTCCAATGGAAATTCTAATGATTTCGCCCTGCCTTCTCGACTTAGAGACTGAATAACTGATAGGTACTTCTTTCATGTTTATCTGAACATCAGAATTTGATCATATGCCACTCAATTATTGAAATTAATTTCTGGTACAATTAAATGGTATGAATTCCTGTATATTTCAGAAATGACTTAATTACTTTTGGCGTTCATAGGTGGTATAATTCTGGTTGGTCACATGCAAATTCTGTGAATCCCAAGGCAATTCTCGGAAAATTTTTGCTTGGCCTATCAGAATTATACAATCATAAACACCAAATGTAAGACAGTCATTACTATATTTAACGTGGTTATTTTCGCAGGTGGGGGGGGGGGGGGGTGAATTTCGTGATTATAACGTCAAGATGTTATGCGTGGGGGAAATACTCGCAATAAAAATGTCTTTTACAATGTTAGAATGCAGCTGGGATATTTTCGCGTGGGAGAAATTTTTGCGAAGTCACATGATTCGCTAAAAAACGCGAAAATTACTCCCGCACCAAAATGTCCATGCTTACAGTACTTATGTCATTGTATATTTACATTCATACTACATGTAATTATTAGAAATACTTGTTTGAACCTCAAGGTATTTGCATGTATCCATGGTAACAGCGTTAAAAGAATTTGAGCTAGATCTGTAACGGTAAATTCTCCCAACTTCAGGGCATAGGCAAACAGAATTATTGGAACATAATTCTAGTTGCCTAATGGGCATTTAACATGGGAAATCTGCTTAGTTATGCAAATATTAGAAGATGTAGTAAAATGCATATTTTTTTATATATTTTATTTTCATGTCACAGGTTTTGAAATACATGTAAGTGTATTTTAATGGGCTAATGAGAAATAATGTACCCCAAAAAAGGGAGAGGGCTTTGTGTTATACACTGCTCAAAAAACTAAGGGAGCAAGGTTTCTACTTTCATATCACACACGTTTGCAGCTGCTTATTCAATATTATGAACATATTATTAAATGTATTAAGACATATTTAATAGTCATTTCTTAATTACCAATGTCTGTATTGAACAGATAAACCATATACACATGATAAAACTTGATGATGTAGCCTTGCTTATCCCAAAAGATATTACATTCTATGTACCATTACAATGGAAAAATCCCTCCTTTATTTTTTTGAGCAGTGTACAATGTACATAGCTTTAGGAAGAAGTATACTAATTATATTCATCAATGTTTCAGTACAAGAGGATCCTGTGAATGTTTTCTTGGAAAGGCGTCAGAATGAGGCGGTGTTATCATGTCAGCCAGACAGTCCCATAGAGGTGACCTCTGGTGTCAGGAAAAGGAGAAGTTCCTGTCAAGAGAGGACAACTCCAGAGAAGTGTTGTCGTAAATCACTAAGCCGGAGAGCTAAAACAAACTCAGGTTATGGATCATCGGTTGGTAACCATGACAACTCGGAATCTGCCGTTTCCATGGCGGTGAGGGCAGCTTCTGGTCAACAATCAGGGGGAGAGAAGAGCTGTGATGATAGAAAAGTAACTTGTGGTTAGTATTTCAATTAATATGACTAATACATGGTTCTCTAGAGGGTAGAATGTTTCACAAAAATAACAGACTGCTTGCCAAAATTAATGGTGGATGACAGAATGACGAAAAATGTCAGAGGTAGGAACTTCCTGCGTTCTTCATCATTGTTACGTCACAGTGGAGTTGCATCTTTAACATTGACATCACAACGAAAAACAATGTCAGATGTGGAGCTCCTGTTTTGCCGTTGCTTACTTTATGCACCTTCTCAGCATTCTCCATTGTACATTACTACATTGTATATAAGAAGAATAATTTGCCAGTACTTTATTTCGCAGTTTGATAATAGTAAACCTTTTAGCTTGGACACTGATTTGTGGATCCGATCCTCATGATGCGATTGAATTATACATTTGGTATTTTTATTTTCCAGAACAAACTTTCCCCTAATGAGACATACCACGAAATTAGCAAAGATTTGATACACAGCGAATGATTCTATGTATACAGTATGTACATGTATATGTACGGCCGGGTTAACGCAGTGGTAGTGCGCTCGCTTCTCACCTCTAAGGTCCTGGGATCGAATCTCAGATTCGGCAAAGGGTCTTATGTGGGAGGGTAGGTGGTCCCCCACCCAGGCCTCTGCAGGGGGTTTTTCTCCGGGTACTCCGGTTTCCTCCTGCTCCTTGGACCCCCTCACGCCAACATCTGAGCCAACATGAGGCATTTATATAAGTTGTGTAACTTGTTTATTAAACGTTGTAAAATAAATAAAGTTTAATTTAAACAGTATGTATTACATTCACAACTTTTCCTTCAAATAGATGGGTACAACATAAAAATAGCATAGGGAAAAATCCGTTTGACAAAATACCCAGTCTTTATTCAAATTCCATTTAGACAAAGTATTCAATCATGATCAATTTGATGTACAGGAATTTTGACTGTTTTACGACTGTTGACTTAGTAACAAGTTTCTTGACCCAAGCATGACAATTATAACGGCAATAATGACCATATTTTCAAAAGCAAGATAAATTCTTAAAGAGAATAGTTCTGGTGAGGTGTAGAGAAACTTTAGTATAGTATGGATCTCTACCTCTATGCTAAAGTTGAGTGCATGAACATGTATTTGTTGTGAAAATGCAAGTGTTTTCTACATGTATTTCAGATATACGCCTCAGAGTACGAGCGGAATACTGCGACCATAGCAGTGCACTTGATGGCAACGTTTTCTCAAATAAGCCTACACTTCTGGAGCAGCAATTCGAGAAGTTTTCTCAGGCTAGCACAATACTCAAGTCACGAGATCTGGGCTCTATCGTCTGTGATATTAAGTTTGTAGAACTGACGTACCTTGATGCTTTTTGGAGGGACTACGTCAATGGATCTCTTCTCGAGGCACTTAAAGGGGTCTTTATAACAGGTAAGTTTCCCGAAGATAAGGTAAGCCATGTTGTGCACAGGTCGTGGAATGTCATGGAATTTTTTTTTAAGCTGGGTCTTTAGAAGTTATGGAAAATTTGATGCAGTCCCAAGGAAAAGGTAGGCATGGTGCGTACAGGTTGTGGAACCTTATGGAATTTATTTTTACCTGGGTCTTGAGAAGTAATAGAAAATTGGATGCAGTCATGGAATTTGAAAAGTCAAAATAGGTTTTTTTAAAAATCTGTCGCTTAGAATTTATTAAAGGGCATGTTCATAAGACAGTCAACACGCAAAATACATGTACACTACACACATGTATTTTATATCTTAACTATAGTTAAATAAAAGCATGTTGATATGTAATTCACACTAGGAAGAATGACAAGAAATCTCTTAAGATTCATGCAAAATGCATTAACTATAATGTTCATAAATTTTTTTTTTCAAATTGTGAAAATTTGTAGTTTAGAAAATAAAGACACCTTGTTTTGAGCTGAAGTTGCGTAATTTGATACACACAAAAATTAGAGTCATATATTTTCGTATGCCGATCCATTTGACAATGTATAGAATTTACATTGTAATTATAGTATAACCGTGGTGGTTCGATTTGAACTACATTGTATGACGTCGTATACCTGTACGTAGTAACAGAGCCTTAGCAGTCCCGTTATAATTGTATATACATACACAAGCATTGTAATTCCCTGAGATTAAACTATTGAAAGGAACATGTTGTCATTTCTGATGAAAACGCTCACAACGTCACAATGCATTAGGGAAAAAGAAACATGCCACAGGGGCTGTTCTATTCTGCAAACTGAACCCTCAGTGACCTGAATTTTAACGTCACCTTTTTACCTAGAAAAACACTATTTCAGAAAACAAGAATGAAAAAGACAACTGTGGTGCATGTACATAGAATATATAAATCTCATTATTTGTGTTTTGTTAGGGGTATACTACACACAGCAAGTGCTAATGCGCATTACATGTATGAGAAATGCACTTGCTGTGTGTTGCATACCTGTTACAAAACACAAAATTAAGACACTTATTCTCTATTTAAATGCCATTCATCCAGGAATTATGTTTCTTATAATACACATTAAGGAAAATAATTCCTATCCATTGAATGTTATTACAGTATAATCACATTCCAAAAGACAGTTATTGTATATATGGTATCTCTTTTACATGTAGTTGTGGTTAATCTATATCAGAAAATCAGCATGTCAGAATCATGTTTTGATTATTATCTGCTTTTTCACACAGAGTCCCTGAAGCAAGCCGTGGGAAATGAAGCCGTCAAACTTCTGGTAAGTGTTGATGAGGGTGATTACGAACGAGGCCGAGTTAAATTACTGCAGAATGAAAAACGGTAACGGCAAAGAATTGAACGAGATGGAGTGAAATTACCACAGAATGAAAACCAGTAACTGTAGAAAAAAATGGCAGTAACAGAGACATAGAAAAATGGTAACATCAGAGAAGTGAAAGTAACAGCAGCATAAGAAAAAAAGTAACAGCAAAGGAATGACAGTAACAGAGACAAAATAAAGAAGAAAGAAATTTCAAGAAAAACACCGGTATACGAAGCAATGTGTGCGAGGGAAATTAAAGAAATGAATGTAGCTTCTTTAAGTGATATAAGTGCTGAAGAGAGAGACGGCATGCATGAAATGAAATTTTGTGTATGTTTGATTTTTAGCTCGACTGCACTTTAGTGCAAAAGAGCTATTGCAATACCCCCGGCGTCGGCGTCGGCGTCGGCGTCGGCGTCGGCGTCGGCGTCGTCCGAACTAGATGATAAGGTAAATGTTAAGATTACACATTTACCTTTCCCATATTCATATTCTGTTGGTTTTTTTTGTTGCAAATGTTTAATTATACATCATTTAATATATCCAGATGAGGATATAGCCCCTGGGGTTGGGATTTTTAAAATTATTTCAAATGATAAGGCAAATGTTGAGATGATAAGGTAAATGTTAAGATAGCAATAAAGTCTTTAAAAGCCAATATTGAGCAAAGTATAAGTGCTACATGTACCAAACTTACATATTTGATGTATCTTTGATCAAACTTTCAAAAAATGACCTTGACCTACTTTTTTCCGCTTGAATGATTTTGCCTTTAAAAGCCAATATTGAGCAAAGTATAAGTGCTACATGTACCAAACTTACATATTTGATGTATCTTTGATCAAACTTTCAAAAAATGACCTTGACCTACTTTTTTCCGCTTGAATGATTTTACCTTTAAAAGCCAATATTGAGCAAAGTATATGTGCTACATGTACCAAACTTACATATTTGATGTATCTTTGATCAAACTTTCAAAAAATGACCTTGACCTATTTTTTTCCGCTTGAATGATTTTGCCTTTAAAAGCCAATATTGAGCAAAGTATAAGTGCTACATGTACCAAACTTACATATTTGATGTATCTTTGATCAAACTTTCAAAAAATGACCTTGACCTACTTTTTTTCGCTTGAATGATTTTGCCTTTAAAAGCCAATATTGAGCAAAGTATAAGTGCTACATGTACCAAACTTGCATATTGGATGTATCTTTGATCAAACTTTCATAAAATGACCTTGACCTACCTTTTTCCGCTTGAATGATTTTACCTTTAAAAGCCAATATTGAGAAAAGTATAAGTGCTACATGCACCAGACTTGCATATTGGATGCATGTTGGGTTAGACTATTGAAATATGACCTTGACCTACTTTTTCCGCTTCAGTGATTTTGCTTTAAATTGGCAATATTGAGCTAACTATAAGTGCTACATGCACCAGACTTGCATATTGGATGCATCTTGGGTTTGACTATTGAAATCTGACCTTGACCTACTTTTTCTGCTTCAGTGATTTATGATGTGATATATGTTGTTGCCTGAGAAAGGGAGTTTAAATAAATTGGCTGTCATGAGAGATATTATGCTATGCAGTCGAGCATTAGGTGACTCTGGCAACTATTTTGTTTGTTTATATCTGTATGAACATGTAGCATGCCAAAACCAAATGAGGATGTTTGAAATTATATTTGTATGTCTTTAAAATTTCTAAGTCTGACAGTGTGACTGAATGTCAATATCTTAGAAGAAATTGATAATTCATGTATTTTTTGAAATTCTCTCATGTCTAATTTGTATCTTCATATCTCAAACCTGTTCAATACGAAGACAGTGTTTTTTCTCACTAGCACTTAAACGACCAAAATGGGGAATTTTTGAGTAAGTCAAATTTCTTGCAAAAACTCTATGTGAGAAAGGAAATGATAAGATAAGGGAAATATTTCAACCCTCAGAATCTAAACATTGTCAAATGATATTTGCAAATCCCTTATCAGAAATTCCACCTGTTTTACCTTTTTTTTCTGTTGCCTCGGCAAAAAAAACCCTCATTTACAGACTAGGAAATTAGCATTGCTTCATCATGTTTTGTAAAACATGGTAACACTGTTTTATATCCTCAAAACATACAGGTACACCTGAAAGTCCAATTGGAGAACTTTGAACTGTGTTAAATTTGCTCTATTAGATAGGGCTGAGTGGTTTTATCGCAGTACTGATATATTGCAATACGAGGCTTCGAAATATGCACCACGGTATTTGCTTTCTAAAACTGGTTTTTGACGATATTTTTTTTATCTTCTTATTTTCATGTTGTTTCTTTGAAAATTATGAGCGAACGTGAATTACTACTCAAAATACATCAAAAGGGTCATGTAAATTGCTACAGGTGGATTCTTGTGTCCGTGTCATTATGACATCTCACATTCAAGTCACATGTATGACCTTTAAGTTACAACGTCGTGAATTTAATCATGCTCGTTCCATGTTTCATCCGATAACAGCAGTGATGAAATTATGGTCAGTTTACAATTTTCTAACGAGCCACTTTTAAAGACGATTAAGTGTCTGTACTAATATGCTACACAGCCTAATAGATTCCAAGAAATATATTAATAAGGCTTGTTTAAAAAAGTACGCCAACACACTGCACATGTTGTTTAGGACAAAAGTAAATTATCATCGGTATATTTGCAAGAAAGACTCGACCATGTTAGCTCAATTCTTAGAAAGTATCTAGTTCATGATTGGCAGATTATTTGCAAGTACAACGTCACGGTGTCGTGGATTTCACGGACATTCGCCTTTTCTGTCATCTGTTTATTAAGGGTAGTTTAAATGACGTTTTAAGTGTCTTAGTGACTTTTTACACAGTCTTCATTTCCATGAGTGTCCGCCAATGTTACAGCAGAATTATTACATTAATACTTTGATGAATTTTAATTTCTTTCTACCTGATATTCATACATTTATGATTGACTTTGAATGTTATAGAAGGACTGTCAAATTTGTCTCACGTCCATCATTTTATCATGGAACCATGATTTTTAAATAAAATTTTGAAAGCAAAAATTGAAGTAGGAAAATGAAAATCACAAGAAATCTTGATGTTATAAGATATTGCAATATATCACAATATTTTTCCAAACATCGCAATAGATTGCAATATAAATTTGACCCACAATTCTCAGCCCTACTATTAGATACACAGAGTTGCTTTCATTTCGGGTGGTATCTGATGTAAAGAAAATGTGACATCATTAAATTCTACATGGAAACCAGTGTTAAAATAGGACAAAACTTGCTTCATAAATAAGCCATAATGCAGTTACATCAGACTCATTTCCTAATGGGCAGTAACTTCATATGTCAAAAAGACCAAAAAAAACCCAAAAAACATGTATATAGGAGGTTGAGCCGTTTAGAACAGACCAAGCAATTTAGGCCATGTAAAATAAAATCTATGTTTCTCAGACACCGCCGCGCACTATAATTTGCCGCCGACGAGACGTTTTTATTGCAACTTCAGAAAAAAATATACGCCGTGTCTCATCCTCGATCGTCGATTAAAAACGAAATATCCATTTATTTCATTGAACATGTTTATTGTCCTTTAAAATCGTAAAAACTGTACCCGATGAATAAATACTTTTAAAAGCTCATATAAACATGATAAATCACGGCGCGTTCCGTATTTACGTTACGGGTAAAGACTTTATCCACGCGTCGTTTAAATTAAAGGGAATTGTATAGGATATACTAACAACGTGCCGTGGAAACTTGGACGGCTGGCTATTCGTGTGTTTAATACATCGAGTATTACATGTATTAAAACGTTCGTATAGTTTTCTTTATTGATCTCCACAGCATATGTAAATACCTATGCCGAACAATAGCAAGTGTCCATTGTAATACTTCCGAATCTATTAATAATGACATTGTAAAAAGTATAAGCAAGGACCGCCGATGAACGCAAGAGAAACGTAGTTAAATCCTTAAATCTGTGAATAAAAGAATGTATATTGTACCCGGGCCGTGTACATTATTTTATCAGACGATGGTTAATGCTGAACACTTCATTCGATTTCTAAAGATTCCGCTTCATCCAGACTTGACTTCCGAAGATATACGCTATCGGCCAAATTGAACGGAGTGAGCTAGGGGTTGTATTTAATTTGAACTGGGGTTAAACAAGATGTGAGCAAATACTGTAACAGCCGTCGAGTCTCTAACGCGATTCTACTAAATACTCACGGCAATTAAAACATGTCATACTTCGTATATCAAATTTTGAATCGATTAGCTTCTTCCATTCAGATAGATGAGCTACGACTCCCCGTTCTCAGAAGGAAAAGGTTATTTTACTTTTAAAAAATCAACTTATTTACAGGAGAAAGCCATAGATTTCAATGTACATGTACCATTATTTTGACTGACGGTTCAAAGACAGTTTTCTATGAAGAAAAACAGGGGGGGGGGGGATTTTAATGTACATGTACCATTATTTTGACTGACGGTTCAAAGACAGTTTTCTATGAAGAAAAACAGATGGGGGGGGGGGGAGCATAAGATTTTTTGCCTAACATGAAAAATGGGGGGGGGGGGGGACAGGACAGACGACTTCTTTGCGTTACATGAATAATAAGAGCACTCTTGATGAAAAACAAAAAATAAAAACCCTACCTACCTTGCCACTTTTTTAGACCCAATTATCTGAGAAACATAGAATTTATTTTACATGGCCTTATGACAAATTATTTTCTCTGAAGAAATTCATGCTCTATCGTGAGAATATTTGTGGGCTCATTCATGATTATATTTATAGGTAAACATGTCTGTATTTGAATGGTTTGTAGACATTAATTTTTTTTCTAGTTGCAAAGTTGATTTTTATAGCAAAATAAATGCATCAGTGGAGTGGTTTTAAACGGCTATTTGCGGCCAAAATCATACCATTTACATTGTATTCTGTGAACATGGTGAATGATTCAAGTACAAACATTGCTATCCCCTTCTTATGTTGCAGGGCCAGAGATAGTCAATTTGATTTGAAATTTCCCAAATGTACACATGTAGTTACTTAAAGTCATATAATACTTAATTTAGATAGATTTAATCTTGTAAAAGTTGGGCAATTTCAAAATTTTGCGATAAAATTAAAGATATTGATAATGATTATATTCGGAGGCTATGTTTACTACTCATTAAATTAGATGTATTTTAGTATTTGTATGTATGTAATCATGTGCAATGATAAAAGAAAGGGCCATTGGGGTTTTTTGCCCTTTTCTTTACTTTTAAAACATTTTTAGGTCTCTTTAAAAAGGGTTTGCTTTTCTATTTCAACCATATTCAATATGTCTTTACATGACTGTATCTGTGAAATGTTTCCTAAATTCCTGTCAGGTTTAAGATAAAGTGATGAGTATTCATGTAATTATTGTATTTCTTTTGAATATATTCTCATAAAGTTTTGTTAGGAGACACCCCCACCCTTTTGTAAAAACAAAGATAAATTGTGAAAAATAGACTTTGCAAAAAAAAAATGGTCCTGTTAATGACTTTAAAAGAATTTGCTAAATCATAGGAAGGAGAGTTCTTTTTATTTCTTATTTAAAAAAAAGTACTGTAAGATTCCTGATTAAAAGGTGATATGTTTAACTTATGGCATGTTTTGATGCGAGTTATTTTTGAAAACATTGTACTTTATACTTCATATGTACCATCATGATATTGTCATCAATTATTCGAAAATATAAAAACCTTTTTTTGTACTTTTGTTCAAGAAAACCATTACAATCTTATTGAAGTTTGCTTTTGACATTTGAAAGATGCCAAGAAGACTATGTTTTATCCCTAATATGTATGAAATGGAAGAAGTTGATAGAATGTTAAGTAATTAGTATAATTTGTTAAAATTACCCTTGAATCTCATAGTTTTTGATCAGTCCATCTGTTGTAATTTTTTGTCCGCATAAAAACTTTAACAATACTTGACATTACCTTAATATTTGGAAAGTAAATGTGAAGTCCTCGATATTTCAATTGCTTATTCCTTATGACAAGACTTCTCCATTCCAGTTTTTCACCTTGTGACCTTGATCCTATTGACCTACTTTAAAAAAATTATGTTTGTCATATCTGCTGATGACATGTATAGTGCGTTCATATTTCACATGAGAGTTTATAGTGAAAAACCTTACCTCTGGTACCAAGACATTTGACCTTATGACCTTTGCTTTAGTTTGATATGGTTCTGGATGCAAGAAGTTGATATATTTCTGATACATTTAGCTTAATTTATTTTATTCAAGGGCATTAGTGCAGAAAAAATACTACTTGTTCCCTCGTCTTTTACGATTTAAAAATAGAAATGAGTTTTAGTCTCTTGATTTTATGTTTGCCTTTAAATGGAATTCTATGAAATTTGATGAGATATTTTCATTCTTTGAAGCACAATTCATAAAACACTGAACAGAAAATTATATTTATGCTTTCATGATTCAATAATGGTCCAACAACTCAACTGGAAGGTTTAGCATTGTTTAATATTTCATATGTGATTTACATGTAGTACAATCTAGTAATTTGACATGTGAATCTTTCATCAGTATAGTGCATTGCATTGTATATTGACCATAAATTGCTATTTACATGATCATATTGTGCAAGTTTAATTGAATGTTTGTTGACACATTTGTTCAATAAAGTAAGCAAAATACAATAAATTGTCTTTTATGATCATTTTCAGAAACTATACATACCATATTATAATAAGAATTTTTGGTAGGTACTAATTTTCGCTATTTTGCAAGGCACTGAATGGAAGTAGCTGGTGTTGCATAGAAGCATGAGATACTGACTCTTCCTGGGCACCTTGTCTCATTCCCATATTGGGAATTCGCTTCTTTTCATACAGGGCTCACACTGGCTCATAATTTTGTGTCACAAGTTTGCGTGATGACTCAAAATTGTGCTGTAGCACAATATTGCGCGACGATAAAGTTGCTGAAAAAACTTTGATTTTTCTCAATAATAAAGATAGTGTATGTGTTGATCTATGTGTTTTATTTTAAAGAACATACAAAGTCATATTGTATTAGATCCAACGAAGTCAGAGACTAGTATCAACACTATTTCTATGATACCTGTTACATAGTAAATGCAAAATATTCAGTAAGTTTGAATTCAATGACAGTACTGAGTAAGAGATGAGTTCAATTAGACCAACTCAAAAAGTCACAGAATTCTTCATAGAAGCCCTCCCATCTAGTTAAAAAATATCCATTGGAGGGCCTTCTATGCAAGCTTATCATCATCAATTTGCAGTTTAGGGATTACTGTATTGACAAGGCAGTTGGTACATGTAGCTGCAAACATGGTGTAGGCTGAAAGAACTGCAGCTTTGCTTTAATACCAAGCTATAGTACTGACACCCTCCCCCCCTCCCCATGACTTGAACTCCTTGATAGCAAGGACAGCCTGGAATTGGCTATTGTAGCCAAAGAAAGATGGACAGACCTTGAATTTTTCCTGGGATGGGGAGGGGGTCCAAGTATATGAATGTGAAAAACATAAGACATAAAAACGGGGAAAAATAGCATTTTAGGAAATTTCCAACTTGAAGGTGGCTCCTAACACCCTCTTGATATATGCTCTTGATCATTTATTGGCCGGATTGCAAAGCAATTCCGACCTATAGATTGACGATGTCCGTCCGTCCGTCCGTCCGTCTGCCGTCAACATTTTGGTTAAAGTTTCTGGTTGAGGCAAAATCTAAGGAACTATATGCAGTAGAAACTTTATATTATACATGAAGCTTGCCCATGACAAGACCTTTCAATTTATGCCGTAACATTTGACCTAGTGACCTTGACCTTGGACTTTGACCTAGTTAAAGATTTTGGTTAAAGTTCCTGGTTTAAGCAAAATCTATGGTACTGTATGCAGTAGAAACTTTATATAATTAATGAAGCTCGCCCATGACAGGACCTTTCAATTTATGCCGTAACATTTGACCTAGTGACCTTGACCTTGGACTTTGACCTAGTTAAAGATTTTGGTTAAAGTTCCTGGTTTAAGCAAAATCTATGGTACTGCATGCAGTAGAAACTTTATATTATTAATGAAGCTCGCCCATGACAAGACCTTTCAATTTATGCCGTAACATTTGACCTAGTGACCTTGACCTTGGACTTTGACCTAGTTAAGGATTTTGGTTAAAGTTCCTGGTTTAAGCAAAATCTATGGAACTGTACGCAGTAGAAACTGTTTTTGATACATGTAGGTTGCCTCTGACAAAACCTTTCAATTTATGCTGTATTATTTGACCTATTGGCCTTGACCCAGTTAGTGACAAAAACTTACTTTGCAATCCGGCCATACCGTCTTTAGCGGTGTTTTATTCAATGTAGCTTGAAAACGGTCCCCTTAAATAATCTTTGCATGTTGTGTAAAAAAAAATGTTGACCTGATTAAATAAGGACGGTGTAGCGGACCCCCCCCCCCCCCAAATAAAAAAATAAAAAATAAAAGGTCTGAACGTACATGTAACTTATCTAGATGAATATGTTTTAGTAATCACAATGGCCTAGAAATAAAGTATTTTTTTTTCTTGTTCAATTCTTTGTTTCACATAAGATCGACGCCTATGACGCAAAATTAAAAGAAAGTAGAGGGGTGCTATTATGGGTCCACGACGCCGAGCTCGTATGCTTTTATTCTGAATACAAAGATATCAAAACCTCGATTTAGATGCTATTGACGGATCATTTTTGATAGTTTTATCGTCAGAACTTGCAGACGTTTTAAAAACGAACGGCGTCAATTTTGCTATTTTGTTTTCCGATACGGAATCGGACATTTCTAAGTTACGTTTCCCAATTTTAAAATCTAAATTATGTAATACAGTGGTACTTCTTTTGGTAGAGAAACAAAGAATTTAAAAATAAAATAATTATGACATGCTCGTGATGATCTAAACTTTTCAGTGACATCGAAAGATATAAAGTTTGCCGTCCGCCGTAACAAAGTTAAAATACATTTTCAAAGTTAGGAATACTAACGTTGGACAGTATATCTTCTTAATCCAATTATCTAATTAGCAGTGGCTCTCGTGCTGCTGGGGCCACCTAATTACCAGTGTATTTCACACCTTTTACGGTCACCCGCTTACCTACGTTACACTTTAACTTAGTATGGATCTGTCGGTTACTTCCCGTTTTTCCCACTTTTGAAAAATATATTTTCCTGTTTCTCCCACTTCAGATAACAATAGAAAATAATTAACTTAATAGTTGTTTATCTAGTTGATACTAATTAGTGTAAAAACATCTTGTAACTGGTTAAAATCTAGCTTTTTATGAAAAAAAGAATTTTCATGAAAACGTTTTACAGAAGATAGATTGAAGAAAATATTTTTGCAAACAAGGGCATCTTCTCGTAATATGGTATGAACGACAATTTGATTCTAAGGGGAGGGGGTGGGGGATTGCAATTTTTCCGGGTCAGATTATTTATTTCCAATACAGAGCAGCCCAGATTATTTATTTTCCTACAGCTCGGAGTCAGAATATGTATTTATTTTTAACTCCTTAAGGAGTCTTGTATATTGTATACGGATTTCTCAGAATGACCTTGCGCGCATGATTTTGAAGATCAGTAGGTATGAAGTATCTTCTCTGAGTAATACGCCTTACCAGATAAGAAATCATGAACAAGTTCTTCTAGAAAAAAATCGTCCTCTTTCAGTATAATCCATATCGTAAAATGGATAATCGGGCCCCGAAAATGCCCAACAAACAATGATGTTTCCTCAACAGCCGTACTGTAAGAGTAAATCAACAGGTTTCTTTCATCTTTATACGACATACTAAATCAGAGGTATATGAAAATACATCCTGTTGTCTCAATTTGGTACTATGTTGTGACAAAAGTATAAGACTGCAGTAATGATATTTTGTTTGTACGTCTTAGGCGGCGACGTTTTCGAAAAAAGAAAAAATACAAACACATATAAAAATTCATCTTCCGCTCAAAAATATTCCAAAGTTCTTTTCAATTTAAAGCACATATCAGCACATGCTTCTGATTATCATACAATGCCTAAACTATAGAATGTAATACTATTGTCTTTTTCTAACTTTCAATTCTGAAACTGTGTCTTACATTCGTGAAAGACGAATTCTTACAAAGTGAACGGATGACTATTCTGAAAGTTAGAAAAAGACACTATATTAAAATATTTGAAATTGGGAAATTTCCTTCAAATATAGTAGGAAAATATTGGCCATTTCTGCTTTGGGAATGAGACAAATAATCGTGACAATTGGTCTCAAATACAGCATTGAAAATCATCGATCTGTGACCTTGACCACTGACATAAGACCTTGAAAAGAAATCCTTCTGGGATGTTGATTTTTAAGTGGAAATTCTATTGAAGTCTTTGGATCCTGACTATGTTTTGAAGTTGAAAAATCAAGGTTTAATCCGCTTCCAATGGGCAAATCATAAGGCAAAGTTCGATGACAAACTAAAGTTAACTGTCTCTAGAGTGACCACAATTTTGCACCCCCCCCCCACACACTTCCTACAAGTACGTGCACGAGGTGATAATAAGCTATAAATAAAGAAAAATACAGGTAAACTTGCACAAAATACAGGTAAGATTTTAGTACTAATTAGTTAATTATGTAATTCTAACAACCCCTTAATTTAAGTAATTATTCCTGTTCTTCCCACCTCAATTCCAATCTTCAATATATATTTTTACAAAAGTGGGAGAAACAGGAAGACACCGATCTGTCAATGCCGAATTCACGTGTTTGTCGGCACTTGAAAACTCATTTTTAGAAAATTCCCTTTGTTGCAAATCGTGATTTTCTGTCGCAAATTTCAAATTTTTGTCGCAAAATGCGATATTTGCGAAGCCCAGCGCGAGCCCTGCATATGGTGGAGGTTTTTGTTTGTTTGTTTGCCAACAGGGGATGCTTACTCCTCCCGGGCACCTGGTCCCACCTCTAGCTTGCTAGGGGTCCGTCGATGCTTAATATTGTGCTCTATTGTGAGTGCTGTTGAGATTATCGTCAGGATCTTCTTTAACTCATTTAGAAAATCAAAAACCGAAGGCATACAAAATCAGTATAAAACAGGAACCAAAGCAAACAAACAAAAACCTACACCACATGAAAAGAAGCGAACTCCCGATATGGGAGTGAGTCCAGGTTCCCAGGAAGAGTCAGCATCTCCTGCTTGCAAGCAACACCCACCGCTTCAATTCAGTAGAAATGTCACATCCGCTTAATTCCATTTCGGAAGATATACAGAATATAATATTTGGTTGGATGGTTCAAATGGTCTATGACAGAACATCATCTACCATTCTGGAGAGTGGGACATCATAGTGTATGAAGAGTTCCCCATATCGACCGTAGAACTTCATCAGTGACGATGTTAGTCGGTCACAAACGTATCTCTGACTGTGAAGCTTATCTGAAAGACACCTGGCTCTCAGAACAGAATCCGTATATTTGGTTCTTGCTCTGGCATAGCGTATTAACTGAGATACGAACATGCCATAAGCAGGTGATAAGGGAATGTTTTTACTCAGAAAAGGAAAGTTTGTGATGCTGAAATTGAAGTCGTCACGTTTGTCAGAGAGAGAGAGAGAGGTGTTCATGTGACCATCAGTGTCGTAGGACAACATCATGTCCAAATAGGACGCTGAATTATTCGTTACTGTATTTTCTTTGACTTTAAGCTCCGAAGTCATCAAACTTTTGAAGACGTTAAACATCCGAAGGATAAATTCTGCTGAGGTAATTGGCGAATTTGGATTATTGATGGACAACACATCGTCTATGCATCTGTAAGTGAAGTTGAAGTCAGAAGATCAGTATCTTTTAATAATGAACTTCTGGATAGATAATGAACTTCTGGATATTTTCTGGATAGACAATGAACTTCTTGATAGTTTCTGGATAGATAATGCATGCTGCTAAAACACGCGTGGTGCATCATATTTGGCAATGATTGTCTAGCATGTTGCTCTCTGATAGTATAGTTAGGATACTTCGTTTTTCAATGTTGAACTTCTTCAAATTCAATATCATCATTTAAGAACAGATAAATTTGCAGCATAGACCAGACATGCGCGTTTCGGTACTTAACCCTCGTCTGGATCATCGATCTCAACGATGTTAAACGTCTTCAAATTCAATAGCATCATTTAAAAGCTGATAAATTTTCAGCATGTACCAGACATGCACGTTTAGGGTACTTAACCCTCGTCAGTCAATAATAATCTCTGGACATTGTTGATCAATTTGTTCGTTTTTGACAAAGATTCATCCACAGGATTTCTAATACTTAACCATCAGCTTCAGTCAACTGGCTCGGAATTGCATTTTTTTACAGATAGTGTTATATTTCATTTCAGTATCCTACCTTTGTTGAAAACACAACTAATCTAATCTTTTCCATATGTAAGTGCAATACATTTATAAAGATTTTTACAGTTAAAGGAAAATTAATTTCCAATAGCTTTACGAGAACAGGATAACTGGAATGACACTTTTAATATTATGACGTCATCAAGAAATTCACGGAGACGTTGAAAAATGAATATTTTTAAGTCTCATGGAAAATTGTTCCTGTGGATACAATCAAATGTAAGTTTGTATAATCAAGGACAGACAAGTAATATATTATTTCAGAAATCTTGAGAAAAATTGAAGTTGGCGTCCAAGTGTTCAATACCTCCTTAAATTCAGATCCCGAAAGGATCACTTCATGAAAGAAATGTTCATTTCATCACATGACCATGTCATGCTTAAAACATGTATTGTATTAAAAAAATCACAAAGCTATCCATTTTTGGTAAATTTGATTCCTTTGCAGGGACACCGAGTCTTGATTCCGTTTTCTTCATGTCTCTTACCGTTACCGCTCACATTTACACTTTTGTTGGTGTGTTTACGCTACTGTTGAATGAGCCGTAGAGAGATTACGTAGACGTGACGTCACATTTGGTAGTGGTGCTAACACACGGTCTTACAGGCCGATTATTGATCCAGTCATCCTTTGAGGGCTAACTAAACGTGAACTAATGATTTACGTTTCTCGAAATTACGCGGCAACGCCAGAATGACGTTGACTTGCATCAAACATTCTGACTACTTGACGTCGCTGTCTTTTTTTTATTATTATTAATTTTGACACTTCATGGAGAGAGGCATTTTGATTTTAAAAATTGTTATGAATTTTTGTCTTGTGAGATAATATTCTATCGAACACGTTGTGGATTAAACCAAGATACCGTGGTACTGCATAGCTCGTGCAAACCATGAAAATATATATGTTACAGGGAATAAGTGTAATCAGGAATTTCACGTAATTCTTGAAATTAAGGGATTTCGTGTAATCCCTGTTTCCATTAGTCATTACATGTAATTCCTGAAATTGGCCAGGTATTTCATGTAATTCCTGATTTTTTCATGAATTTTTACACTTATTTCCTAACTTAGATTTTGTCTTATTTTTGACATTTAAAATCAACGTTTTTCCGCCCTTTTGATGCTGAATCTCCTCTCTGTCAAGTAGATGTTTATGCAAAATAAGTGAAAACATTTGAATGAACAATGAATGTTTATGCAAAATAAGTGAAAACATTTGAACTAGAACAGGTAATGTCTATAAAAATGCTGCTCAAATTTCGAAGTCCATTTCGCATTATCTTTGCAGAGAGGACAGAAAACCAAGAGTCTTACGAAAAAATAGTATTCAACCTTCATTAACTTTTCTTCATTTAGACAAAAATTACCCATTTTTTTAAAAATGTTCTACTACCTTTTATCTGATATCATGAAAGGATTTAAGATACACAAAAATGACGCATATTATTTGGTAGGCAACGCATGTCCCAATCAGACAGAAAACCTAAGTTGTATACGTATGAAAGTTCGTGCAACAAATCTAACTCAATTAGTCCTGTCTCCATGGTCTTCCGGTAAAAAACGTTGGGAAATTTCCATTTCTTCGAGTTAATCAAAATATTTTATTGCAGCCAGTTTCATAATGAAATCCGTTCATAAGAACAAGACAGTATATCATCATTACACTTTGTTACGATAGCTATATCATGCATATCGACTTACATGATCCTATCAAGATTCCATATACAACTGTGTCAAATGCATTTACACAGTGGACAAAAATTATATATGGAAGACCAAATCATGCTTCGCAGAGTTTTTTTTTAACATAGCATCTTCCTATATCTATCTTAAAAGCTATAATAATTTCTTTCGCTCAGTAATGGTATTATTTATTTGATAAATATGAACACGAAAAATAATCATCACATTCCAATTTAATAATTTTATAAGGTTTTTGACAGTCAGGAAATAAGTGTAAAATGCTTAAATATTTTAGGAATTATACGTAATCCCTAATATTTTGGAAATTTCGTGTAATCCCTAAAATGACCAGGAATTACACGTAATCACTGAACCTTTTACGAATTACATGAAATCAGTGATTACACTTATTCCCTGTAACATATACATTGGAGTTCTGGATGAGTGATCAGCGCAAAAATTGTATATATTGAGGTAACTAGACGTTAAAACAATTTTATCATAAAAATCCATATATTTCAAATATTAATTGATTGAACATTGTTTGAAATACAACCATGTATCGTTTCTTTTAGGAGTCCGTTGAACATTGTTTGAAATACAACCATGTATCGTTTCTTTTGGGAGTCCGTATATATTTCAATATAAGTGACGATTTGATAAAGTTTCACCGTAGATACCAAATTCACAGATCAGATATATTTTCTCGACTGTACACAAAAATTACGAAAATCATCTAAGTTAAGGTCAAAATATCAGAGATACTGAATTTTTCCAACACACATTAAAATGTGCTCCTGAGAAAGACATTTCAAAATAATGAAGTAAAAGTATAGGTCCATGTTGATATATGAAAACGCTCAAGAATAATGCCATTTTGTGGTTTTCTTGGAAAAGGTTAAGCGCGGTAGAATTTGACTTAATTTGGGTGGAATTTAAACAATTTATTACTTTTCGGTATCCAACAGCATTGCCTTGTAAAATGGTTTAAGTCATAATATTCCAAACTTGGATTATTCCTTACGCAAGAGAAATGCGTTCTGTCAAGAAGAGTATCTCTAGCTCAATTTTTATAGAAATTACCGCGAAGTGCTTCATTCAGTTTAGTTCAATTTTTCAAACTTATCCGGATTTAGGTATGTAATGAATTTAAGTCTGCAATAGAGGCAGAAATGATACATTGGCCGTTATAACTTCTCGCTCAATGAATGCTAAAACTGGAGATGCGCAAGAATGTTCTAATTGCACCAGTGACCAATGACGCACCTTTAAAAGTCACGAGGAAGATAAAGATAAAAAAAAAAAATGAGATAGATTTCGTAAAATCTGATTATTAAGAAAAAAAAAGTTTAAGAATTCTTTCAATTGGTAAGTTCTACAAAAAGTCACGAATTCGTGAAAATCGTTTTTAAGCTATACAACGTCAAACAAAAAGACATGTTATTGAAGAAATCGGTATCATATTGTGTTGAATTAACAAATTTGTCACGTTTTAAAGTCTTATGAAAGATATCAGATAAGTGTGAAAAAAAATATTGTTCGTGCTGTAATTTTAACTATTCGAATTAAAAAGAATATTTTTTTTTTCGAAAATCACAGTTCAGTCGAACAATAAAACTCAGACAGGTTAGATTTCAGAGTACGTACCGTCACGTATTTCTAAAAACAATTATAAGGCCATGGTTTAAATTCTCTCGCAAAGATGCAATTGTTATGATCAATTTTTATCGAATGAACTACAAGATTAACCGATATCCAGTCATACTGCTTAAAGCAATCTTGATCTTATTCTTGCAAAGATGATAAAAAACGTCGTGTTTGTCTGAAATAAACTAATTGAGGGTAAAGAATAATGCTGGTTCATAAGTTTGACGATATTTTAATTGTTGAAATGCAATACTTTGCTCTCCAGAGCTTTCGGAAAAGGATCCAAATTCGGAGGCGTACATATTTTCTACGACGCGACAGAGAGCGCCATGCGTTCGCGGACTCACATTTTTCTGTTCACCGCCGCAAGTGCAAATCCGGCTTGGTCGCCCTACTGTACGTGTCAGTGAGTGAGCTATCTAAAGCCAATGTAAGTCATATTGTATTGTACTCTATAAATTTAAAATACGAACCACTGCCATAATTAATTATAACCTTTTTTCGATGATAAAATGTAAAATAGATACTGTATTAACTATCGATAACACATACAATGACAAGTACTGGCATCAGATTTTTGTAATTTTCTCCAGCGAAAATTCTGCCGTTATGACCCAAGGGAGGTGAACTTGCGTGACCGAGCGTGGGATTCCGACGATGCTAGCGTGACCGAGCGTGGGTTTCCGACGATGCTCGCGTGACCGGGCGTAGATTTCCGACGACGCTTGCGTGACCAAGCGTGGGTTTCCGACGATGCTAGCATGACCGAGCGTGGGTTTCCGACGATGCTCGCGTGACCGGGCGTAGATTTCCGACGACGCTTGCGTGACAGAGCGCAGGTTTCCGACGATGCTTGCGTGGCTGAGCGTAGGTTTCCCACGATGCTTGCGTGACCGAGCGTAGGTTTTCGACGACGCTTGCGTGACCAAGCGTGGGTTTCCGACGATGATTACGTGACCGAGCGTAGGTTTCCGCAATGCTTGCGTGACCGAGCGTAGGTTTCCGACGATGTTTGCGTGACCGAGCGTGGGGTTCCGACGATGCTTGCGTGACCGAGCGTAGGTTTTCGACGATGCTTGCGTGACCGAGCGTAGGTTTCCGACGATGCTTGCGTGACCGAGCGCGGGTTTCCGACGATGCTTGCGTGACCGAGCGTAGATTTCCGACGATGTGTTTATTGTGGGTGCTGCAGTCCAGTCCTGTTGGAGACCCCCCTTTTTACACTTATATATAGGTTAATTAGAATAATCCAATGAACGTATATTCAGGTACCAACTAAAGAGATGAATACTAAAATGACTATTAGTTTGTTTGTTTTGGTACTGAAAACCTACCGACTGACTGACTAGTCTGAAAAAAAAACACGACGAGTTCCCTTCCAGACAAGCATATGTGATGTATATTGACCTATACATGCGTGTTTTGGGTAAGGAGTAATAATTAATGGTGCTTAAAGCCCAAATGATTGAAGTCAAAATAAAAAAGATAAAAAATGTTTGGTCCATACTGCAAATTTATCTGATTTAAATGATGATATGGGTCATTATCAAAACAAATGTCCAAATTTCTGTAACTTGACACTGGAAGAAAATCTGCTTTACTTCGCCGGTTTTCCTAGTCAAATACAATGTAAGACTATGATACCTCTAATTAAACATACTTTTTGAATTCCAGCGACACCAATAACCTTGCCATATTCACATAAAAGTATAGCAAATGTCAGTGATGTTACCAGTAACTTCGCCGAGTCAAAAACATTCAACACAAATTTTGCCTCTTTATATACATGATCATGTTCATGACTTTGCTATGTTCATCATTTCAAATGAGTCCATACATTCTACTACACAAATGAGTCAACTTTTAGCAAATATTTAACGTTTTCAAATTTATTCGCATCATTTTAGAACAGATAAATTTACAGCATGGACCAGACATGCACGTTTCGGGTATTTAAGGTCAGGGTGGCGACTTTTGATAGAAATGAGGTAGAAGAAAGATGGATAAGTCCACATGTAGAGGAACATCTCCTCGAACTATTCAGACCAAAAATTCATAATTTGCCCGTCTCGTTTTTTGGCTATAAACGTCCATTTTTGGCCTATTTTAGCATTTTCGTCATTTTAAAGAATACCAGATCACAAGTTTGCATACATCTACAATGCATGAAACTTCAAAAAGTCATATATACCCTTATTTTTCTGGATTCTTATAGCTTGTGTATGAATTAAAGCCTATTTTGAAAAATTTTGATAAAATAAATAGTTCTAAGGAGTGTATTTTCTTATAAATACAATTTTGATGGTTGCTATGGCAACAACTCATTATTTTTTATTAATAGCTAGAAGGTCGCCAGGTACACACATTTTTTTCTATGTATAGAGCTATGGTATTGCTTTATCCTAAAGCAGTCAAACCAGTATGTAACCGAATTCGTTTTTGAGCAAAATGACTGTTTCTATAAATAGCACAATAATTTGTGCAATAAATCAACATTTTGATCCCAAAACATAGAGATTTACTCGAAGTCCGAATTTCTAATTCTCTCATTATTAAAGAGTATAATGAATAGTATATATTCTGATGTTTGAATCTTTAGAAGCAGAACTCGTACGAAAATGACAATTTTTTCCTATTTTTGGCGATATTTCTTTGAAAAATATGCATTTTCCCAAAAATTCCAATTCATCAATGAAAATTTCAAGGAGTATTATTTTTATTTTCTGAAATAATGCAACAAACTGAGCTTATACCATTTATCGTCCATTTCGGTTTCAAATATTACGTGATATGAAATCTCCCTGTAGTCGCAATCCTTACCTTAACCCTCGTCAGAGATCCTCAACCTAAATAATATAAAAATGGCCAAAATCTGTGAAAAGTATGTCCAAAATATACCGAAAGACGTAGCAAGATGGCTGGGATATGATGCTACAGGACCCAGGTTTTAGAAATTTGAGAACATTTTGTAAACAGAAATTTAAAATGCGTTTGAAGAAACGACCAACCGAAATTGATCGAACTTGGTTTTTTGTGCCATCAGGTACTCCTGGTCCACCAGCAGTGACACTCTCCAAGTGGTACAAATGTTTAACATCTTCAAATTCATTAGCATCATTTTAAAACATATAAATTTACAGCATGGACCAGACATGCACATTTCGTAAATAAACAACGATATTTGCAAATTCTTTTTGTAACTTTCGCCGCATCCTTGCTGTTACTCAGAAGGTTTTTTTCTTGATATTTTAGGTAATCGTCTTGTAAGAGGATTGTTATCAGGGCATCTTTGTAAAGACATATGTTTGCTTTTTGACAAGAGGCCAAGAGAAGAAATGTAGGACATACGACTATTGAGCAATGGAGTATAAATCTCTTATTACTGGCACCGTCATTTTAAATCTTTATCATGATGTTACTTCAAGTTTTAAGATTAATTTTAATATTGAATGCACTGGACATTGCATAGTAACATCACAGAGAGAGTATTTTAGCTTTTTTTTTTAAAGGAGGAATCGTATTCTACCTCAGTTCTAATTGTTCAAAAGTGATTAATCTGATTCAGCATCAGGCGTTGTCATTATGAAAGCATATTGTTACAATTGTAAAACGTCTTCAAATTCAATAGCATCATTCATAAACAAAATAAATTTCAGCATGGACCAGACATGCACGTTTCGGGTACTAAACCCTCATCAGTGATCCTCAATCTAAACAATGTAATATGGCCAAAGAGGGTGAAGATTATTATGTCCAAAAATGTACCGAAAAACGTAGGAGGATGGGTGGGATATGATGCTACAGGACCGACGCTTTAAAAATTTCAAGAACTTTGGTAACAGAAAATTTTGAAAGCGCTGAAGAGACAGACGATCAACCGAAGTTGACCGAACTTGGCTACATGTGCCCTCGGGGACTCCTGGTCCACCAGCAGTGACACTCACCAAGTAGTACAAATGTTAAACGTCTTCAAATTCAATAGCATCATTCATAAACAGAAATAAATTTCAGCATGGACCAGACATGCACGTTTCGGGTACTAAACCCTCGTCAGTGATCCTCAATCTAAACAATGTAATATGGCCAAAGAGGGTGAAAATTATTATGCCCAAAAATGTACCGAAAGACGTAGCAGGATGGGTGGGATTTGATGCTACAATTTCAAGAATTTTGGTAACAGAAAATTTTGAAAGCGCTGAAGAGACAGACGATCAACCGAAGTTTACCGAACTTGGCTACATGTGCCCTCGGGGACTCCTGGTCCACCAGCAGTGACACTCACCAAGTAGTAAAAATGTAAAGTGTCTTCAAATTCAATAGCATCATTCATAAACAGAAATAATATGAATTATGGCAAAGCCATTGTGAGGTCGCAGATGAAATATCATTTCAATGAATGAATACCCAATTTTCACCATACATCATTGAATATTTTTTACTAAGTTAATAAGAATAAAATATGTCATACAATATGTGTTCTTGTTATTTTTTCCAGCATCATTTTTACCGTCTTTATCAGCCTTACATTAGTTTTTTTTCTTGAAATCCAGAATCATCTACAAGAGAGGGGATAATATAGACAATTTCTAGATCGACAGCATGCACAGAACTCGTAAATGCGGGGAAACAATTCTCAATGTCACAAAACAATCAGTAAACATGAAATCGCAATGCTTAATTTTGAAACATAAATGACAGATAAGAAAAGATCAAGTGATGTCATCTTAATCTATACATTTTAATTCCTTGGACCTTGACGAAAACCAAGGAAAAGAGAACTCGGGCAAGAAAACTGTGGGCACAAACCATTAAAATTAAAAAAAGAAAAAAAAAAGAATTTTACTGTTTTCCGAAGTATTTATATATTGTAAGATTAACATGTATCTTGATTATTCAATGAATTCAATTAAACTTTTAAATGTTTACTTTTTAAATTTCATTTGGTGATGAAATGTCAGTTGTCGTATCAGGAATATGTATCCCCCCCTTGCACCCACCCACCCCTCTCCCCTTTTACTTTCACCGGAAAAATTAGCATTCAAAATGTAGAAGAGAGAGAAAACTTCCTTTTCGGCGCCGTCTATAGTGTTATCAGCAATATATCATATATCGTTTATGGGATGATCTGGAAAAGGGGGTTAAAACTTACAAATTAAGTACAGTATAACATTAGTATTACAGGATTTTCCCCTCTAAATAATGTAAATGAGTTTCCGATGTAATATCTGAAGACAAAATTCTTGCTCATTCCTTTACTTTAAAAGAAGGTGAAAGGGAGGGGGAGGGGCGAGAGGAAGGAGAGAGGGGGAGAGGGAGGGAGGGAAGGGGAAGAAGGAAGGGGAGGGGAGATAAGGGGGCGGAGAGAGCGGGTACCCCATGTCTGCTCCCCATCCCCATAAAAGGCAAGGATGAATGGGAGGGGGAGGAAGGAGGCAGCTGGAGGGAGGCAGAAGGGAGGGAGGGAGAGGTTAGGAGGTGGGAGAAGGGAGCGGGACAGGGGAGAGAAGGAGTAGAAATCTACCCCCTGTCCGCCCCCCCCTTGAATACAATCAACCCCTCCCCCATTTCTAAAAAAAATCTGAAGCCTTCACCCCTCTACCTTGGATCCGCTTATGATTTACCTCCAAGGGAAAAAATACCCAGCCTTATTTCTGAGCAAGTTCTACGGTCGATATGGGGAACTCGTCATACATTATGATGTGACACTCTCCAGAATAGTGGATGATATTGTCTTACACCATTTGAACCACCCAACCACCGAATATACTTTTATCTTCAGAAATGGAAGTAACCGGATTTGGCAATTCTACCGAATTGAAGTGACGGATGTTGCATGCAAGCAGGAGATGCTTGTTCTACCTGGGCACCTGGTCTCACTTCCATTTTGGAGTTCGCTTCTTTTCATATGGTGGAGTTTTTTCTTTGTTTGCTTTGGTTCTTTATCCTGATTTTGTATGCCTTCGGTTTATGATTTTATGAATTATCGATTTAATTTGTACAATGTATTGGGATATGGTCAAAATACATGATTATCATTGAAAATTTATCATTGGAAATTTATCATTGAAAATTATTAGATTTATCATTAGATTATTGGAAAAATGGCTTTATCATTAGATTATTGGAAAATCTATTTCTTTCACACATTTACGCCCTTTTTGTCATAAAATTATTGGAAAATTTCAATATAAAAGTTTGTTGAATCCCTTCATTGCAAGCATTTACACGGCTGAGCTATAATACGTGTACAGATACCGATATCACTTTCAGGTAATTTTTCATTTCAATTGTCTTTAAATTGCTTTAACTTATGGCTTATCAGTGACAGTTGTTTTACTTATTGCGTCGACTATATGAATATGAATCATTCTGAAACCTTATTTACTGCCCGTTTATCACATGAAAATTGTATTTTGATTTTTGTTGAATATTTTTGAAATTTATTTTTTTCTGTAAAATAATGTAGAAGGATCCTTCCAAGATTAAACATTGAATGAATTTTTTTAATCTGTGTAGTTATAAAGAAGAAATCGTCTATGTCGTTTTCGTCAGATCAGAACTTAATTAATAATACAGAAGTGTCCAAATTCTGCACGTAATCCAGGTTAACCACACCTTCTGCTAATTCCGTAGCAGATGTCCGTCCAAAGTCGGTACCAGTTGCCAATTGGTCTCGTTGGTTTATGTGTAGTCCTTTGTGTTTGATGTTTCTTTGTTGTGCGTTGACGTTCCTTGTCCCTTTTGCGTCTCTTTCTGTGCTTGTCTGCTCTTGTTTTTGCATTTGGTGTTTTGGGGTTTTGCTGTGGTTGCTGCAACCTGGTGTATTTGGAAATCCCCTCCTTTGTTTTATCCTCTAAAAGAAAATTTAAACCGAGTTTAATGTAACAGACACGTGTTTCGGATAGTAAATCCTCATCATTGGTACTACCTTATTAAATGCCGAAGTGATTTTTTGACGGAGCAAATTTTTGTTGTTGGAGGACCCCTCCTTTCTTCCATAAATAATTGTGCAATTTATATCATTGAAAATCTCTCAGTTCAAATTAATATTTTATCTACACCGTTTAATCGAATGAGGAAACAAAAATTACCCTGTCGTGTCCAGTATGTTATATGACAGGGAGCTAAGCACATATTGACAAAAAGTCATCCTTCATTATTATCTTTTGTTTTTATGGGTTGGCAGACTAAAGACTAACTAAAGAGCTTTTTTTTCAGACAACAGAGCTAGAAATGATTATAGGCAGAATTAGTCCATTATTCCATCAGTATTCAATAGACAATAGACGATTAAAGAATGTTATCAATTCCTGTATTTTATTATTGAAAACATTCATTTATATTTGTAAATGCAAAGGATAAATACAGGTTTGTTAAACATCAAAGAAGTACCTATCAGTTATTCAGTCTCAACGTCGAGAAGGTAAGGCAAAATCATTGGAATTTGCGAACGTCGTAATGAACAACATTCCACAGAAAGACCAGGCGCAACACCCGTCACAACAGCCTCATGACCACAGAAAGACCAGGCGCAACACCCGTCACAACAGCCTCATGTCCACAGAAAGACCATGCGCAACACCCGTCACAACAGCCTCATGTCCACAGAAAGACCAGGCGCAACACCCGTCACAACAGCCTCATGTCCACAGAAAGACCAGGCGCAACACCCATCACAACAGCCTCATGTCCACAGAAAGACCAGGCGCAACACCCGTCACAACAGCCTCATGTCCACAGAAAGACCAGGCGCAACACCCGTCACAACAGCCTCATGTCCACAGAAAGACCAGGCGCAACACCCGTCACAACAGCCTCATGTCCACAGAAAGACCAGGCGCAACACCCGTCACAACAGCCTCATGTCCACAGAAAGACCAGGCGCAACACCCGTCACAACAGCCTCATGAAAACTTGTCAATGTTAAACGTCTTCAAATTGAATAGCATCATTTAAGAACAGATAAATTGTCAGCATGGACCAGACATGCACGTTTCGGGTACTTAAACCTCGTCAGTGATCCTTAAATCTAAACAATGCAATATGCCAAAATGTGCGAAAGTTAAAAAGTAGAAAAAGGGTACCGAAAGACGTAGCAGGATGAGTGGGATAGGATGCTACAGGACCCACGTTTTTTGAATTTCAAGACATTTTGATAACGGAAATTTTAGAATGCGTTGAAGAAACGATCAACCGAAATTGATCGAGCTTGGCTACATATGCCCTCGGGGACTCCTGGTCTACCAGCAGTGACACTCACCAAGTGGTAGAAATGTTAAACGTCTTCAAATTAAGTGATCGTCTCGATAAATATATTGATGTACATATATGGTAAAAATGTCTTGTTTGGTGATGATAACAGCCATCCAATAGCAATCCAGAATGTCACTGATCATTCTGGAAAGGGGGATCTGATATGTTGTTATAATATCCCCCTAGTGACCGAGCCGCATGGCTCTTACGATAAAATCTTCATTTGGAACATGCCCTGGCTTACCGTATTAGTCGAGAATTAAAATCGCTGAAGACGGGATGTTGCTACTCATGAAAGGGAAGTTTGTTAGGTGGAAGCTGAAATAATAACGCTTGTCATAGAGTGAGGTGTTTTAGAGGGCCGTTTGCGCCGAAGTATATCTAAGAACGATGCGGATGTGTCGCTCTCAGTTGTTTCATTGATCTCTGGTTCATGAGGATAAATTCCATGAAGATGATCCGTAAAGTTCGTATTATCGATTGTCAACACGTCATCTATGTATCTGAAAGTAAAATTGTACTGAGATGCGAGGTGCTTTCTCCCAGTCGAGAGCAAGGTCTGGATGAAGTCAGCTTTGTATGGACATACTTTTCACATATTTTAGCCATATTACATTGTTTAGATTCAGGATCACTGACGAGGGTTAAATACCCGAAACGTGCATATCTGGTCCATGCTGCTCTAAAATGGTGCTAATGAATTTGAAGACGTAAAACATCTGTACCACTTGCTGACTGCCTCTGCTGGTGTAGCAGGATTCCACGAGGGCACATGTAGCCAAGTTCGATCAATTTCGATTGGTCGTTTCTTCAAACGCCTTTGAAACTTTCTGTTTACAAATTTTTCTCAAAACTTGGTCTTGTAGCATCATATCCCAGCCATCGTTACGTCTTTCGGTATATTTAGGACATAATTTTCACAGATTTTGGCTATATCACATTTTGATTGAGGATCACTGACGAGGATTAAATACCCGAAACGTGCATGTCTGGTCCATGCTGTTAATTTATCTGCTTTGAAATGATGGTAATGAACTTGAAGACGTTAAACATCTGTATCACTTGGTTAGTATCACTGCTGGCTGAGCAGGAGTCCCCGAGGGCACATGTAGGCCAATTCGATCAATTTCGTTTGGTCGTTTCTTCAAACGCATTTGAAAATTTCTGTTTACAAAATTTTCTCAAATTTCTAAAACCTTGGTCTTGTAGCATCATATCCCAGCCATCTTGCTACGTCTTTCGGTATATTAAGGACATAATTTTCACAGATTTTGGCCATATTTCATTGTTTAGATTGAGGATCACTGACGAGGGTTAAATACATGAAACGTGCATGTCTGGTCCATACTGTAAATTTATCTGCTCCAAAATGATGCTTATGAATTTGAAAACGTTAAACATTTGTATGAATAAAGAAAATAATAATGCCGAAGACCACAAAAATTTTGTCGATCTCAAGTATCCGGGTGATATCGTCTTAGTGATAATTTTTGTTTGCATCAGAGTCACTGTGACGTATCACGTGATACACAAATGATATGTTCCATGGGAATCCCCTTTGATTATACCAAGTAAATACTGTCTAAATCTATTTTATATGGATTTAATTTAGGCCTATCTTATGATCATTATTATCAATTATATGATGGTAATTTATTCTGGTCAAGAATAGACGTATATGTGGAGAACACTTACACAGAAAATTTTGTATCTGTCCGTGCACCATATCATAGCATGTGATGAGCATTGAAAAAAATTAAGCACTCACCGAATACACGTCTATTCTTGACCAGAATAGATAACCATCATATCATTGATGATGATGGCCATATAATAGGCCTAAAGTAAAATCATATAAAGAAGATTTAAAAAAAGCATTTACTTGGTTTGAGCAAAGGGGACTCCCGTGGAACATAACATTTGCGTATCACGTGATACGCCACAGTGAGAGTGTCCGTTCACGAAATAAGTATCCTCTGGCTCTTTAGAAAGGTATTGTATCTCCTGTTCCCACATTTTTGAAAGAAATGAGTTACGTGCTCTGTAAAGGAAAAGTAGAAATTTAAATTCTAAAAATAAAACCAGAGGGCGCTAGTGAAAAAAATCGGGTGGCGTATGAAAGCACTTTGCTAGAAAGCATCACTGATGAGAATTTAATATTCGAAACACGTGTCTGGTGCAGGAAATTGGTTTGAAGTTATCATCAAGAACGTATGGAGTTGCAATACCTCGGTTATTTTACTAAAATATCTCTTTTCTCTTATGTTTTACAGGTTATTAAAGAGCAGTACTATCGAAATTGAACTATGGAGAAACATACTCTTTCTGGTTCAAATATCAACGACTCTAACATCGTTGCGAACACCCTGGAAAAATGGCTCACTATGAAAGAAGAAGGTGATGCAAAAGTCTATGCCCTAATACGAATAGACACTTTCAATTTGTACAACACGTTTAGTTTCGTATATTTTGGATTTGTATATCCCGTACTAAGTATCTTGTATTTGATTTTAGCAATTGTATTTGCAGTAATCTTGACAAAACACAAGCTTTTGGGTTTCTTACAAATTATAGTGCTAGTTAATACATTTATGAACCTTACACCCTTCGTACTGATGACCCCTTTCACCGTAATTTTCTTCCACATCGCCAACAGAAATGCTCCGATACCATATCCTTGGTGCTTAGTCTTTGCTCTCTTCAAGTTATATATACCAAGAATGACCTTAATTATCTCCATATATTTGAAAAACCTCTTAGCTTTTAATAGGATCTGCAGCGTCTATTACCCATTCAAGATGAGATATCTGTTCTGTGAGACAAATAAGAGAAAGTTCATAATGTCTATCATCCTACCTATACTCATCATTGAGTGTTGTATTCACTTTATAGATTTTCCATGTGACAAAACACGCCACGTTGACGATTTGTGGGGAAACAGAAAAACAGTTCTGTATGATGCGTGTTCGATTTATAGAAGCCATATTAATGTAGATACCCCTTGGGAGTCAAGAAACATATATATCGCAATATTCGAACACTCTCTGGTGTCATTGGGAAAATTGTCATTTCTGATTATGAACGGTCTGTTTGTGTTTAAATTGAGTATTTTGAATAAAAAACGGGAAAAATTATCAGGGGGAAATAAAATGAATAAGAAGCAGGATTCTCGACTTCTTTTGACCAACAAAATATATATCTGGGTGGCTGCGTGTACCCTGATTATAGATATACCTCAGATAGTCGGATATTTGGTTAGCTACTCATCTTTATCCCTTATTGTAAAAGGCAACTTTGGTACAGATGATTCTGAGGGTTCGACAAACTGGTTGGTTGACTTTACGGCTATCTCTTGTCAGCTAACTAATCCATTTGACTTGTTCATTCTCGCCATTCAAAGTAAAAAGGTCAGATCTGCATTTTGTACCAATTGTTACAAAAGGAACTTAATGAAAAACTCCCAGCTGCACAATGTGCCAAAAACTACAAAAAGGCTCTGATATTCAATATGTACTCCGTGCTACAAAAATGGACCCAACAAATAAATATTTATTTGATCTACAAGAAAAGGACACTTACAAAGAAACATTCTGATCTATGCGATATTCGCACAACTGCAATTAAAAATATTACATAGCATCTCCATATGCAAGATGTGATTAATGTTATTAAATGGACCAAATGAAGAATAATACGGAAGTACTCTAATTCTAACCCCGATCTTTTATATGTGCTCAAATGTTGTAAAATGATACTAAGAAAGAAACTCTGATATGACAAATGTTCCCAATGTAAAGAAAAGAAACTCTAGACTTAATTTGAACTATGTAACTGAGAATCGTGACAATTTAGAACTATATAACTGAGAAAAGTGACAATTTGGAACTATATTACTGTGAACCGTGACAATTTGGGAAAAATACTTTACGAATCCTATCCCTTTAAGTATTATTATATTTTTGTTTATAAAATGGATGGCTGCCTATAGAAAGAATATCGAAACCTTATTCATATGTACTTTTCATTTAAGTAATTCTTCTATATTTTGTCTCTTTTGTGTGTAGTTGATGTATGCATTCGATCATTATTATCAGTGTGATTATGTTGGTTTGAAGCATCTTTGACAGTAAGTGTTTTGAATATACTTCCCTGACATTGTCGCCATGGCACTTTCTATATAGACATAACGTCAGACAGTGCATGAATTTTATATATTCATTTCAATGCTTCATTAACATCGACGGCGGGTGCGGCTAGCCAACAGGGGATGCCTACTCCTCCCAGGCACGTGGTCCAACCTCTAGCTTGCTAGGGGTCCGTCGATGTTTAATTTTGTGCTCTTTTAAGAGTGCTGTTGAGATTATCGTCAGGATCTTCTTTAACTCATTTCAATGAGAAATACATACGTACGAATTGTTTCGTTAAGTAGTTTTGAAATGAATGAATCAATTATGTAACACATATAGAAGACTGTGTACATCGTTTTTCGATATGCTTAGTTCAAAACTTGTTCTTTTTGTTTCGATTTATTATCTGACTTTTCAATGATAGCTTTTAGAAATACACAAAATTATACATATGTATTCACAATTAGATAAATCTAAGGATATTTTTGAATTTGAGTTTTAAGATGTAAGATGTATGACTATCTATATTACTTATGAATAAAGGCTATGAGTGCTATGACATTCCTAAATATGTTGTTATGCCTTCGTCTAATGAATAAAATATGTTCCGAAGATGAAATAGAGAAGCTTTCAGAACTTTTTCTTTGAACTATTTGGGTCAGTAATATGTCCATGGTATTGTACAATTTCTTTCTGTACATTAACATCGACGACGGGAGCGGCTAGCCAAACAGGGGATGTTTACTCTTCCCGGGTACATGGTCCCACATCTAGCTTGCTAGGGGTCGATCGAGTCTTAATTCTGTGCTGTATTGTGAGTGCTGTTGAGATTATCGTCAGGATCTTCTTCAACTTATTCTTCACATTATAAACACCAAGCACTTTAGAATATACAATACTCCATTTTCCAGAAAATATTTATGGCCGTTTTAAGCCTTAATTTTATATGCACAGACACCAGACATCACATCATTTGGCATTAATTTTAGTCGCACTGACTTTATGCGTTGTCATGTTTTTTCTATCAAATTATGACGTCATATTGAAAATATCGCCAAATTTTGTGATGTCTGGTGTCTGTCCGCTAAAGGAATCTATCTGCTATTTTCATACTAATTTTGATAAGATTTTTTTTTGTTAAAAATATAATCTATATATACGCATTCCTTTAAAACCTTATTGTATTACAATGGAGTACCGTTCCATTTAGACCACGTGATCTTGGAAACTGCTAGTAAAGTGATATATACCGAAAGCGTTCGGTTAACTTGTTAACTGCACATCCAGAAGCGCAAATTGAGACACTTTCACAAGTTTGTACCTTTCTTCAATGGCTCTCCTACAAAATACGATTGCAGCATCCACATCAAGACACCAAAACATCCTTTGCCAAAAAAAAAAAATAAAATAAATAAATAAATAAATATATAAAAAAAAGAATAAAAAGAATAGAGTAGTCAAACACAGCAAAAGTCGCAATTCGGTCTTTTCGAAATACAGAGTTACTTCCCATTTGTGCAGGTATCTGACGTCAACGCATTGTGACGTCATCAAAATCTATGGAAACCAGCATGGAATTCAGGGAAAAGGGTTACATATAAGACGTTTTCAAAGGAATTTAATGACGTCACAATGCTTTTACGTCAGATACCTGCACAAATCGAACGTGGGACTGTAAAATCGAAAAGACGGGATAGGGATAGGGAACGCAAAGTACGACATAGAAACTAATCACGAAAGATTACAAATAAACCAACAGGTCTAATTGGCGATCGATGACGACTTCTGCCATGTCAGAGGCAAATAGTGTATTTATCCGGATTTCCTATTCACAACCCTCCGATAGTAACGGTTACCAAGATGTTTCGAAAAACGCAAAAAGGTTGTGTAAAAGAACTCCTCACTGTAAGATGACCAAACAAACAAAACAGCAAAACACAGATGAATATATAAATGGATATACAAAGAAAGGGCGTATGAGCCATGTTCTGCTTGCTGTAATCAGCTCATGCATGTAATCACCAGAAAAGTCCAACCGACAATCAGAGAGATTGGTAGTGGTCGTGTCTTCTCTAAAGAGGTTTGTAGAGTTCCTCGTCACAGTCATTCAGAGTGCAAATTTTATGATTACGTTGGTATAAGGCTGAAAATGGTCAAGGAAGGGAGGGGATCTCCAACAAGACCATGTTGCAGCATCAACAGCAAAACACCAAAACACCCGATGCAAAAACACAAAAGACGAGAATAGTATGAGACGAAAAAGAGACATACGACATGTAAACATCAAACACAAAAGACTACACATAAACCGACGAGACCAATGGGCAACCGGTGCCGACTTTGGACGGCCATTTGCCACGCAAGTAGCAAATGGTGTGGTTATCCTGGATTACGTGCGCACAACCCTCTCACTTTTCCAATTATCCAGAGTTCTCGAAGAACGTACAATTGTGGTGTAAAACAACCTCCTCACTATAAGATGACATCACACAAACAAGACTGCAAAACGTAGAGGCCCCAGCAATACAGATAGTATCATGCCGATGGTCCGTCTGGTGACAGCAGGATCATACCAAATGTATTCAGTAAATGATATTCGACGATTCTGCCACATTTTCGATGATTATTTGTCTACCTTTGATCTCTTATATATTTTTATCATTATGTCACCTTAAAAGGCAGGTTGGGAAATACCAGAAGTAAAATTTATTCTTGTTATTTATGACAAAACCTTCTTCGTAAAAAAAAGTCCGATTCTGAAAATAAGTACACTGAAACAGATATTATTCAGATGCTAAACTTTCTGATCGACAACATTTTTGTGGTGTTTGGAGGAAAGGTCTTCCAGCGAATTGTCGGAATTCCAATTCAGGACCAATTGTGCCCCACTCCTTGCCGACATTTTCCTTTACTCGTACGAAGCTGTATTAATTCAATCTCTTGTCTCTGCAGGGAAAAGATACTTAGCTTCTGACGTCAATAATGTCGAAGGGTTCCAACTCTATACCTTCTTGAAGAAAATTCCAAACCAATTTTCATGCACCAGACACTTGTTTCGAATATTAAATTCTCAACATTGATGCTTCTAGCGGAGCCACTAAAAATCATTTCAATAGCGACCCTTTTAATTTTTTGAATTTAGATTTGCACATTTACATTACAGAGAGTGCGTGGCTCCACATGTTTACTACAACTTCACTTACAGATACATAGACGATGTGTTGTATATACTAATAATCCAAAATTCGCGGATTACCTCAGCAGTATCGATCCTTCGGAGCTTGAAGGCAAAGAAACTACAGAGACAAATAATTCAGCATCCTATTTGGACATAATGATGTCCTACGACACTGATGGTCACATGAACGCCTCACTCTATGACAAACGTGACTACTTCAATTTCAACATTACAAACTTTCCTTTTATGAGTAGCAACATCCCTTCATCGCCTGCTTTTGGAATGTTCATATCTCTGTTGATACGCTATGCCAGAACAAGTAACAAATATACGGATTTTGTTCCGAGAGTTAGGCGTCTTTCAGATAAGTTTCTCGTCACTGAGGAAGTTCTACGGTCGATATGGGGAACTCGTCATACACTTTGATGTCCCACTCTCCAGAATGGTGGCTGATATTCTGTCACAGACCATTTAAACTATCCAACCAAAGATTGCACTCTTTGTCTTCCGAAATAGAAGTAACCGGATGTTACAGTTCTACCGAATTGAAGCGGCGGGTGTTGCATGCAAACAGGATTTGCTTACTCTTCCTTGGCACCTGGTTTCACTCCCATATCGGGAGTTCGCTTCTTTTCATATGGTGGAGGTTTTTGATTGTTTGCTTTGGTTCCTGTTTTGTCCTGATTTTGTATGCCTTCGGTTTCTGATTTTCTGAATTATCAATGTTGTGCTGTATACAGGGATATGGTCAATATCCATATTTGTCATTATATGTTGCTTGTAGAGGTATGAATTCAAAAGAAGTATTTTTGTCACATTCCCAGAAAGTCATCACGAGCTTATCTTGTTAAATGTAAATTTCTGCTACAAAAATCCAAAAGAGTCACACATGTTTTAGTGCATTGGGTAAACTGTAACCGTGATACTTTTATATTTTGTCTTTCAAACAGATATTTGTATATTTTGGATAATGTTGTAAAGATAGGATTCATAAGTTGTTTATGTTTTTAATCTATTTTAATCTTCGTCAGTATATTGCCAAACAGTTAAAATGAAGCCAATTTGAAAGTGAATTTTTTGGCGCCATCTACAAGTCATCTGAGATGGATTTCTGAATTTTATTGTAAATTTATTCTACAGGTTAGAGAAGTAAAAAGATGTCAACACTAAAGCTCACCAAACAATATTTTTTAAGCGTCATCAGACACACTCGAATTGGATTTCACACACACACGTGGGAGATTCTACAATTCTATCATTTTTTTTCTTTATGGTGTCATAACAGAAATTAACAGGTGCGATTCACAAGTAAATGATAGCACTTGTATTAGGTGTTGTACCGTGTCAATACTGTGAATTAAAAAAGAAATCCGATTTGAATGAAGTAATTTTCTTTAGTCTCTTTAGTGTTCATGCACTATCGGAAAGCTATAATCATTTACTAGAGATCAAGAAAACAACGAAGAACGACATATCCGCTTCTTCTGTTGTTAAATGATGTACATTGTAATTGAATTTGAAGACGTTTTACATTTGTACCACTTGGTGAGTGTCACTTATGGTGGACCAGGAATCCCCGAAGCCTCATGTAGCCAAGTTCGTTTAACTTCGAGTTGATCCTTTCTTCAACGCATTCGGAAATTTCTGTTATCAAAAGTTCTTGAAATTTCTAAAATGTGGATCTTGTAACATCATATCCCACCAATCCTGCTTTGTCTCTCGGTCATTTGTGAATATTATAACTTTCACATTCTTTGGCCATATTACATTGTTCAGACTGAGGATCACTAACGAGGGTGAAATACTCGAAACGTGCATGTCTAGTCCATGATGCAAATTTATCTGTTCTTAAATGATGCAATTGAATATGAAGACGTACTCGGATAAACGTCATTGCCATTTGAACACTTCGCCTCATGACAATCGTGATTATTTCCCTTCCACATAAACTTCCCTATCGTGAGTAGAAACATTCCGGCGTCTCCTGCTTTGACTTTTTTGTTTCTCATGTAATTTGGCTAGCCAGGGCATATTTCAAATATGATGATTCCATCGTTAGATCTAGACGGCTACTCGTTCAGGGTTATATTACACAACGGCTGAAATCTTCATTCAGGAAGTTCTTCAGTCGCTTCAGGGATCTTATAAAAGCATATGAGGTCACTCAGTGACACTCTGGATTGCGATTGAATGCTTGTCTACATAATCAAACAAGACATCTTTACGAGATATGCATATCAATATGTATATCGAGACAATCACCGAATTTGACACTGCTGTAACGGGTGTTGTATGCAAACAGGAGACACTGACTATCCCCGGGTACCTGATGTCACTGCGAATTATTGTCTATTACGGGGTTCGCAGCATCTAGAACTACTTCCGGGTTGAACCCCTGCGAGGAACAACCCTAGACATCAGGGGTACATTTGCATACCAAGATTTCTGGTCTCCGGTAAATAACGGATTAGATAAATGGACAATATTGGACAAAAATTTATGAAAATAATATTTGCTGAATTATAAAGAGTTATCACCAAAACAACGGCAGATACCATCTTTAACTTTCATCATAACGCCGAACTCTTTGTGCTTCGCGAGATGTCATCCTGATCTGTCTTTGTTATTTGGCTTGGGTGGTTGCTATGCAAGTTTCGAGTCTAACTTCGTTATTTGCAGGCTATTTCTTTATTTATACATCACAATTGTTATTTTAGAAAATAAGATTTAAATCTGAACTCAGTACGATCTTCAATTTGCGTTTAAAATAATGCTCTAGCATTGCTGTTCAAATCTTGTTACCAAGGAAGACGTTGTTTTTGCGGGAAAACTCGCTGAATATTTCGAAACGTAAACAGTGTCATTATGACGTCGGAATGTTTCCATTGTCTTGACGTAAAAGTAACAACAATGAAATTTCCCTCGTAGGAAAAATTGACCGCTGAATGCAAGGATATATTGATACGGTTTATATCCTTGAGTGCAAGTTGGGTTCGCAGCTGTTCCAATGGATATCCCGTAGATCTTCCCTTCCTTCTCGACTTTGATACAGGTATTTGAATCTAAAATAAAGTTTTGATTTTGCTTTATAATACATGTAAAAAGAAATGTGTAAGCCTGTTTCGTTTTAGGGGTAGAAGGCTTCGAAAAACTGCAAAAAATCTTTTTAACCATATGCGAATTACCTTAGCAACCATTAATTATTTGAAAGTTTTTTTCTTGTATTTAGATAGAGGCTTACTCGATCTTTATTGATAATGAATCTAAACTTTCTGGGATTAAAAATGACTGTTTCATAAAATGATAAAAAATGGTTGCCATGATAACATATGTTACCTTTAGCTTTTTCACGGTTTTTGAAATATCTCTTTGTGTTGGATATATTTCAACATTTCTTATCTGTTCATCATAATGCAAAAATGTTGAAAATAACTCTGAAGTTGCAAAATAAGTAATATTATAAACCATAGTAACTGTTGCCAAGATAGCTTATGTAATAGCGACAAGTGGGTTTATCTTGAATTTGCTTATTCTATAAAAAAAATTCCATTTCCTTATCATCTCAAGGAGAAGGAAAATTGGAAAATACAAACAGCATTTTGAAATCAATATTTACAATTAGCTAATTATGTTGTCATGGTAACCAGCCTTTTTGACAATATCAGACACTACGATTGAGCTTATCTAAAATTTGAGGTCCTAAGCTTTAGAATGGTTAGAAAATCTTCATTGAATGACAATGGAGGACAATGCGTGCCGAAATTGTTTAAATGGTTACAGAGAATTGCTATTAATGTGTACATCGAGACAATCACCGAATGTGACAAACTTCCATGGAACTGCTGTTTACGGATGTTGCATGCAAACAGGATACGCTGACTATCCCACTGGAAACTGATCTCACTTCGGAATTATTGTTTATTCCGGGGTTCGCATTCTTCCCATTCCTTCTCGACTTTGACACTGCATAACTGATTGGTACCTCATCGATGTTTATTGATAGTATTTGATATTTATCTTTGAATATCGAGATTTTCAGGTTCACCGGATTAGTTGATAAAGAGACTTGCATCTTTTTTCATATTGTGATAACATGCAAAAATTGTTAAAAAGTTCTTTGAAAATATAATTTTGGTTGTAATGTTTTGAAAATTTGATCAAAATGGAGCCACCTTTTGATTTTCAGGTTCACCCAATATGTCGTAAGGACCTAAAGTGATTTAGATACTATGGTATTTTGAAAATAAATTCTGACGGTAAGTGCTATTTTGCTGCGTTTGCGTCGGCTTTATCATTAGATTATTGGAAAATATATTTCTTTCACACATTTACGCCCTTTTTGTCATAAAATTATTGGAAAATTTCAATATAAAAGTTTGTTGAATCCCTTCATTGCAAGAGTTTACAGGGCTGAGCTATAATACGTGTACAGATACCGATATCACTTTCAGGTAATTGTCATTTCACTTGTCTTTAAATTGCTTTAAATTATGGCTTATCAGTGACAGTTGTTTAACTTATTGCGTCGACTATATGAATATGAATCATTCTGTGACCTTATTTACTGCCTGTTTATCACATGAAAGTTCCTTAATATTAAAAAAAGTTGTATTTTGATTTTTGTTCAATATTTTTGAAATTTATTTTTTCTGTAAAATAATGTAGAAGGATCCTTCCAAGAAGGGAGGAGATCTCCAACAAGACTCCGTTGCAGCATCAACAGTAAAACACCAAAACACCCGATTCAAAAACACAAAAGACGAGTACAGCACGAGACGGAAAAGAGACACACGACATGTAAACATCAAACACAAAAGACTACACATAAACCGACGAGACCAATGGGTAACCGGTGCCGACTTTGGACGGCCTTCCAAGATTAAACAGTGAAGGGATTTGTTTAGTACTTTGTAGGAATATAGAAGAAATCATCAATATCGTTTTAAGTCAGATCAGTACTTGATTAATAATAATACTGAAGTGTCCAAATTCTTTACCTTCTTGAAGAAAATTTCAAACCGATTTTAATACACAAGACACGTGTTTCGGATACAAAATCCTGACCATTGGTACTTGATTAGATGCCGAAGTGGTTTTCGACAGAGCAAAATGTGTTTTAGTAACGCCTTCAACTTTGATTATCAATATTTTAAAGAGTGCGTTGCTCCTGTAGGGTCGATTCTGTTGCTCCATAAATACTTATTATTTTATCTAAAATGCAATTATTTTATCTAAAATCTCTCTGTTCAAATTGATATTTTATCTATACCATTATAATCGAAGGAGGAAACAAAACTTACCCTGTCGTGTCCAGTATGTTATATGACAGGGAGCTAAGCACATATTGACAAAAAGTTATCCTTCATCATTACCTTTTGTTTTTTATGGGTTGGCAGACTAAAGACTAACTAAAGAGCTTTTTTTCAGACAACAGAGCTTAAAATGATTATAGGAAGTATTAGTCCATTATTCCATCAGTATTCACTAGACAATAGACGATGAAAGTGTTATCAATTCCTGTATTTTGTTATTGAAAACATTCATTTATATTTGTAAATGCAAAGGATAAATACAGCTTTGTTAAACATCAAAGAAGTACCTATCAGTTATTCAGTCTCAACGTCGAGAAGGTTAGGCAAAATCATTGGAATTTGCGAACGTTGGAATGAACAACATTGCACAGAAAGACCAGGCGCAACACCCGTCACAACAGCCTCATGAAAACATGTCAATGTTAAACGTCTTCAAATTGAATAGCATCAGTTAAGAACAGATAAATTGTCAGCATGGACCAGACATGCACGTTTCGGGTACTTAACCCTCGTCAGTGATCCTTAAATCTAACCAATGTAATATGCCAAAAATGTGTGAAAGTTACTAAGTCGAAAAAGGGTACCGAAAGACGTAGCAGGATGAGTGGGATAGGATGTTACAGGACCCACGTCTTTTGAACTTCAAGACATTTTGATAACGGAAATTTTAGAATGCGTTGAAGAAACGATCAACCAAAATTGATCGAGCTTGGCTACATGTGCCCTCGGGGACTCCTGATCTACCAGCAGTGACACTCACCAAGTGGTAGAAATGTTAAACGTCTTCAAATTAAGTGATCTTCTCGATAAATATATTGATGCACATATAAGGTAAATATGTCTTGTTTGGTGATGATAAAAGCCATCCAATCGCAATCCAGAATGTCACTGATCATTCTGGAAAGGGGATCTGATATGTTGTTATAATATCCCCGTAGTGACCGAGCCGCATGGCTCTAACGATAAAATCTTCATTTGGAACATGCCCTGGCGTACCGTATTAGCCGAGAATTAAAATCGCTGAAGACGGGATGTTGCTACTCATGAAAGGGAAGTTTGTTGCGTGGAAGCTGAAATAATTACGCTTGTCAAAGAGTGAGGTGTTTTAGAGGGCCGTTTGCACCGAAGGATAGATAAGTATATCTAAGAACGATGCGGATGTGTCGCTCTCAGTTGTTTCCTTGATCTGTGGTTCTGATAAATTCCATGAAGATGATCCGTAAAGTTCGTATTATCGATTGTCAACACGTCATCTATGTATCTGAAAGTAAAATTGTACTGAGATGCGAGGTGCTTTCTCCCAGTCGAGAGCAAGGTCTGGATGAAGTCAGCTTTGTATGGACATACTTTTCACATATTTTGGCCATATTACATTGTTTAGATTGAGGATCACTGACGAGGGTTGAATACCCGAAACGTGCATATCTGGTCCACGCTGAAAAGGTATCTGCTCTAAAATGGTGCTAATGAATTTGAAGACGTAAAACATCTGTACCACTTGCTGACTGCCTCTGCTGGTGTAGCAGGAGTCCACGAGGGCACATGTAGCCAAGTTCGATGAATTTCGGTTGGTCGTTTCTTCAAACGCATTTGAAACTTTCTGTTTACAAATTTTTCTCAAAACTTGGTCTTGTAGCATCATATCCCAGCCATCGTTACGTCTTTCGGTATATTAAGGACATAATTTTCACAGATTTTGGCCATATCACATTTCGATTGAGGATCACTGACGAGGATTAAATACCCGAAACGTGCATGTCTGGTCCATGCTGTTAATTTATCTGCTTTGAAATGATGGTAATGAACTTGAAGACGTTAAACATCTGTATCACTTGGTTAGTATCACTGCTGGCTGAGCAGGAGTCCCCGAGGGCACATGTAGCCTAATTCGATCAATTTCGTTTGGTCGTTTCTTCAAACGCATTTGAAAATTTCTGTTTACAAAATTTTCTCAAATTTCTAAAACCTTGGTCTTGTAGCATCATATCCCAGCCATCTTGCTACGTCTTTCGGTATATTAAGGACATAATTTTCACAGATTTTGGCCATATTTCATTGTTCAGATTGAGGATCACTGACGAGGGTTAAATATATGAAACGTGCATGTCTGGTCCATACTGTAAATTTATCTGCTCCAAAATGATGCTTATGAATTTGAAGACTTTAAACATTTGTATGAATATAGAAAAAAATAATTCCGAAGACCACAAAAAATTTGTCGATCTCAAGTATCCGGGTGATATCGTCTTAGGGATACATTTGTTTGCATCAGAGTCACTGTGACGTATCACGTGATATACAAATTATATGTTCCATGTGAATCCCCTTTGATTAAACCAAGTAAATACTGTCTAAATCTATTTTATATGGATTTAATTTAGGCCTATCTTATGATCATTATTATCAATTATCTGATGGTAATTTATTCTGGTCAAGAATAGACGTATATGTGGATAACACTTACACAGAAAATTTTGTATCTGTCCGTGCACCATATCATAGCATGTGATGAGCATTGAAAAAAATTAAGAACTCCCCGAATACACGTCTATTCTTGACCAGAATAGATAACTATCATATCATTGATGATGATGGCCATATGATAGGCCTAAAGTAAAATCATATAAAGAAGATTTGAAAAAAAAAAACATTTACTTGGTTCGAGCAAAGGGGACTCCCGTGGAACATATCATTTGCGTATCACGTGATACGCCACAGTGAGAGTGTCCGTTCACGAAATAAGTATCCTCTGGCTCTTTAGAAAGGTATTTGTATCTCCTGTTCCCACATTTTTGAAAGAAATGAGTTACGTGCTCTCTATAAAGGAAAAGTACAAATTTAAATGCTAAAAATAAAACCAGAGGGCGCTGGTGAAAAATATTTGGGTGGCGTATGAAAGCACTTTGCTAGAAAGCATCACTAATGAGAATTTAATATTCGAAACACGTGTCTGGTGCAGGAAATTGGTTTGAAGTTATCATCAAGAAGGTATGGAGTTGCAATACCTCGTTTTTTTACTAAAATATCTCTTTTCTCTGATGTTTTACAGGTTATTAAAGAGCAGTACTATCGAAATTGAACTATGGAGAAACATACTCTTTCTGGTTCAAATATCAACGACTCTAACATCGTTGCGAAAACACTGGAAAAATGGCTCACCATGAAAGCCGAAGGTGATGCAAAAGTCTATGCCCTAATACGAATAGACACTTTCAATTTGTACAACACGTTTAGTTTCGTATATTTTGGATATGTGTATCCCGTACTAAGTATCTTGTATTTGATTTTAGCAATTGTATTTGCAGTAATCTTGACAAAACAAAAGCTTTTGGGTTTCTTACAAATCATAGTGCTACTGAATACATTTATGAACCTTACACCCTTCGTTCTGATGACACCTTTTACCGTAATTTTCTTCCACATCGCCAACAGAAATGCTCCGATACCATATCCTTGGTGCTTAGTCTTTGCTCTCTTTTATTTATACATACCTAGAATAACCTACCTTATCTCCATATATTTGAAAAACCTCTTAGCTTTTAATAGGATCTGCAGTGTCTATTATCCATTCAAGATGAGATATCTGTTCTCTGAGACAAATAAGAGAAAGTTCATAATGTCCATCATCCTACCTATACTAATCATTGAGTGTTGTATTCACTTTATTGATTTTCCATGTGACAAAATACGTCACGTGGACGATTTGTGGGGAAACAGAAAATCTGTTCTATATGAGGCGTGTTCGATTTATAGAGGCCATATTGATGTATTTACCCCATGGGAGTCAAGAAACATCTATATCGCAGTATTCGAACACTCTTTAATATTATTGGGAAAATTATCATTTCTGATTATGAACGGTCTGTTCGTGTTTAAATTGAGTATTATGAATAGGAAACGGAAAAAATTATCAGAAGGAAATAGTATGAATAAGAAGCAGGATTCTCGTCTTCTTTTGACCAACAAAATATATATCTGGGTCGCTGTTTGTACTTTAATTATAGATATACCTCAGATAGTTGGATATTTAGTTGGTTACTCATCTTTTTTCCATATTTTTAAAGGCGAGCTTGGCACAGGTGATTCTGAGGGTTCGACAAACTGGCTGGTTGACTTTACTTGTCAGCTAACTAATCCATTTGATTTGTTCATTCTCGCGATTCAAAGTAAAAAGGTCAGATCTGCATTTTGTACCATTTGTAACAAAAGGTACTTAACGAAAAACTCCCGACTGCACACTGTGCCAAATGCTACAAAAAAGGACATTACAAAGAAACTCTGATATGTTATCTTATTAAAAAATGTACTCCATGCTGCAAAAATGGACCCAACAAAGGAAAAGTCCATAACGAAGAAACTTTCTTATCAATGCGATATTCGGCAAAATGCTGCAAATTTAGAAACATAAAATCTCCATTTGCAACATTTGCTCAATGTTTCAATTAATAGGGAACAATTGAAGAATAGTACGGAAGTGTTCTAATTGTAACCCCGATCTTTTATATGTGCTCAAATGTTGTAAAATGATACAAAGAAAGAAACTCTGATATGACAAATGTTCCCAATTTAAAGAAAAGAAACTCTTGACTTGAAGTTGGACTATATATCTGAGACTCGTGACAATTTGGAACTATATTACTGAGAATCGTGAGATTTCGGAACTATATTATTGAGAGTCGTGAGAATTTTGAACTATATGATTGAGAATCGTGAGAATTTGGAACTATATAACAGAGAATCGTGAGTATTTGGAACTATATAACAGAGAATCGTGAGATTTCGGAACTATATAACAGAGAATCGTGAGTATTTGGAACTATATAACTGAAAATCGTGACAATTTGGATAATACTTTACGAATCCTACCCCTTTAATTAAGTATTATTGTATTTTTGTACAAATGCGGATAGCTGCCTACAGAAAAAATAAAGAAACCTGATCCATATGTACATTTTATTTAAGTAGTTCCTTCTTATTTTATCTCTTTCGATGTAGTTGATGTATTCATTTGACTTATTAATGAGAATGTATTTGTTTGAAGACATGTGAAATAAATACAAACGAAAATTTTCGTTTGGAATATAAGTTGTTTTGTATGGAAAGCCAAGGGGGTCAAAATTCTAACATTGCAACTCTGCGATTGCAAATTTGTATATCAAGATTTGTGATTTGTAGTTCTGTAAATATATATTTGTAACATTGCAACTCTGCAATTGTATATTCGTAAATCAAGACTTGTGTATTGTTCTTCTGTAAATGTACATTTGTAACATAGCAACTCTGCAGTTCTAACATTGCAACTCTGTAATTGCATATTCGTAAATCAAGATTTGTGATTTGTTCTGCAAATTGTACATTTGTAACATTGCAACTCTGCAAATGTATATTTGTAAATAGATGTCTGTGATTTGTCTTTCAGTAAATGGACATTTGTTCTCTATTCATTATTGAAAATTCATTATATAAACACAACATGCATCATTCGTACTTCCAACATTCTTCATTCGTAACGTCGTATTATGCTAGTTTTGTATTATCACTACAGATGGCGCTTTAACGGGTCTCTTTAAGGTAGGAAACGAAAACGAAACGAAATGAAACGAAACGAAATAGAGCAAAATAAGCATGTTCAGAAATATTTTATCATAATTTATAGCAGTGAAATATCGACAAATTTTAATGTTCTTCTTCTATCCGTGACCCCACGCTTACTCGGAACCCCCCCTAAAGTTTTGATTTCTTTTTTTTTTGGGGGGGGGGAGCAGATCAGAACTCTGAAAATATTGCAAACGTAATAAAAATTCAGAATTGAATTCACCGTTTTCAATTTGAAAAAAATATGTACATATAAAGTATAAATGTATAGTATTTAATTTTTGATTTCATCGGATTGACTCAATTAGATCACCCTGTACTCTTGTAGATTCAGATAAAATATGATATGCTCCACTGGCCAATTTTCAAAATCACCAACATTATATTTAAGTCCCCTTATGTTTGAGGGGAAGTTCAAACCCCCTACCTTCTTGCCAATTGCGGACAAATAAATAAGTGCTTACAAGTGTAAGAATAGTAGAATAATGTGCTTTCGATGTGGACGTCTGCAGGTGGACCAAGAATCTTAACATCCGAGGGGGTGGGGGGAGGTAATTTTTTTTAGTTTTTTGTTTGTTTTTTGCGCAGGATGATTTGCGAGACTCGAGTGGCCGAGTTGAGGCAGAGTACGTAGTCTTGCCCTCTCGTCGGTGGGGACTCAGAGGCCTTCTCCGAGAACATTTTGAAAAAAATGAAGCTTGGTTGTCTCTGATGAGTTAAAGAAGATCCTGACGACAATCTCAAGCATATTTAAGATGAATTTAGAAGGGATAAAGCGCATGGTTCGATGTCAGCAAACAATGAACCGTATCTAGAAGATGAAGTGAAACTTTCGATATGAACATGATAAGCTGTAGCTTTCCGTCCACATATATATATAGATATATTGGACATGCGAACCCTGCGTCCTTCACAATCGACTCGTATCTTGTGTGTAAATTCGCCGATGTATAAACCTGAGAAAAGTTTGAGAAACGTATTTCAATCGGAGCTTTCTGGAGTGCCTTTGGACTACCGATATTGTTAGACAGTAGTTTGAAAAACATGTCATTATCGCCCTTTGAGGGAGCTCAGGGTCTCTCTTTTTTTTGCGAAAACGATGAGGACTTTTTGCGTACAAATGTACACCCGGTTACGCCCCCTGGTTGAAGTTCTGGATGCACCCTAGTGTATGAATGTTCAAGTTCGCCACCGAAAAAAAAGAATACTGTTTCAGATACTCGATAAATGAAAGTAAAAAAAAACCCGAAACAATAGATAAAAAAATTCCAGATCGTAAATTAACCAGATTCCCCTTATGGGTTGGGAGGGGATCCCTTTCATTGTCACCTTACTGAGTGAAAAAAATGCCTTGACATTCGGGAAGATTAGATGAAAAATATATGATCCTGGTGACACATACCATTTTATTTCATTTAAAAAAATTCCCAATTGAGCCCCTTGCCGTACCCTCCCAACTCGGCACTTCGGTTCTGGAATCGGCCTTTTGGGCCGATACACCCACCCCCCGTTTCCCATTCTCCCCTGACAGGGAATCCCCCCAGATGCTTATTCAAGTAGAGGTGCTCTTTTACAGGGTAGGGAATTCTTTGCCTAAGGGATTTCCGAAAAACGACTCCAAATTTAACAGACATAAAAAAGACATAATTTTTTTCTTTTGAACTGTTTTTATTCTGTTCTGGCTGTTTGAATCTTTCCATTTCGTTTCGTTTCATTCGTTTCGTTTCGTACCCTACGTTAATATTTTTATAGCCTGTTTCCGCGAAGGAATAGTTAAAGCGCCATCTGTAGTGGTAATACAAAACTAGCATAATACGACGCTACGAATGAAGAATGTTGGAAGTACGAATGATGCATGTTGTGTTTACATAGTGAATTTTCAATAATGAACAGAGAACAAATGTCCGTTTACTGAAAGACAAATTACAGATATACAACTGCAGAGTTGCAATGTTACAAATGTACAATTTGCAGAACAAATCACAAATCTTGATGTACGAATATATGCAATTACAGAGTTGCAATGTTAGAACTGCAGATCGCGAGTTGCAATGTTACAAATGTACATTTACAGAACAACAAATCACAAGTCTTGATTTACGAATATACAATTACAGAGTTGCAATGTTACAAATGTACATATACAGAACTACAAATTACAAATCTTGATCTACAAATATGCAATTGCAGAGTTGCAATGATAGAATTTTGACCCCTTTGGCTTTCCATAGTTTTGAAATGAATGATTTAATTATGTAACACATAAAAAAACTGTGTATATCGACAAGCTTAATTTAAAACTGGTATTTTTATTGTTCCGAGTTACTAATACTATCGGACATTTCAATGATAGCTTTTAGAAGAACACAAAATTATACATATTTTTGAATTTGAGTTTTTCTAATCGATTACATGTAAAAGGAGGGGATATTCAATCTCCTTCGCATGCATCCGATTTCAGTTCCGCTTTTGTTCACTTTTAAATCTACCTCTGCCGTCATCGCCTATTTTTTGTCTGCAAGATTCTTGCACTTTTTTTTGACGTCAAGATAAGAATCGGTTCCTTCATTGCCCATTTACTCGCCACGAAACACTCAAATATGTGCCTCTGCCTTTGAATCTTTTGGACTGCTTACGTTAGAAGTCCGAATGACGTCACTGTGACGACATGCCGTACCTGCAATGCCTCTCGGGATTTATCATTGCGTGAAATGGCGAAGGAAAATAACGATAACGGCAAGGTTATATTGCAAGCCTGTGCCGCCTATGACCTTGTTGCAAGTTGGGGATCTCTAACAGTACCCAGTAGTAACCGGAACAAAACAGAAGACCAACAGCTACCGGAAAAAAAACCAGAGAAACAACAGCCACCGGAACAAAACACAGGAACAACAGCAACCGCAACAAAACACAGGAACAACAGCAACCGCAACAAAACACAGGAACAACAGCAACCGCAACAAAACACAGGAACAACAGCAGCCAGAACAAAACACAGGAGCAACAGCAACCAGAACAAATCACAGGAACAGCAGCAACCGCAACAAAACACAGGAACAACAGCAACCAGAACAAAACACAGGAACAACAGCAACCAGAACAAAACACAGGAACAGCAGCAACCGCAACAAAACACAGGATCAACAGCAACCTCAACAAAACACAGGAACAGTAACAACCGCAACAAACACAAGAACAACAGCAACCGCAACAAAAGACAGGAACAATAACAACTGCAACAAAACACAGGAACAACAGCAACCGCAACAAAACACAGGAACAACAGCAACCGCAACAAAACACAGGAACAACAAAATATAAAAGTACTGGATAGGAAGAGCACAACAAGAGATACAAAAGGTACAAAACGGATAAAACGCTAGACATAATGCGGTCCTAAAAATGATAACACAAAATCCCACAAGATAAGACAGTGCCGACTTATATAGAACAAAATAATTGAGTATTATCCGAACATCGGGATTTCCTACGTAAAACCCTTTCACGAACAATTGTATTGTATCATAACCTAGATACTCCCCCGGAATATATATCTTATTACATATGTTTTATGAACGTTGTATGATTTTATTGGTAAATAACGTAGGAATAAACACGAAAGTAGTTAGGTCTATCAAATATTCAGTCTCAAAGTCGAGAATGTAAGGCACAATCATTAGATTTTCCATAGGAATAGTTGCGAACCACGGAATAAACAACATTCCGAAGTGAAACCAGTATAGTCAGGACAATAGTACAAAAAAATGAAAATTGTTGTTTTTTTAAAATAGGTATTTTACATTCATAAACAGCTAATAACACTGCCTTAATAAATCAATATATGCCTATGGAGTGCTATGGCATACCTGAATGTGTTGTAATTCGTTTGTTTAACGAAAAAATATGTTCCGAAGACGAAATAGGGCATCCAAATTGTATTTCCCAAAAATATTTATGGCCGTTTTCATGCGTTTTAAATCTTTTTTTATAAACGATTTTATATGTACACAAACCAGACATCACATCATTTGGCAAACTTTTTAATCGTGACGTCATATTTGATCGCATTGACTTGCCAATGTTTTCTATTTTGAATCACAATGAAAAAATATAATAACATTTTGTAATGTCCTGGTGTCTGTCCGCCTTAGGAATCTACTGGCAAATCAGCTATTGTTGCAGCGGGTGCTTAAGTGCATACTAGGTTGCATTAGATTAAAGCTGTGGGTTCGGAATAACAAATGACAAAATATGGATAATGACCATATCCCTGTTTACAGCACAAAATCGATAACTCAGAAAATCAGAAACCGAAGGCATACAGAATCAGGACAAAACAGGAACAAAAGCAAACAAACATAAACCTCCACCACATGAAAAGAAGCGGACTCCCGATATGAGAGTGAGACCAGGTGCCCAGGAAGAGTAAGCATCTCCTGCTTACATGCAATCACCCGCCGCTGTAATTCGGTAGAACTGTCACTATCCGGTTACTTACATTTCGGAAGACATAGAGTACAATGTTTGGTTTGATGGTTCAAATGGTCTATGACAGAATATCATCCACCATTCTGGAGAGAGGAACATCATAGTGTATGACGAGTTCCCCATATCGACCGTAGAACTTCCTCAGTGACGATGTTAGTCGGTCACAAACATATCCCTGACTGAGAAGCTTATCTGAAAGACGCCTAGCTCTCAGAACAAAATCCGTATATTTGGTGCTAACTCTAGCATAGCGTATCAATACGCCATAAGCAGGCGATGAAGGAATGTCGCTACTTAGAAAAAGAAAGTTTATGATGCTGAAATTGAAGTCGTCACGTTTGTCATAGAGTGAAGTGTTCATGTGACCATCAGTGTCGTAGGACAACATTATGTCCATATAGGATGCTGAATTATTTGTCTCTGTAGATTCTTTGACTTCAAGCTCCGAAGGATAGATATATACCGCTCAGGTAATCGACCTTTTCTCCATACACCACAAAAATGTTGTCCAGCAGAAAGTTTAACATCTGAATAATGTCTGTTTCAGTGTACTTATTTTCAGAATCGGACTTTCTTTTAAAGAGTAGTTTTTGTCATAGTTAACAACAATAAAGTATTTGCGATTACCGTTCTTACTTGTAAACGCATTACTTATCATTTTTGCGAGTCTTTCTTTCAATTTAGAATGTGGAATTGTAGTGAAAAGTGTCGATAAATCAATGGCCTTGATCGAATGGACTCTACTAAAATGAGTGGATTTCAATGATTTTAATGGATTTCAATTTCAATGACTCTACTAAAATGAGTGGATGTCCTTCGAATTCTTTAAAATCCACATCTGGTTGATACCACTGCGAGAATATACTGTCGAACAATATTTTTGAAGCCCAGATTTGATTTCAGATAAAACGTTGGTGAGTAGGGAACCAGCGATGAAACGTTGTTTGTACGGATTCTTAATAAATGCATTTTAGGTATGCAGTATAAGTATGGTAAATCTAAATCTATATTGTTAGTGTCGAAGCCAAAGAAGGTTATCTATTATTTAAGAGGCAGAAAAGTTTATTTGGGTGAAAGTGGGATTTCCAGGTGTCAAATTTAAACCCAACTCTTTAACTAGACTCTCGAAAAAGTATTTTTTGCAAGTAAATGTGTAATCATTCGAGGCTTTGTCCGCTGGTGTTATGACATAATGTTCTTGGAGGTAGATAAGCTCTGTGATAACATCAGGATCTTTAAATATATAGACTCGAATCTGGTGTTCACATTTGACTTTCGGTTATTCTAGATAAAAGTAACCCTCTGATGAATTTTATCCATTCGGAAAGGGTGTCGAGCTGTACATTCTCTTTCTTTGCCCAAAGTCTTGCATATTCCTCTCAAGAGTCCATGATAATTGTGACATTTTGGTTCCATGTAAAGGACATACTTTCTCTGTATTTCGGACCTTTTTTAACAATTCTCTCAACTTGTCGTTCTTCACTATTCTAAGGTCACCAGTAATAAGGTGTCCACCAGGAGAGTAGTTGAAATCCGATGAAGACTCCATCAGAAATCCGATGAAGAACGTTCACAAGGAAGTAGATGTAGTGAGGTATTACTTAAATCAATACACTGCAAGACTCGTTTGTAATTGTAAATTTTAGATGCAACTGTTGGTGTGTAGCTATAGGAAATACAAGGAGTTTCTTTTCTTTTGAAATATGGTGGGATTTTTATCTGTGACAGTTTTGTGATTCAAAATTTGACCAAGATTCAATTTATCAATACCTTTCTTTGCAAATTTTACTTTAATGAAAGGAAGGTTTGTTTTCTCCTCTGAATTATCTGATTTAACTGCTTGAATTAGACGAAAAGAAGAAATGTCCAAAATGACTCCTTATAGTCTGTATTCTTGGGAACGTGTATCGGTAAATGTGAGGTCCTTCGTACATTCGTAGATTTCGTGTAACTTCCGTAAAGGAACAGCAGTATATTTGTTACAATTATAATACAGGCCTAGAGGCTCATTCAAAAATGAAACCAATTCAACGAAGGAGAAACTATGTATCTCAGGCCTATTATATTTACGAATGCCTTGACTTCGAGGTCTTCTTTGTGGTCTGTTGAATAATCTAGTCACATTTAGCGAATGGCAACCGGGACTTGTTAAGTTTCCTATGCTGCTGATATTATCGTTGAACCCATAGGGCGCTGCAGTGTTAAGATTTTTAATCCAGACCTCATCTCTATTGCGACAGAAAGGTGTGCTCAAATTGGGATTGTTTGTGGAGTGATATATTTTCTCTAGGATTCTGACTCTCATAGATAAAACAGAATGATCGGCCTGGTCAAAATTTCGATGAAGAAGTTGACTTCCTTTATTATTTATTTTTGACGATTTCCTGACATTCTGGTTCGGAGTTGACCTTTGGTTGCACCCATATAAATCAATTCACAAAGTGAGCACTCTATTCCGTACACAACATTAGATGTTTTACAGTTTAGGTTTTCAAAGCTATGCGTGTTAAATGTTTGTTTTTTTTTAGATTACTTGAGAATGAATTTTCTGTTATAAGGATGTTACAAGTTTTGCAGTTCTTCGTCATGTTCGTTCCGCACTTAGAAATTGAGCAATTGTTTGGTGAATATTGGTGCTCTTTTAGTATATCGACCACTTCAATCTTACAGGGCTTGATTTTAATATAATGACAATGTTTCCTAGTCCAATCATTTACTCCAACTGCACCCAACAACACATCAAATATAATACGATGCTCTGCACAATATGAAAATATACCTTACAATATAAATAGGTTTTACTCACAATCATTAAATATGAAAATAGAATAATATTGCCAAAATTATTCAACATTACAGAAAAGCGTATGAAAGGTTTCAGTTATATATAAAAGTTATACTAAAATATTACTTTCAACAATTGAATAAGTATTAACTTAGAAATTAAGGATATTATAACAAAAATTAAAAGTTCCAAGTCAGCCATTTTGAAAACAGGAAGTATGTACAAAAGTGAGGTAACTCTTACCCAACTATGGACAAAGGTACTGCATAAAGGCGACCAACAAAGGTCAAGGTCAAACTAGACTCTTGGTCAGGATCCCTCTATATCTAAATAAATATTACAAATCCAAAGAAAATATATAAACACTTCCAAATATTAAATATGGAAATAATGAATATATAAAATCGATATAATGATGCAAAAGTATTTAACAAAAAAGAATAGGCCACTTGTCGAAATTCATAATGGCTGACCAAATGATGGAAAATGTCCGATGTAGGCAATTTAAGCGAACTTTTTCATTGTTACGTCACTATTTAACAGTGACGTCATAATGAAAAACAACGCCAAAAGATGTTGACTCCGACATTTTGTACTTTCTAATAAGATCGGGAAATTGTCGATTATCATAACTCTTAAGGCTCTATAAATATCAATGGCTCACAATGACATAATGGATCTATAATTATCATACAAAGAAAACTGGCTCATTTTTTTTCCAGTAATGAATATGTGATCAATTCACAAATCATACAAAATAAGTTATCACATTAGTTTTTTTATTTTTAAAAGAATTAATGCCCTTTAACAATAATCCGGGCAAGATTAACCCCTAATAACAATAGAATAAATCGTATAAAGCTTTGAATTTACATCACTTCTTTCAAATATAGCCTTAAAGAAGAATGACTATTGCCGCAATTCCTAAAGATACAGATTACGCTTTATTGTTTTCATCTTGCGTTTGACCTTGGCCTTTATTTTGGACGGAAGTTCGACAGCTCGAGTATATAAGGTTAGTATATTTAAAATATCAACTTACAGAGACTTCTGATAGATACTTTGTCCATGAATGTGAAATTTGCACAACTACAGAAAATGTACATCAACATAAGTTGATCAACTTGGAATTGACTAAGTTTTGAAAAATCAAATAGAAAAAGTTCTTTGAAGTCACATGACTTCAAAGCATCTGAGAAACCTTGAAATATAAATCACATGACATACAAATTACTTATGCAATTAAACACCTGAAAAAATTTAGAGAAATGGTCATATGACAAAACGGACTAAATAGAATAGAAAAATTAATGTTGGACAAATCAGGGAGAATATTGAAATGACAATTCTAAAACGTTTAAACATTATGAAAATTGTCAAATCATAATGCTATCAAAATGACTCTATCACACTATTTCCATACGGATGGGATAAGAATTTTAAGTATCTATATATACAAATTTCTCAAAAACTTTATAGAAATACAATGGAATATCATTCCAGTTGGGACCACGTGATGTAAACAGTTAGTGAAGTGATAAACAAATGTTTCGGAGAATTAGAAACTCAATTGTTGTAGATAGGAAGGAGCTCGAACGATAAGCATGGAATTCCGCCCAGTTGGGACCAAATAAATCTTATATTCTCATTAAAAGAAATTAAACTCTGAATTCGGTAAGATTTTTGCTGAATTTTATGAAAATAGTAATATTTCAAACATGCGACCTATATTTTGTGTATAATTTGGGTTAAAACAGTCGATTTAAACACTAAAGCCTATGGAAACTGGAAAAGTTTTTTAGAGTATTGTTCCCCCACCTTGCTACAGGATTTCCTTTTAATAGAAACTTTAGTTTGACAAAATCTTCCAGCATGGCGAGTAAGATCCTGTAGCAAGGTGGGGAACGATGTCAACCAGGCGATCGAAATATAAAAAAAGGGGGGGGGGGGTGAGAAGGCTCAAAATCTTTAGTAATTATACATTAATCTATCACGTTTTCTTTCGATGGGTTAAGAGTGATGATACTTTGTCACACTTATGCCCTTTGCCGTGTGGAGCTCGTAAAAAAGTTCCCCACGAGGGGTTTGACAGTAAGTGTTTTAATTATACTTCCCTGACATGGTCGCCATAGCACTTTCTATATAGACATACGTCAGACAGTGCATGATTAATTTTATATAATTATTTCCATGCTTTATTAACATCGACGGCGGATGCGGCTAGCCAACAGGGGATGCTTACTCCTCCCGGGCACCTGGTCCCACCTCTAGCTTGCTAGGGGTCCGTCGATACTTAATTTTTGCTCTATTGTGAGTGCTGTTGAGATTATCGTCAGGATCTTTTTAACTCATTTATATCAATTATATCTAATATGTTAAATAACTAATTATTTTTATGATGTCATTTTATGGTTTATATGAGTAGTAAACATTTTGCGACTACATTTTTTTCTTTTGGGATATTCATTCAAACCCTTCCAACAAAGAATACTGTTCTCGATCATATTTTATTTTCCTCTATTTATCAAACACTCTATTATTTGTTTTTACGAATAACCACAAAAAATCTCTTTTTTCGATAGTTTGTCGCTTACATGTATCTTTTCGTATGTAAACGCACTAAGCGCATTCATTCATTGTGAACTATTGGGAGTATAGTGATGAACCAAGAATGTAGTTCTGAATACGGAAAAGAAATTCTAGATTTTGAAGGAGGACAATAATTTTACCGTTTATTAAATCACTAGATGTATGTTAACTTAATATAACTCAGAGTAAAACGATTTTCTCAATTTCATCTCATAAGTTATTCAATTTTATAACGTAATACCACGGACTCTAAATGGTGGACCCCGCCTTGCTTCGATTTCGAATAAATGCCAAGTAGGTAATGTAAATGATAAACATTTGAGTAGATATTATAGATTAAAAGTTTTTCTATCCATGAATATATATTTCATACCTTAAAGTAGTTTTAGTAACCCTGGAGGAGATTTTATTATCTGGGCGGATTTCCCGTCAATTCGTGCGAGGTCCTTTAGCTTCTCTGATTTCGGAAAGCGTTCACTTGAATTGTAAACTGCACATTAAAAAGCAGAAAATGTGATACTTTTACCAGTTTATACCTTTTTTGAATGACATAGAAGAAAGGCTGGATCTCCTACAAAACTAGATTGCAGCGCCCAAAGCAAAACCAAAACATCCTTCGCAAAAACAAAACATTGAGTAGTCAAGCACAGCAAAGGACGCAGTAGATACAGGGAACGCAACTTACAACATAGAAACGTTAATAACAAAAGACCAATAAGTCAAATTGTCAGTCTTTGTCTTTTGAAATGGTGAGGTTCTCCGGATAACGGGTGCACAACTCTCCAGTGATTTTTTTTACCTTTTATAAAAGCCACTTGTACCTTTTCATTTGGGAAAATATGCGACATTTAGGAAGAAATTTGGAAAATCTAGAAACAAAATTTTTAACCATGTTACAGATCAAACACCAACAAATGTGTTTTCCTCTTTCTCTACAGTGATGTTTTTCTCTTTTTGTGTACTCGAAACATATAAACTAGATTGTCCAGATCACTATCATTTCTGTGACACTGTTTGAGTTTTGGGTGGAGGGATTTTCAATATGTTTCATCAAATTTACTCCAAGATTCGCCACAAACTCAGTGATTGGGAAGGCCACGCACCCTGTGCCATAGTCCCATTCTGATAAAAAAAATGGCCCATAAAATCGGAAAAGCGTTGCTCCCTGGTGCGCATTATTCTACGATGTCCATGTTTGGTTTTCAAAACTATCTAAAGGTGTTGACTCGTATTGATCTACACCAGTAGCAGTAACGTGTGGATACAGCTTACTGTACATGGTCAATTCTTTTGCTCCTTTCGAATTATGATACAATATTGATTTTTCTCTGACATTCTTTTTTTATTCTTGTTCTTAGCCTGAGATTTAAATCTCCAACGTTCACTAACGTATCTAAGGTACCTGACTTGTGTATGCGCTCGTAAAATTATTATGTAAACGTCTTCAAATTGAATAGCATCATTTAAGAACGGATAAATTGGCAACATGGACCAGACATGCACGTTTCGGGTACTTAACCCTCGTCAGTGATCCTCAAATCTAAACAATGTAATATGCCAAAAGTATGAAAGTTACTATGTCGAAAAAGCGTACCAAAAGAAGTAGCAGGATGGGTGGGATATGATGCTACAGGACCCACATTTTAGAAATTTCAAGCAATTTTGATAATAGAAATTTAGAACGCGTTGAAGAATGTTATTTTAAGTGGGCAGTCATTGATTCAATGTGTTCAAATTGAAGTACATGTACAGGAATGTCAATTGCAGTCAAAACCCCTCTTCTCTATATCAACAAAGCTGAACATGAGCTGCCCATAAGTGAACACGAAAAATACAGGATAGGTGGCTGAAAGTTTGATCTTGGCTGTTCTGTGATATGTGTGTAAATTATTCATTGGAAATGGCAAAATTTGGAATTTCACGACTAAAAATGTGCTAACATCTGAAGAGATTCGATTACTTTGTGCACATTTCGTGTCAAATTCAATTCAAATTTCAATCTTGAAAAAATCTTTATCTCCGTGTATTGGGAAAATATTGGCCGACTTTTGGGAAAATAAAGCTAATTTTATGAGGGGAAGCCACCGCTATTCGGCGAAAAATGGGGCCAAAAAATCACTGCTCTCCCACTTTGCGGATTGATAAGAGGTCTCGAAAATGCACAATTGAAGTGTAGACTCTAGGTCCAAGCAACATGCATAGATATTTTAAAAAAGACATGGCCTATGAAATACAGTCATTTCTGTGCTGGCTGTGTAGTGAGCTCATGGATGCAATCACCTGAGGAGTTCGACCGACATTCTGACAGAACGGTGGTAAACAGTGGTTCCGTCTTCCGTATTGAGGTTTAGTAAGGACATGTCCTGTTGGAGTCCCCTCATTAAGTCATTCAGTGTGCAATTCTTAAGACTGTGCTGGTACAATGCTGTGGATTTGCCAAGTACCATGCCAAGGGTCCGTCTAGTGACAGCAGGATCTTAACCAGTGCATAAAAGGCGATCGATGAATCTGGCACTTTTTTATAGTTATTTTTTCTACCTATGATCCTTCTTATTTTTTTTTTTCAATTATGTGACCATGAAATACAGGTTGTGTAATACTAAAAGTATTATTCTATGTTGCATGTATAGGTCTGAATTAAAAAAAGTAGTTTTTGTAAAATGTCAGGAAAGTCTTAACTAGCTTATCTGGTAATTTGTTAATTTCTTCAACAAAACTAAAAAAAATCTAAAAGTAGCACGTGTTCTAACGTACTGGATAGGCTGTGATATGTTACGACCGTACTATGGAAGTCTGAAAGTCAAACACAAAAGCGGAAACCAGATTCACACTTTTTTTTTGGCATATTACATTGTTTAGATTTAAGTATCACTGACGAGGGTTAAGTACCCGAAACGTGCATGCATGATGCTATTCAATTTGAAGACGTTTAACATCTTAAATGAGTTAAAGAAGATTCTGACGATAATCTCAACAGCACTCACAATAGAGCACCAAATTGAGCATCGACGGACCCCTAGCAAGCTAGAGCTGGGACCAGGTGCCCGGGAGGAGTAAGCATCCCCTGTTGGCTAGCCGCACCCGCCGTCGATGATCATGCAGGAAAATTAAAACATATAAACAACATGAACTGCTTAAAACCACAATAGAAAGGCTTAACGAATTGTGGAAAAATACAAAACAGAACTTTCTTACGCAAAAAGAAAATAGCACAAACTGACGGAGACAATGACACAAACTCCACGGAAACACGAAGGACAACTAATGAAACATCTCCTGTAAAAGTATATATAATGCATTGCAGGTGACGATGTTATAACGCGCCATACAAATTATTTTCATATATCACAAGTATTATTGAGCGTCACCGTCAAGCTAGGTTTGCAAGTAAGCAGATGCGGATTATTCTTCCCTGATACCTGATTACATGTCTATTAGGGAGTCACTATTGCTCATTCGAAAAAAAATTTCATTTGTTTTGTGGAGGTCTGTAAAATGAATAAATTTGAAAGTCCATTTGCTGTTTTCTGTGTTTTCGATTCTAGACTATTTGTATATATTTACGTATGCCCATTCATGTGTGTAGAATTTACACTGTGATTATAGGAGTATAACCGCAGTGGCGTGATTTGAACTATGACGTCACAGGAAGTTGGCTTTATTTGAACTTGACGGTACGCAGTAACAGAGCCTTAGCAACGTAGACGTAAACGTATTTTAACGTCATTAAAGCGTGAAAAACTGGAATGTAAATAGATATATAATAACTGTCTTTTGGAATGTGATATACTATGATAACCTACCCACAAACCATCCCAATTTGAGCACACCTTTCCGTCGCAACAGAGAAGAGTTCTGGATAAAAAATCTTAACACTGCAGCGCCCTTTTTGGTGCAATGATAATATCAGCAGCATAGGAAACCTAACAAGTCCCGGTTGTCAATCGGTAAATGTGACTAGCTTATTCAACAGACCACAAAGAAGACCTCGAAGTCATGGCATTCATTAATATAATAGGCCTGAGATACATTGTTTCTTCTTCGATGGCTTGGTTCCATTTTTGAATGAGCCTCTAGGCCTGCATTATATTCGTACTAAATTATACTCTGTTCCTTTACGGAAGTTACACGAAATCTACGAATATTCGAAGGCCCTCACATTTACCGATACACGTTCCCCAGAATACAGACTACAAGGAATCATCTTGGACATATCTACTTTTCGTTTATTTCAAGCAGTTAGATCAGATAAATCGGAGGAGAAAACAAACCGTCCTTTCATTAAAGTAAGATTTGCAAACAAAGTTATTGATAAATTGAATCTTGGTCAAAGGTCAATCAGAGGGTTACTTTTATCTAGAATTAACCGATTAAAATCAACTGTGAACACCAGATTCGAGTCTATCGTTAAAGACCCTGATGTTATCACAGAGCTTGCCTACCTCCAAGAACATTATGTCATCACACCAGCAGACAAAGCATCAAATAATTACACATTTACTTGCACAAAGTACTATTTCGACAGTCTAGTTAAAGAGTTGGGTTAAAATTCGACACCTGGAAATCCCACGTACACCCCAATAAACCTTTCTGCCTCTTAAATAATAGCTAACCACAAATTAGCTCTTGCTTCCTTTGGCTTCGACACTAACAATTTAGATTTAGATTTACCATACTTATACTGCATCCCTAAAATGCATAAGAATCCGTACAAACAACGTTTCTTCGCTCAAAATGTTCTACCAAATCTGTATCGATCTTACTCACCAACGTTTTATCTGAAATCAAATCTGGGATTCCAAAATATTGTTCGACAGTTTATTCTCGCAGTGGTATCAACCAGATGTGGATTTTAAAGAATTCGAAGGAACTTTTAGAACATCTGAAATCCACTCAATTAAGAAGAGTCCATTCGATCATCCTTTGTCGCATTCGAAAATGTATGTTACCAAATTTTTTGAAAATTCTAAAACGTGGATCCTGTAGCATCATATCCCACCCATCCTGCTACGTCTTTCGGTACATTTTGAACATGATAATTTTCACACTCTTTGGCCATATTACATTATTTATATTGAGGATCACTGACGAGGGTTAAGTACCCGAAACGTGCCTGTCTGGTCTATGCTGCAAATTCATCTGTTCTTAAATGGTGTTATCGATTTTGAAGACGTTTTGGAGTAACGCGATCTATGCGTAGTTAACGTAGTTTTTACGCAGTTCCTATGCAATTTATCTGTAATTCATACGCGTAAGTGCGCAAAGAAATCGATATTCTAACGCGAAGTTTGAGATTTTCACGTCCGTTCCACGTATGTCTGCGTACGTTGAACGAACCTTTCGCGCATTAAACATGCAAATATTGCGAATGCATCACTCATATATTGCGTATACCGCTAAGAACTTAACACAAATATGGCTTTTCCGTGGATAAACGTGTTATATGCGCAGTTTATTCGTGTTTCATGCGTAGTTTCTGCGTAGTTACCGCGTCGTTCTTGTGAGATTTCTCTGTCGAAATTCCATTAAAATGCATTAAAACCATTTTTTCCCAAGTATTCCCGCGTATAAATACATATTTTAAAATTTCACTCGATATGAATTATTCGCAATTTATACGCGAATGGCCGTGTGACAGGGTCTTAAATAAGGCCTTATTTTCTTCAAATTGTTCATAAGAACTTATCGTGAAAATTGTTTGAAAATAAAAAATATTCAGTAATTTATAAGAGTTATACCGTATATTTGGAGTCTTTGCAATCAACTGTTTTCTGTCCTTCCTGGTAGGGAGAATTGACACACGAGAAACATTCAGATCTTAATTTTCACTCAATTTAAATGAAAATTTCAAAGATATTTTACAATTGTATGTCTCTGGAAGTAAACATAAGGAATTAGTATCTTAGTTTATGCGTCCATGGTTTTTATACCCTGATTCTGCTTCGCGGTTCACGAGATTTGCTCCTGTAGAACCAGAGTGTAAAAGCCATGAACACCCCCCCCCCCCCCAAAAAAAAGACACTCATTCTTTAAATGATGCTCTTATGATAGGCCTAAAATAAATGCATATGAAGTAAATTCAGACAACATTTACCTAGTTTAATCGTAAGGGAATTCCTTTGCGTATCAAATGTAATGTGACCGTAACATATATTTGTATATTTAGGATAATGTTGTAAAGTTAGGACTCATAAGTTGTTTAGCTTTTTGATAAAGATGATTTTTTGAATTAATTTGGAATTTTGATTTCTGAATTTTATTGTAAATTTATTCTATCAAGTAAACATCAAAGAAGTACCTATCAGTTATTAAGTCTCCAACTCGAGACGGCAAGTCAAAATCATCAGTATGTCCACCGGAATAACATTCCGAAGTGAGACCAGTTGCCCGGGGAGAGTCAGCGTCTCCTGTTTGCGTGCAAGACAATGGAAAAGAGAAGATGTCCAAAGGGATTAAGTTTCAGCAGATCTACAGAAAATGTGGAAACACCTAAAGCGAAAACACAGTTTGGAGAAGCAGCAAGATCGAAACACTACACAGCCAATTGTGCCTCATATGAAATTCATGTGAAATTTACATGAAATTTAAGTAAAAGTTCACACGACATTTATGTGAAATATGAGCACGAACATGAAATTTACATGAAAAATTTTTCAAATGAAATTCATGTGAAGTTTCTGACATAAAGTGCATGTAAAATCAATTTTGCATGAAGGTCACAAAGAAAAATTCATGTAAAATTCATGTGAAGTAAATTTATGTGAATTTTTTTTCACATGAATTTTATGTAAAATTTATATGAAATTCACACGAACTTTCATGTGAAATTTACATGATGCTCATTTCATATGAGTTTTATGTGAGGCACAATTGGCTGTGTAAAGAGAAAAGCTCGCCAAAAAAATTTATACTTTTTAAAAAGCGTCATTAGACACTCGGATTGGATTTCCTTGTCAATGATCACACACTTGATAGATTATACGATTCTACCAATTATCTTTTTATGGTGTCATAACACCTAACAAGTGCGATTCACAAGTAAATGATCGCACGTGTATTAGGTGTTATATCGTGTCAATACTGTAAATTAAAAAAAGATGAGACTCAGATTTGAAAAAAAAAATTTCTTTAATCTCAGAGTAAAGTAAATTTCTGGGTGCCTCCCTTCTTACTGTTATACAGTCTTTATGGAATACAGAGTTTCTTCCCCTTACAGACGGTATCTGACGTAAAACCATTGTGACGTCATACAAATGGTATGGTAACGAGTGTAAATTTTTTTGTTTTGCCTCGGACTAGTTTGACCCAATGGGAATGCTTGAATTTGGTCATGTGACTGCCCGACAAATTCTTGTGGAAAGTCAGTTTCAAAAATTTGTAAGGCAATGGCCGACAATTAGCAAAACCAGACGGAGGATAATAATATAAATCACGTTGCTGTTCTTGATATCAACATTTTTTGTACTACAAACTCAAAATTTTTTTACCGTGGCCTAAAGCGGTTCGTGAAATTAGAGTAGCGTCCCTTAGCGTGACGTAGGCAAGTAAATAACAACAATGGCCGAAGGTGGAGGCAGCACTATTGCTTGGTAAAGCAGGAGGACAGTAGGAATCACCATGTCTGTCTGTCTGTCATACCTAAAATGGTCCTCGACAAAACAAATCAGTTATTAGGTTTGTTACTGACCTTACACGAAAATCTGTCGGGTTGATAAAGCCCATAGAAGGCTCGGCGCAAGCGCCTCGCCTTCTATGGGCTTTATCAACCCGACAGATTTCCGTGTAAGGTCAGTAACAAACCTAATAACTAATAATGTCTTACCCAGTAGAAAGTGATGGAATCTATTTCTTCTTCATTTCTAAGTAGCTAAGCTATTGTCGTTACTTCTTGACAACGGTTACTACGCATTGTTTCGACAAAATGTTAACCGGTAGAAAACAATGAAGGACTAAATAACGATCGTGCTGTTCTTACTGATAAATGGAATTTCGCAATAGTTTGTCCAACGTCTGCAAAATCACATGATAGCCCTCTAACGTCAAACTGAAGCTTCGTCAACATTTCATTGCTATTTACCGTAAGTACTTTCAAAAGCCGCACGCGTCTTTAATACGATATCTCTGATTGGTCGTTTGGAACAACTGATTTGTATATATCACGTTTAATGATAAGATGTTACATAGGCTGTCTCACAGGGTACGAGCAAAACTGAAGAAGAATACATTTTCTAAACTTTGAAATTTGCATTGCAGATTTAAGTTAAGATTTTCCTAAATTCGTCAGTTTTATCAGTCTTATTGAATGATAAAACTGCCGAATTTAGGAAAATCTTAACTTAAAACTGTTATATCGGTGTTATATCAGGCAATACAATCCTGATTCATTCGAAATTTTTTCTAATAATAACAAAGATGAGTGTTTTATTTTTTGTAAATTTATGGATTCTCACAAAATATTTAAAAAATCTACAAAATAATCAAGTAACACAAAATATTATTTTACGGATGTAAATAAATATCACTCAAATTAAATTAATTCTTTATGATTTCATTTCTTTTGGTATAACATGTATAAGAAACAGACTCAACAATCTCAAAATGTAGGAATTTGCTTCAAGGTTGCGTCCAAGCTTTGGTTTATAATACCATCAATCAACCGGGAAACAAATAAATTTCTGTGTACATGGTGCTGGAAAGGGGAGTTTCAATCTCAAATAATGATGAAAACGAGCTTCACTGAGTTTCTCGTTTCTCACATGTAAATGGGAAATGGAAAATGACTCAAATCAATCAATTTTCAATACATGCAGACATTGTGACAGTTCAACTATACCCAAATATGATAAATATATTTTTTTAAGTTTAACTTTGGGTTACTAAGGACGTTAACATCAGTAATTACGTCTTTTCGCGGTCTTTTCCATTCCCATTCGACGTACCTACACTATGACGTAATAAATAGAAATATCGTATTTGGACCATGTTTCCTGAATTATATTCAGATTTCATTAGAACTTAATGACGTCATAATTAGTTAACGTCAAAAGTGAATAGAATTCTCTCATTTTGAGCTCATGTGATTTAGTGACCTAGTATGCTTCTTCGCAGCGTTCTTTTAATGTACACTTTTCGATTAGACTGGATTTTTAAAAGTCCCATTAACAGATCTCCATAGGTTCATCAGTGTCACCGCAAGTCCACATAAGTCACCACTGGCACGTAAACCGTCCTAAAACATAAACATAAAAAAAAGATGAGATACAAAGTTAAGCCCCCCCCCCCCACACACACACACACACACTGCGAGTGTTAAGACATAGATTTATTTCACCATAGAATATTAATGGATTCATGTGTTCTTTGAACACATTTTTTTGTGAGCAATATGCTCATTTCATTAATGAGGTCTCATCAGTGACGCTCGAGGTCGAATTAATGGAAATCTTAATACTGAATAATGCAATGCTGTATGAAATTTGCCTAATATGTATGCCAAAGGATTAGTTAAGTACAAAGCTTATATACCATAATTCTACAAAAAAGTGATTTAATTCGTTATATGCAAAATCCTGAATTTCCTTTCTCGCTGTGATAAAACTTGAGAATTGAATGTGAGAATAGTCAGAATACTGAATACTATTCGAATCTAAATTTTCTCAAATTTCTGAAACCTGGGTCTTGTAGTATCATATCCCAGCCATCTTGCCACGCCTTTCTGTATATTCTGGTTATTTTGTCATTTAAATACCCGAAACGCGCATGTCTGGTCCATGCTGTAAAATCTCCTTTTGAATTATGCTAATAAATTTGAAAATGTTTAACATTTAGTAAGTTGGTCGTACGTACCTAGATTTATAATACACTCTAGTTCCCCACCAGGTCTTCTCCTTTCTCTCCTCTCTTTTCTGTCTTTTATTCCATGTAATTATTCTAAAATATGAAAATGTTGGTTTTTTATCTAAATTTATTTTCAGGAATTTCAAATCAAATCAAGAAATTATTTCTTCGGGTCATGCAGTCTTGTTGGGGATCTCTTCCTTTCTTCTATTGTTGAAAAAAGGATCTAACCATGCATTTGAAATAGATAAACGTCTTCTCTTTCATGATGAATATATCATAGTCTAAATCAGTCAGATTTGGTTTTAACATTGGATGTCTGATTGTGTATAACGCGAAATAAATGAAAACAAGAGGACAAAGGGGGGCATGTCGCTCACCTGAGTTGCAGACAAAAGAGTGATGGTGGACAATTTGGCAGAGGATTTTGATATTTGCTTCCTGTAAGGTTTCGTGAAATTCTGTGCAGTTGTTATTGAGGATAAGTCGAAAATCTGCCAGTCAATCAGAGCCCTCGACGGCCATATTATTTGACCGATCGGCACGAATAACACAAGCTTGGTAGAGGACATCGAGTACTTATTTCCTGTAAGGTTTCGTGAAATTCTGTGTCGCGGTTCCAGAGGAGAAGTCGAAAATGCGTCAGCCAATCAGAGCCCTCAGCGGCCCTATTTGTTGACCGATCGGCACAAAAAAACAAAAACTTGATAGAGGACTTGTATTAATGCTTCCTGTAAGGTTTTGTGAAATTCTGTGCAGCGCTTACTGAGGAGAAGTAAAAATGCGTCGGTCAATCAGAGCCCTCGGCGTCTATTTGTTGACCGATTGGTAAGAAAAACAAAAACTTGTTAGAGGACCTTAATAACATGCTTCCTGTATGGTTTCGTGAAATTTTGTGCTGTGGTTGCATATGAGAAGTCGAACATGTGTCAGCCAATCAGAACCCTCGGTGGCCATATTAGTTGACCGATAGGCACGAATAACACAAACTTTGTAGAGGACATTGAGTTCTTGCCTCCTGTAAGGTGTCGTGAAATTCTGTGCTGTGGTTGCAGAGGAAATATCGAAAATGTTTAAAGTTTACGCCGGACGACGGACGACGACGGAAGACGACAGACGGCGCGCTATGACAATACATGTAGTTCATTTGTGCTTCGCTCAAAATTCACATAAATTATGAAAAAAAAAACTTCATGAAATTAATATCAATCTAATTTAATTCCATCCAGAAAGAAACCATTTTTTTCTGAAAAAAAAAAGACATCCCGTGACTCTTGTCGAAAGATTAGCATAAGAAGTATTAAATGAACATTCAATTTGGTAATGACCAAGTTTTTAAGATTAAAGATTGAAAAAAATAAAAATGATTTGCTTGATTTAAATTCAGAGTTATCCCTCTTACCTATGAAACCTAACGTGTCCAAAGGGCAAAAAACAATTTGAGGATTAGGCATTCCAAACTTTAAATTTAATAATAGGGCTAGACCGACTGGTCGACAGACAGACAGACGGACTGAACAAAATCAATAATTCATGCGTTTGACAAGAAACTTACACTCTGCAGCTATTTTCTATAGTGTCTAAAACCACGGCGTTCTCTTGGTAACGCACTCGATATTTTGGACAAGTTGAGGAACTTGGATTTCCTACCCTAGTGATATTCACATCTGTAAGAACAAAAAAAAAAAAAAATGATATTAGCGATTATCAATTAGTATAGAAATATTTCTGAATCGATAAATTTTCTGGACTGATCCTTTTTTGTGGGTTTTAAGTTTTGGCTTAAATAATTCTTTTTTATCTATAAACAAGATTACCATTCTACATACAAGAAACAGTCATTTTGTCATTTTTTCAAAGATGAAACTGATACTTTTTATCGGTTATAAATAAAATGTTGCCATGTATTTGGATTAACATTTTGAGATGCATTTACAGTATTTGTATCTGAAAGTTCATCATGAGTTTCCGACGAAACTTTTTACTAATTTATAAAAATGTTCCTATTTTCATTTTGTTTTATCATTAAAAAGCATATTTAACACTATATATTCTATCAATCAAAGTAAAGTCGTTCCCGAAGAAACACAGCATTATTTTTCGTTTCATTGTTTTCCCCGGTGTTCATGATGGGAAGCAACAACGAATTAAAATAATCAAAGTATCAAACAAAAGTCATTATCCACAATGTTTGTCTGAGAAAGATACCATGAAACGAGGGAATGAAAGTCAAAAACAAAACCTCAAAATTCAAAACTTATTTGCATACAAAACAACAGGCCAAATGATAAACCATTCTGTAAAGTAGTAATTTAAGTGGATCCCTTGAGCCCTGAATACAACTCGTCGTGCATGCTTTTTGGACGTGCGTGTTTGTGGAGTCTACGTTGCATTACGTTTTTCAGAAGACGCAGGGAAGAAAGTGGCAAGAGTACGGAATGTGTGCGTTAACGCACGTCGCACGCACGGTTTTATGGGTGGTTATATGCATCATAATATGTTGCGCAAAAAAAGGAAGTGCGTTGCACGTACTTATGACGTGCAACATGCTTATAACGTACTTTGTCCGTACGTCTTCTGAGTTAATGTAAAGACGAAGTCGAAGTTGCGTTGCACGTACTTTCAATGTACTTACAACGTGCGTGTCGTACTTCTTGTTAACTTCGTAGACAGCTCGCAGACAGGACGCAGCGAAAGTTCTGTATGCACTAAAACTGCTACGTCCTGTCTGCGTCTTCCCAAATCCACAAGGAGGCAGTACGGGACACGTACTGATACGCACAGACACCGTACGGATACCAAAGGTTTGAATACGTTTTTGTACGTAGACAGCACGTGCGTGCACACACGGTGGGTTGTTACCAGGGCTTTATGGCGATAAGATCAGGTGCCCGGGGATTGTAAGCATCTCTTGGTGCCTAGCAAAACCCGTCATTGTAGCTGGACTGAAATACATAAATCCTGTGCTTTTGGATTATAATTATTAAGTCTTGTTCCCATGACAACGTAAACATGATTTACCTTTCCACTCCCCTTTCATTTCCTCTGCTCTCTCCTTGGCATGTTCTTGTGCAGATTGAATCCATGGCCCATTGTATAAGTTATACCCCTCTCCACTATAACCACCACGTGAGTCCTCTGTTTCACAGAAAATTATTAATCAATTTTTAATTGTACTAAATATTCATATTCCATGTGAAAATGCAAGTATTTTTGTCAGTATTAATTTGGCCATTAGTTTCAGTATTTAGATACGTGTACCTATACTTGATAAAGACTTAGAACACTACCTATACTTCCTAAACCGAGATATTTGCATAGACATTTATTTTTAGCAAACATCTTTTCGTTTTATAATTTTTTGTACACGCGTAAAAAAAAACCCCAATAAACTGCTAGTTCGAAAAGTATATCGTATAATAAGAATTTTTTTTCGCGAGATGCTGCTTTGCGGTACATTCTTGAGAGATTTGAAAGCGGAAAAATGTCTTAAGGAGAATTTTTCCTGAGCAAAATGTAATATAAATTGACATAAATTTACATATTTAGATCAAACATTGCTCCGATGAAACCAAAATAGTTAAAAGTACAAAAAGAATACTAAAATGTAAAATTGAAAAAGAAAGAAGAAAAGAATCAATTTTCGGGAAAATAAAATTTTGTGGAAGGGTCAATAAAATTGTAATTAACATACCATAAGAATCTTCCCTTGGTACAAATTCCTCAGATGAATCATCGTTGGAGTCGGAGTAGGCGTGGATCGGATGGACATGGTAATCCTCATCACCGGATTGGTGATTTTCTTCTCCCAGGAGCTGTCTACAATCGCGTCCGCGTCATCATAGTCGACAGAATCTATTGGAGGTGGACTAGAAATGTTATCATCATCGAAACTTACGTAATCGGAATAATCCGGATACTGCTGACCGCTTTGATTCATGGTATCATTTTCCATATCGTCTTGAACGTCATCCAGTTTTTCACTTCCATCTGAGGATGGCAGGGAATTGGTCTGTGACGGAGAATTTGTGGTTTGACCTTTTCCTGTCTCAGTTTCATTCTCACTAACTCGCCCTTTCTCCTTTTCTATTTCAATTTCCTTATTTTTGGTTTGTGCAATTTCTCCATTTGTATTAGGACTTGTCGCTTTTTTGTCGAGGTTAGACACGAATTTAGTTCTTACGTTGTTTACCGATGGGTTTATTTGCCTTGAAACTTGATTTGAAGAACTAGTTTTAGAAGGAAAACTTCGGTCTGCTTGAGGTACACTATCTGCTTCTGTATTAGCCATATTTGCTATTGCGTCATTTCCGGTATTTGATGCGGGACTCGTCCCTCCTTTTATGCCATCATTATTTGATTTAGCGTCCTTGTCTGTATTTGTTTGATTTAGTAAGTTATCCTGTGGTATATTGTTATTACTTTTACCGTTACTACCATTTACACGGCTAGTAACACCGTTTACATAATTACTTTCGCCATTATTAACTGTCATGTCAGGTCCAGATGCTTTTCTCCTGCTTCCCAATTCCATTGTATCGCCTGCACCATTTCTACCCGAAGTTTGAATTTCATTTGTATCCATTCTCATACCGTCTGACCGTAAACCTCCATTATTCCCAGGTCTTGAATTTTCTATTGTCTTCATTTTATCGACATTTGGGCGATTCGATCGAGACATATCGCCAGCCTTTAGGGAATCTACAAACTTTCCGTTATTCCACTTCCCAACAAGTTCGTAGTCTTTTAATGATGATGATACCATTGTATTTTCAGATGGCACAGCTGTCTTCCTTATGTCATTATCACCCCTATGAACAAATTCAGATGACGCTGGAGCCTTCTGTACAAGGTTATTTATATCTTGTTTCCCCTCTTTCTTTTGTCCTTTCTTCATTTTCTTGCGTCGTACCGATGATACACTGACCCTTATCGGTTTTATCCCCTTCTTCTTTCTAGATGACCTTGAGTGACTTTTTCTTCGAACATCATTCGGGCGTATCGCACCTCTTCCTTTATAAATCTCCTTAGAACTCGGTATTTTATACTCCTTATTTTCTATGACAAGGACAGTGTTTAATTTTTTATCAGATTTCCCCATACTGTTTCTTCTCATTCTTTAGTAGAAGCGAATTCTGTTTCTCATATCCAATACGCTTTCCTAACGAGCTACTGTCTTTCTTTATTACTGACGATGAAGAACCCGATCCTGTATCTTTAGTACGTCTCTGCATATTAGACATTTTGAATTTTTGTTCTTGTCCACGAATATGGCTGCTTCCCGAAGCCCGAACGACTTCTCGCTGGTCAATTCATTCTTAAACGCATGCTTCACAAATTTTCCATCGGTGCCATCTTTTCGTTTTTCCTGTAGATTAGTATTCTTCACTCTTTCCTCAATAATTTTATCGATAGTTTTCCATGGCCCCTCCTTAAGCCTTTTATTCTGTGTCTCTTACTTTCAATCATATTGATTTCAGAAGAGGGGATTCAGATTTCCTTCCGTTCTCACTAAATCTAAAACCACCCCTTGAATTTTGGTTAGCACCTCCTAAGGTTTTGTTGACCAAGATAGCAAGTTTTGAGTTTTGGTTAGCACCTCCAAGGTTTTGTTGACCAAGACAGCAAGTTTTGAGTTTTGGTTAGAACCTTCCAATGTTTTGTTGACTAAGAGTGCAAGTTTTGAGTTTTTGTCAGCACCTTCCAAGGTTTTATTGACCAAGAGTGCAAGTTTTTTATTCATAGCATCGCTAGCCTCTATCCGTTTTGAATTTTTGTAAGCAATTTTTGCTTGCATGTTAGAATCTAGCAGCTGATTGTTCCCTCCTCCAACAAAATGATTGATTTCTTCAGAATTAGGTACATTTGTTTTCGAAATAACGTTAGGATGTTTATCTTCATTGTTCTTATGTGATATCATGTCATTATCTTTCGTCTTTTTACCTATCCCAATCTTAGAATGTTGTCCCATTTCCCTTCCATTCAATCTGATATGTCTACCCCTGGATAGATTTAGTCGATGTCTCCTTTCAGTTGATTTATCTATATAAAGCGCTTCTTTCTTTATTGTACTTCCATTACCGCTGTTCTTTTCTCTGCTACTCCATATTTCCTTGGGACTTATCTGGTCAACTGACATCGTCCTTGAGTTTTTATTTGGCCTAGAGGCATCGTTTCCTTTGATGGGCGTGTAGTTGATTTTTCCTTGTGGCATGTTTGTGTTCTTTCTGAAATTCATATGTTTTCCTGATCTTTTTTCCTTTGACGAAAAGCCACGTTGATGACTGTTGGCCATTTGGGCCACTCCTAGCTCATTCATAACCCGAACGGGAACACTCTGCTTCTTTGAATCCGTTGAGGGTTTTGGATTTACGAAACCCCCTTTCACGTCCTGTGAATCGGATAAGTTTAACGAAAGACCGATGTTTGCCGTTAGACGAATCATCGGGATAACCCTCCGATATCATTTTAGCTTTAGATGGATATTTTTCGGTTCGCTGCAGAGAATATTGCGATTTTTCAATCAAATTTGAATTTAAGAGAGATCCATCACTCGGTGCTTCTTTGTTGCTTTTTCAGTATTGTCTTCATTGGCTGCTGACAATGGACCACGGAGGCTAAGAACCTCTTTACTCGAAGGCATTACAGTCTTTTTCAAGTCCGGTTTACTTTTTCTGATATTTTGCAATTTTGAATTTTGTAAAGAATTTTCACTTTTTACATCACTATCCAAATCTTTCCTTGACCGGTCGAATTTCCTGAAGTCTTGGACCGATATCTGATTTTCTAATGACATTTTGAGTTATTCCCCTTGATTTTCCTTTTCCTGAATTTAACATGTTTTCTTGTTTATTTTTACTTATTGATGACGATTTGTCTATTGAATCATTGGGTTTTGACTCCATCTTTAAGCTTTGATTTTCATTATCCGGTACATTATTCGTGTTCGGTGCACTAGGACTAATACTTTCCTTCTGAACAGCAGGTGCTCTCTCTTTATACAGATCGTCAAACGCTTGAAGTTCCTTTCTGTTCAAACCAAGGTACTCATTGCCGTATTTGTTACTCAGGTGGAATGAATTATCTTTATCTAGTGTTGATCCCCCTTTTCGAAATATCATTTTTAGCCATTAACGGTAAAGCTTTGCCTATATTTTTTATTTCAGTCGATCCCTGTTTTCCAGAAGTTTTATCAATGCTCAAAGTTTTAGACTTTTCCTGTGCATCAGTTTGTGCTTGTGACAAACTAGATGAAGGTTGCATTTCAGTCGTTTTTGGTGTATTACTGACAGATTGGGTTTTTCTCGGTACCTCCTGTGTTTGTTTTGAGTTGTTATCTAAGCCAATGGGATCGGGAGCTGCAATTCGGGGATTCATTATCGGAAGCGGAAGTTCCTTTAGCTCAAAACCTATTCTTTCCTCCGAAAATTGATTAGCAAGATTAATATTATTCTGGAGTTTCTGATCGCGGCTTTACTACTTCGAATGTATAAGTTTGATCCATACCTCCCGTTTCCTTGGGTTGTGTGGCATGGCAACACTTCCGCAGAAGTAATATGCTTTCCGTTACCATTGATCTTGCCGTGACCTTTGTTGTCTAGAACTATTGTATCACGTACAAGTGACGTTATACCGACACTTTTCCCTCCTTTCTCATCTATAGGCTGTTTGGTTTTCTGGTTTGCTGCCCCTCCTTTTTTCGAAATCTTAAGAGAATCTTGGTTTGAAGAGAAGGAGGAAGAAGTGGAGGGAGTTGGTTTGACGTTGACCGACGGAGCGCGTTCTAGTGATTTTTCCTTGTTAATATGAAGGTATTCTTTATCCATTTTCCTATTTGATACGATTTCAGAGTTGTGGATTTCCATGTCCTTTGCAAATAGAGAATCATTAAAATTTTTCGGGGCTTTTTCGGCGCTAACGGCGTGTACAATATCTGTAAGAGGAGATTGATTTACTTTAAAGTTCGGATCGTCGAATACAGATTTCACAATATTTGTAAGTTGTGATTTATTCTGCGCTGAATTCGTTTTCTGCACGTCAACAGCAGTTGTGGTCCCTGATGATCTTGAATTTGAAATTTTTCTAGACAAGTCGTCGTTAGCTCCATTTGTGTTTCCGAAGCTCAGGCTTTGGCATCTGAAAGGTATTTGATGTTCCCCCTTGCACTTGGAATGACAGCGGCACCTACCACAGCCAAGTCATTTCCCCTAACATTACCTTGATTCTTCTTTGATTTCAAATCTGTACTAATATGATTCATACTTCGTAAACCATTTCCTTTTGAATTCTCAACACTAGAAACTATATTTGTCAATTCAGTCTTCCCGTCCAGCCCACCTTCCTTTTTGACTGCTTCAACTAAAGCCGTGAGGTTTTCTCTCGTACGCTTAACCCCGGAAGTGAGATTCCGTAAACTTCCGCTTCCGGTTTTATTTACAAATCTCTCGCCATATCGTTCGTCTCGCATTTGTCCGAACGCTCCAGGTCCTTCAACCTCTTTCTCGACCTCTCTTTCAGATTCAGTAGTCGTCATCTTCTGTGTGGTAGAAACCAGTCCGGGATTCCCAACAGCATCAAGATCAAATCCTTGCAAAATTCCATCAAAAGGTGTCTGAGTAGGTTGTGCTTGCGGTGTCGTAGTGAGGAGATCGTCGTCTATTTCTTGACTCTCTTGTGTCGTGCTAAGTGTGCTGTATCCCCCTACAGACGTCTGCTCCTGACTCTCCTCCTTTGATGCCCCCGTTGTGCTCATCGTGCTAAATATGCCCAGAGAAGTCTGCTCTCTACTTTCCTCTTGTGACAGAGCATCTGTTGTGCTAATGGCACTCATTGACGTCTGTTCTTTACTTTCTTCCTCAGACGCCGCTGTAGTACTGGCTGTTGAGAAGTCTATTCCTCTACGTGATGGAAATACTAACCTATTACGTATATTTGATTTCCGGTATTCGTTAAAGTCTCTCATCCGGTACTCGGGGTTCCCAGCTGGATTTCTAGGTTTATTCAACCGCATTGCTCGTCCTTTAAAGTTTAAACGACTTTGGGTATTTTCAACTGAATCGCTATCATCGAAACGCCTGACAGGTTTCCTATTTATCTTTTGTAATAATTGTCTCCGTCTGTCTCCATTCATTTTGATTCGGTTTTTATTAGCCGTCTTGAATTGACGATTTTGCCTACTGAATCTGCTGTATTGTTTCATAAGTTTGTTTCTAAGTCTGTTCCTACGCCGCATTCCTTCTATCAGGAGTCTTTTCCTCGATCTTCGTCTGAGATTATAAATGTTTCTTTGCCGGAAGTAACGATGGTGCATGCGCATTGAACTATCATTTGAATCCTCATCTGAATTATCGTAATCGATGATGTCACTAGCGTCGTAATCGTTGTCATGCAAGCTATCAGTATATCCCGGATGTGTGGAATCTTGGCGGAAATTCAGAATGTTTGCCCAAAATCCGATATCCGAATTAGACTGTGACTCAACCAACAGAATTTCTGAAAATATAAAAAGGATGATTTTAAGAATTGTGTTTGGAATCGGATGGAAAAAATGAAAATATATTAATCGGATAAGTCACGATAACGGATTGATTATCGATTATAATCGGATTCTCATCTTATACTTCGGAACTGTAAAATATTTCATAAATTGTCCATAAGTTACTACATACTGAGTGCAAATTTTATTGAAACTGAAAAAAATGTTTCTTTCGAGTACTTGTATACATATTGACCAAAGATATCAGCCGACTGAAGTTAATGATAAGACTCACTAAATATACCCAACAAAAAAAAAAAAAAAAAGAAAAGAAACGCACCACTTAATCTTCATTCTATAAAACGAATTATGTAATCTATAGGTATTCTATTCTTTTACATCATAAATCGTACGTATACGAGTGACTTATTCTGTCAAATGCCAAACAAATCCGTCTTCATGATCAGACACAGCACAATGATAAAGACACTTGGCTCAAAACGTAAAATGGCTTTATAGAATTTCGTTCACTTTTTGGAAATGATTAAAGCTGTTTAACCCATCCAAACGGATATATCAGGCATAGCGATTTTTTTTTTTTTTTAAATGATGATAAACAATTTTTCCTGAATACAAATTAATTTAATTGCTTCAAATGACGTCTTCAAAGAGAAAATGCAATTTTGAAACATCCCAAACATCAACTCTTTTGAAAATGAGGTCCGTGGTGTAATATTTTTTGCCCTTAAATGTGTCGCAAAGCACAATATTACCCAACTACATCTAGAATTTGACCTTTTTCGCAAGCACACTTCTCAGAAACAATATCTCGATTTTGACAGGTCATTTTTACGTGCATTTTCAACGGTTTTGGACGTTAGTTTTAAGCTTTTCTGGTATTTCATTTGATTATTTCAATGCGATGTTAAAGATCAATCTACAAGAGATAAATAAGAATGGCTGAAGACAAAATTAGTGTTCCTTTGGGACCAGAATTGCCAAATATTGATATCCTTTATTGTAAAACATACTGATATTTCCACTAAGACATTTAATTTTCAGATTTATTGGCATATTTTGACTACATTAGAATGGAGAAACTAGTATTCATCTATATTTTTACTGAACATTTGCTGAAAGTGGTCAAACGAGAAAATTTCAGAAGGATACCAAACCTGCGGCCATGCAACAGGAGCTAGAAACAACGCGATTTATTCGATACATCCATTGTGATATGTTGCGAAAAATTGATCGAAACGTGTTTTATCCTCGGTAAATCGAGTGCTGGAAAAAGAAAACTATAATCAAATGTCTAACTAAATTTCTGAGATCAATCGAAAAAAAAAATCACTATATTATATGATGTGCTTTCTTTTTTCTTTTTTTTTTGGTCAGGTATATTTTTCTAGCAAGAGAACGGTTTTCTTATATATTGCTAAGGTAGATAAACCTCAAAGCTACAGGTTACAAAACGTGTTATCGAATGTAAGGACTAGTCCAAAGGAATATGTGAAAAACTAAATTCCTATCACAAAACTTTAAACAAAAATCTGCTCAAAGTTTCTGTGATTTGCTGACTTACTGACAGGTCATTAGTGAAATTAATAACTGATGTATGTAAACAGAGAAAAAAGTGCATCATTTTAAGGAATAAAGACTAAAATATGTAAGCACTGAATACACTAGAAAATCCCTCAAAAAGTACAAATATTGGTCTTTGTTTTAAGGAGATGACCAGTGACGCAGGCGTGCCAGTGACCATTGGTAAAATTTCAGAATACACGTCATACATAATCTATTATTAGAAATTTCGCCCGATATATATATATACGTTAAAAGCCACATACATTCTGTCTATACTAATATTACTCGTAAATTAATGTACTTATGTAGTGGGCACTACATAATGCGAACAAGAAGTGAATAATAGAGATATTGCCTTTACTAGTCAAATATTCATTTGTCAAAAGGTCAGATATATAGGCAACATCTTTTTTATTCATATCAAAGAATTAGAAGAGAAAGTTATTAAATAAATAGATGGATAAAAATGTGTTTTCGCACAGCCAACATGTAACGAAAATTCGATTGGCCGTGATACTTATGGCAGTTCTTGTTTATAATTTTGATAGATTGGCTAACATTGATTCAGAAATGTTTCTTCCATATTTTTTTTTCGACGTCTTCTTACCATAGAGATAAAATCCTTCTTGTTCAAATAATGATCGTAATTCAAACAACAAATTTTCATGACCATTATAAGCAAGGGAAAAAAATCAGGTGCTATGAGTTTTAACCATTTGAAAGTTTTATCAAATTAGCCATAAAGAAGACGATACTTCCTTTAATTGTGTTGAAACAATCATATTTCAAACGGTTTTTATAGGTTTTGTTTTTGTTTGTTTTTTTTTTTTTTTTACAAATCGTTACCCCAATGGCTTATTCTGTTTACATAGTCCATAAGTTTAGCACATCATCGATTTTTTATATAAAAAAGGTTGAATTCTTAGAATTATTATAATGCCATTGATACCTACATCTATGAAGCTTTTTTTCTCTTCATTTGTAGCGTTAATCAAGTGCATGATTTTAAAAACATTCATTCATATTCAATTTCATCATATAGTTATAATCGAAACATTTATTTATACGTTTACTAATTCATTAGTTTATTTCTTCTTGTCTCGAGATTTATTTATTTATTTATTTATATATTTATTTATTTATTTATTTATTTATTTATTTATTTATTTATTTATTTATTTATTTATTTATTTATTCATTCATTCATTTATTAATTCATTTGGTTATTCATTCACTTGGTCTTTTTCCAGGGATTTATTTAATACATATTGTGAAGTTAATTATGGTTTAATATTTTGTATTTCAAAAAGCGAAAGACTTATAAGATTTTGTCTTTGTTAGAATTACAAATCATCATTCCTGTACTTACCAGACATATAGGCTGCAACGAAAACGATGAAACTTGTCACATATTTCCCCATTCTAAATCCGAAAAAATTGAAATACGTTACTGAAAATTTAAAAGAAATATCTGAACTACGTGACTCTTTACCCCAGATCGAGTCGGACTAAAAGGGGGACCATCAGTAAGAAATGGGGACAAATAAAAAATAATTAGACCTTAATGACTGTCAGCGTGTATACCTATATAGAATAATGGAACATACATGGTATGAGAAAGTGTAAACACGGGATGTTAATTAAGGTAACGTATTTTACACTGACCGCTGATAATGTCACACATAGTATTGCTAGCGAGGCGTTCAGAAGCGCTTGATTGGTACCAGACCCATCGGCGAATCTAGATTTTTTTCCATAGAAGGGTTCAGCTCGTCAATCAAGAGGGGGGGGGGGGGGAGGGGGGGGGTTAGCCTATGATTTTGGAGGAAAGCACGCGTAGAAATAGGAATGTTATGGATTTTTGTCAATTCGGAGGGGGCGGGGGTCGGTTTGTTCATTTCGTAACATCCCTTTCGATCCTTGCTGGAAGCCAATTTCATTGCAGTGCTTGAATATTTTGCGCGCATTACTCATGCTATAATAGTAAAACTTTTATGCGGTTATCAAAGGGGGACAGATACAAAAAAAAAACCCCTAATAATTCATCATGTTCATAGAAGAAATATATGTATGGATAAATTATTAAAAAATGAAGCAAATAAATATATAGTTATATAGATGGATAAAGAAATGCATTATGACATGAATAAAAAAATAAATGAAATAGGTCGACAAATTAGATAAATAAATATTAAGTAAAAATGATAGAGCGAAACAAAACCTAGACATGAATATAACAATGCAAAACTAGCCAATAAATAGACACTTCATAATGATTAACAAGATTTAGGAAATGTCCTCAAAGCGTAATAAAATTCATCGTCAAAATAATGAAAAAAAAAAGCTTTACTGAAAAAATATCAATGAATTTGATGATATCAAGAGAGGGGTGAGGGGGCTTTTTCCTTAGTCAAAAAGTCATTATTGTTACATGTTTATCCACATGTACATGTATACAAGGAAGTACTCGCTCATTAAGGACAACACCTGTGAATGTAAAACCCCGTGTTTCTGGGCATGTACGATGCATTATCGATTACACGATTCATGTTAAAGACAACACTGTCCCATGTTGGATGTACAATCTCGATCGCACATTCTCGGACCTTTCCGGGGAACGCTCGTAAAAATACAACATGGCTGACAAGTTTGTTAATTGGTTATGGTCTATTCTTGTGCCCGGTGTAATTTCAATCCATTTAGAGCCATCTTCGTCCCCAAGGCGCTTCGTATTCCGCTAGGCGCTTCATTACAATACATTTGTGAACCGCAAAGTAGTGGAGGAAACCGATGACGTTGTAGTGCAAGACGCATTTAGAGAGTGTAGAGCAAGATCTATAAACAACTGATAATTGGTGAAAAATTAACTCCAAATTGTAATTTTGTTTTCGATATTTTGATAGCATTTTGAAGCCAAACTCGTTCTATATTCAATTTTTTTTGTTTTGTTTAACGGCCGACTCTTTATTGCAAATATTCAATAGATATGATATATGAAATAGACACTAACTTGAGAATGCCTCGGCGGATCTTGAAAAAAGAAATCTAAGATGAGAGGGGGGGGGGGGGGGGAGAGGGTTCCGGCCTATTGTTTTGAAAACTAAAATTACGTAAAACGGTATGAATAGCACTTTTTGGCATTTTTTCCTTCGGGAGTACCATGGCCATCTAGCCCAATATCTGCGCTTGAAACGTTATATGGTTGAATATTTCATAATTTTGACTTTTTTGTTATATTTTCCAAGTACGAGATACGAGCTATTTAATTTTTCAGATCTTAATTTAGACTGACATGGAAATAATCAACGAGTTATCTCAATTTTCTACGCATGCGTCCGATTTCAGTTCCGCTTAGATGACCTTGCTTGCAAGTTCAAGTTCTCTTTCTTCGTATACATTGTTACACGAACACATGAGAAAGGGCCGATTCTAGTACAAAAAAGATGATTGCTTTGTTTAGACTTATGAGTGGTACAAATCATAGGTGAATCTTAATTTTTTCATAGAGAGAATAAGTTCAGGAATTTATGCATTCCTATGTACCTATGTGTATTTCTTAAGTTCTCAAATAACGTTAAAAATCGGTAATTCATAATAATTATATATTACATTGTGTGGTAGCTGACATCCACTACAGGCTAATTGATTATAAGTACCCTATGAGTGCTAATTGTGCCCCACAGATTGCGAATTCGTCTTTATACACATTTCGAAAAGAAATCAAGGAAAACGTCATAAAAAAAGTAAGTCGACATGACATGTTTTAACGACAACCTCAATATGTTTTGATAATATTTTGAATATTAATTGATAACCAATAAATCGACAATTACAAACATTTATTTCCCGACGATTTACCATGTACTTACTTCTGCCAGCAGATCACCGACTGCTTTCCTTCTGCCCTATGCTTTCGATATCCATGTACGTAGAATTTGCGTTACATTTACAAAGAATTTGTGTTACATGTACATAGATTTTGTGTTAAATGTACAGACTTTGTGTTACGTCTACATAGAATTTGTGTTATTTGTACATAGAATTTGTGTTACGTCTACATAGAATTTGCATTACATGTACATAGAAATTGTGTTCTATGTGCATAAATTCTGTGTTACGTGTGAATAGATTCTGTTTTACATGTGAATAGAGTCTGTGTTGCATGTGCATATATTCTGTGTTACATGTACATAGAGTCTGCGTAACATGTACATAGAATTTGTGTTACGTGTGTATAAATTCTGCTACATGTGAAAAGATTTTGTGTTACATGTGCTTAGGTTTGTGTTACATGCGCATAGATTTGTGTTACAAGATTATCTATTAGGACCCTTGTATTTTACTGTCTTGTTGGTGATAATGCGGAAGAGTTCCAACTCTATACCTTCTTGACGAAAATTTCAAACCAATTTATTATACACCAGACACGTGGTTCGAATATTAAATTCTCATCCGTGATGCTTCCAGCCAAAGTGCTTTTCATTAGCCGCCCAAATTCATTTCACTTGCGCCCTCTTGTTTTATTTTTAGAATTTGATCTTACAGTGTAGCGTTGTAAGAATAGTTGAGGGACTTAAATGACACCTATATATCCAAACAAGTGGGGTGGCTGTGTGCACGTTATCCGCATAACCTCATCATTTTATTAGTTATAGGGTTAGTTCCTGTCATACTTCCTACTCAATGTAGGTGTGTAAATCTGTAGGCCAAACCCCCTACATATTTTCACACCTTCTTTGAATAGGAAGTATGACGGGAACTTACCCTATAACTAATAATATAATAGAATAATATAAGCCTTTGTAGCTGAGGACGTCTTTAGATTTTGATTCCCGATATTTACCAAGTAGTTTCTGATGAGAAAATCAGATTCCGCACGAAAATATCATGTTTGGTAGGCTTTTGGGTCAATGGAATTACATTTATCAATTGTCGTGTTCGTCTTTTATTATTTTTCTTTATCGAATTTATTCAGTGTGAAGCTACTAAGAACTATTTAAGGTCATCCGTGCCCATTAGCGGAACTTTGGGTAATTCTAAGCCCGAGAAATCGGAATTGGTTTTGGGCTTCCTTTTTGGTCCTACTGACTTGGATACTATACTTGAGGTGGGAAACTTCCGTATTATTGCAATAGATATGTAACATGATTCATGTATACATGAAATTGATTAGTACGGGCGCTTTTTAACACCTACATTGCATTCTACATTGCCTTCCGCACTTGTGCTGGAGAAAGTTTATTAGATTAAGTTTTTTTTCGTGTTTTTGTGGAACTTTGTCATTGTCTTCGTCTGTTTGTCCATTATTCTTTTCGCATGAGAGACACCTATTTTCAAATTGTATTTTTTCTAAAATTCGTAGGTTTTTCAATTGTTGTTTTTGAAATCTGGTTTAGGCTTTTGTGTTTCATTCACTGATTGGTTTGATTGGCATACGGGTATTGAAAATATTTCTAGCAATGTCACCTTGCACCACTTAAAAAAAAGGGGGGGGGGGGGGGGGCAGCGAGACGCCACAACAAACCGACCAACAGATAGCAAACCAAGCAAACCAAAACACAAATTATACCACAAAAATTGAGGATTCCGATGAAGAATGTAACTTTATGCCGACTTTGCTTTGTCATCTGCTAACTTTTTGATATTGAAAATGAAAAAGGACGAAATGGCGATTGAGCAGTAAGACATCTGTCAAGAAGGTTCTCCTGAAGGGTTTGACAACTCAACAGTCTCTAAATTAAAGTTTCAATTCCGTCCGTACAAAACATCCCTTCCCTTCTTTTAAAGATAACCCATTCGATGATTTGCAATTACAATTGCGAAACCTCCAAGACAGCTCACAACTGTTCCCGTTAGCGTAATTCTTTTATCATTCTCTCACGTGTTGCTTATACACGAAACAGAGTATGTATTGTAAATAAGTCAGAATCTTTATTCGCATTTTATTTTGGATATGATCATCGTTTCATCAGAAAGACACTTTGCATGGTACTTTAACAATAATCAGCCTTATATCTGCTGTACTCGGACTGACTGTGACGACAGGACTCTTTGGCGGGACTAGCCCAAGGCTTGCTCGAGAAGACAAGGTACCGACCATCTGTTCTCTCTAATTGTTGGTCGGAATGTTTGGGTTATTGCAGGCATAGAACGGACTAAATTTGGTACGCCATTTTATTTTGATATCAATGTGCTTACTCATCTAGTGTCACTTGGGCCCCTGCGTTTTTGCTGTCTTATTTATGTGGTCATCGTACATTAAATTAATGAAGGTATTACACAACACTATTGTGCGTTCAACGAGACTACAGGGATAAGTGGGAGGGTTGTCCGCAGGTAAGCTGGATGACCACACGATTTTCTACAAACGTTGACACCGATTGTCCAAATGGTCTCATGTTACTGTCCCTGCAGCTCACTCCAGAAATCGGAAAATTGAGAGTTTTCTCTACCTTTTCATTCTCGAACTCTCCTAATTAAGGGTTTAAGTAATATGGTAGTGCATCCAGTACTTCACCCACAGTGACAGAAAATTTATTTAGATAATAATGTTATTTTTATGTTAATTTTAGCGCAACGTCGCTGATGTTTAACATTGAGTCTATGGAGAACGCCAACAACATCACTCTAAAATGAAAATAACAAGAGGCCCAGGGGCCACATCGCTCACCTGAGAACAATGGGTAATGGGTATGTTGAGAGAAGACAATATGTATTAAAAGTTGTCATTTATGAAAATAGGTTAACACAAGACATAAAATAACATATAATTAAACAAAGCACACAAGACTGAACAAAACAACAGTTAGTAATATGACATGAAAAATGCATGCACATAAATTAAGGCAGCATGAGAGAAGAGAATAAGAAAAATATCAGTTTTTGCATAAAAGTAATTAAGACCATAAAGACGTCAAAATTAGTGATTGGATTTAAACAAAATGAACAAACTTGAATCATACATCCTTCTAGATCACTCAGATACCATAAGTTTTTCAATACATGCAGCGGTTCTGGAGAAGAAGATTTTTAAAGAGGGGTACCCTCTGGGACCAATTTGACCTCGCCCTGGATCCACCCCAATAGGGATCCAATTGAAATGAACAAACTTGGTAGGGGACCTTTAGTACTTCATGCATACCAAGTTTAATAAAAATTCTCCGAGCGGTTTCAGAGGAGAAGATGAAAATGTGAAAAGTTAACGGACGGACGGACGACGGACGCCGGACAATCCGGTATGACAATAGCTCCCTTTGAGCCTTTGGCTCAAGCTAAAAAGACAATATTTTGTCCGGTTCCTATCTTCTAATTGAAAAAAAAATTGACAACAGATGTTGTTATAGAAATTTTGAAACCACCCCCCCTCTCTTTTTATAATCTTTGCAATAAAAGAATATAAATTCAAATTGTACAATGTTGTAAATCAAAAATGCTATCGCACAAACATTTATCAATTTAATTTTACCTATAATATAGCTTTTGATATATCAATATGAACCCAAGGGGAATTAATATGGAGATAATGCCAAACTTCATAAAAAATGCCGAAGTAAAAGAAATGGCCAAATTGGCATTAAAATTATTCAGAAAAGTTAAAAATTGCATTCAAAGCTTAAAAAGTGGAGGAAAAATGAAAAATAAAGAAAAACAAATTTATGCCCCAGTTGGGATTTGAACTCGCTACCTTGGGACTCATTGACACACTGAAAACATACCTATTTAAAGTAATAAAAAATCATTAAAAATCTAAAATCATCACTGCTACATTCCTTATAATAATTCTGATAAATGTTAGAACAATCATTCATGGGAAGAACCATAAAATGCCAAAAATGATGAAAATGACCATCCCCCCTTCCTTTTTTACAGTGTTAAAAAAATCATTGAAAAATCAAATATAAACTTTTCAGCAAAATTCTTTCACTAAAGCATTCCTCTGCTTAAAAATGGCTAATTAAACTAAACTGGAGCAGAATTTTTCAGTAAGAAAGAAAATATTAAGAGAAATATCAATTTTTGCATTAAAAATACAATGTCGAAAAAGACGTCAAAAACGTGTCAAAAATTAGTTATCGGATTTTAACGAAATGAACAAACTTGAATCATACATTCTTCTAGATCACATAGATACAATTAGATTTTCAATCTATTCAGTGGAACTGGAGAAGAAGATTTTTGAAGAGGGGTACCCTCCGGGGCCTATTTGACCCCGCCCTGGATCAACCCCTGAAGGAATCGAGCCGAAATGAACAAACTAGGTAGAGGACCTTTAGTACTTCATGCATACCAAGTTTCATCAAAATCCTCCAAGCGGTTTCAGAGGAGAAGATGAAAATGTGAAAAGTTAACGGACGGACGGACGGACGACGGACGGACGACGGACGCCGGACAATCCGGTATGACAATAGCTCACTTTGAGCCTTTGGCTCAGGTGAGCTAAAAAAACTCCGCATCTAAATCTATTGTCTGTAATTGTGAGCGTAGTATTGGTCGTACGGACATACATCATACACCGTTGGATATGAAAGGGCGAGATTTATCCCCAAATATGAATTTTATTCTGAATATATAATGACAGATGAGACAAAAATTCAATTTTCCGATTTCTGAGGTGAGCTGCGCGGACAGCGGATTTTTTGTTTGGTGTTGATGTCATGTTTGTCGTTCTTTGTCCCGCTTTAGTCTCCTGATGTGCTTGTTTACGCTATGTTTTCCTGTGGATGCTGTAATCGAGTCTTGATGGAGATCCCTTCCCTCGTTTATTCCCTGGGGTTACACCTTCGTGAAGGAGCTGACAGTTGTGAGCAATTGAAAATTAAGTGTCTTTCACTGTCTTCACGGAACAACTGTCGTAATGCTGTGCACCAGACATGCATATGTCGGAAAATGTATTCTCACCTTTGGCACTTCAAGCCAAATGATTCAATGTTGACAAAATAATTAAATGTGGCGCCCCTCATTAAATTACGTGTATTTCTTACTATCTGGTATCTGTTTTGATAAATATGATACAAGCAAAAGTAACATTATGGCTGTTAGACCTGTCAATACCTGTTTTATATGGTTAAAAATCAAAAGAAAACTCTATGGAAACTTAATTTATTTTCATGACACCGAGCACTGAAATTGATCACAGAATAAAAAAAAATTAAAAATACAATTTGGATACAAAAGAACATGTATAACATATTCATCGTTTAACAACAACTGCATGTGAATGCGCACTTAGTGAACTCATAGAAGAGTCTATGGATGAATGCATTTTATTGTCATTTGCAATTTTATAAGAAGTTTGTTTATGTGAATTGTGAAATTGTCCATCTCCCATCAGACTTCCTGCATTTCCATCACTGCCAAAACTCGAGAGACCACCAGAAAGGCCACCCGAAAAGAAATCGTTTTGTTTATTCTCCTGTTGTTGATTTGATACTCCTTCTTGTTTCTGTGTCCATGAATTATGATTATTACGAATATTTTTTCCGAAACTCGATAATGAAAATCCGCCTCCTAGGTTAAATCCGTTACTACCGAAGTCACTTACGATGAAACCGCCTCCTTTCTGGAATCCTAGAGTTGGTGCTGTCGTAGTTGGCACTGTTGTTTTCTGTATTTGTTCAACTTGAGTTGGTCTATCAACTGTAAACGCTATTTGACTTTTATGAGACTTAAATCCAGTGCTTAGTGAATTTAAATTTGTGTCTACAGAAGGTTCGTTAAAGCCTTGATCGTATACCTGTCCACCACCAGCATTGAACAGTGGGATATCACGTGACATATCACGTGACGGCGACCCTAATGATCCTTGTAGGCTGCCCTGAACTACAGGCTCAAAATTATTATTTTCAACAGTCGATTCTTTCGCATAAGAATTTTCTTTTACAAACGTGTTTTCGCTAAAACTTCCTCCACCCAAAGAGTTCTGACTAAAACTTCCTCCACCCAAAGAATTCTGGCTAAAACTTCCTCCACCCAAAGAATTCTGGCTAAAACTTCCTCCACCCAAAGAGTTCTGGCTAAAACTTCCTCCACCCAAAGAGTTCTGGCTAAAACTTCCTCCACCCAAAGAGTTCTGGCTAAAACCTCCTAGGTTCAATGAGTTTTGACTGAAAGAATCTTGATTCGTACTTTCCTTATTCCATGGTCCTGGACTAAAACTACCTTCATTAAACACACTTTTACTAAAACTTCCTTGATTTAATGAATTTTGACTTAGGCTTCCTTGGTTTAACGAATTTTGACTAATGCTTCCTTGATTTAACGAATTTTGGCTAATGCTTCCTTGATTTAACGAATTTTGACTAATGCTTCCTTGATTTAACGAATTTTGACTAATGCTTCCTTGATTGAATAAATTTTGACTGATACTTTCTTGGTTGAAAGAGTTCTGACTGATACTTCCTTGATTAAGTAAATTTTGACTGAAACCGCCTTGATTTAGCGAATTTTGACTGATGCGTCCTTGGTTTAGAGCATTCTGACTGAAGCCTCCTTGATTCAAACTGTTTTGACTCAAACCTCCTTGGTTCAAACTGTTTTGACTCAAACTTCCTTGATTCAGTGCGATTTGACTGAAGATATCCTGGTTTAATTCGTTTTGACCAAAATCCACTTTATCCAACACATTTTGACCAATTCGTTCTTGATTTTGCGTGTCCTTACTGAATGTTCCTTGATCTAAACCGCTGCTTGATACAATAAACTGTTGTGATAAAGAAGTCCTGGAGTATCTAGAAGCGGCAGGTGAGGTTTGTGTATAGATCATGGCTGGAGGAGGGGTAGGAGGTTGAGTTGGTGCTGGTGTTGGTTGCGGCGGCGGTGGTGGTGATGGTGGCGGCGGTGGGATCCAGCGACTCGCGGGGGGCTCTGTAGGCTTCATCCATAAGTTGAATGATTTCACTGACATATCATTAGACACTCCGTTCAATCTACCGACGTTGAGACTTGTATCAGCAGCTGGTTTGCTGTTTGAGACTGAAGATACGAAAGAATCGAAGAAGGGTACTGCAATTCCTTTGGATGTATCTACTTTATTAGTAAGGCTAGCTCTTGGTGGTTCCGGCGTATTATCATATCCAGGCACATTATATGGATCTCCTACAATAAAGCCCTCATACTGACCTGGAGGACTTAACTGTCCAAATGAAAGCGAGGTTGTTCTTCTGTCCAACTGATTTTGATTAAGAATACCTTGTTCAATGTTTTCCATTTTCTTATCATATGACTCCGCTTTCTTTTCTACAAATGTCTCGACTTTTTTGTCATACGATTCGATTTTCTTATCGTATGACTCGACCTTTTTGTCATACGACTCACTTTTCTTGTCATAAGAGCCAAGACTGTTACCAAAAGAATCAATTTTCTTGTCATAAGAATCCAGAGCATTGCCAAACATCTCAGGCTTTTTATCATATGAATCAATCGTATTTCCAAATGCATCTATCTTTTTGTCATACGTTTCCGGTTCTGCCTTTACCTCGGGAATAAATGGATTACTCTCCGGGACAAAATTCATGATTTCATTTTGAATAGCGTCATGCATGTTAGATATTGAGTTCGTTTGTTTTTCATAGGAATTCGAAAGCGAGGCTCCAATGACTCCGTCTACAGCCGCCTCTAACTTGTCAATTTGATTCGTTGACGATAGGGACGCAGTGTCTGTTTTAACCTTCATATTGCTTTTCACTTTCGTAGGCGGATTCCACCCCTCAGCAGCAAAACTATTGTCAAATATATTGAAGCCGTTACCATTATTTTGTCCATTAGATCCCACGAAAGAAGTTGCACTCAAAATCGATCCGACTGATGGTTGCGATGGGGAATTAAATCCAGATTCAACGACTTGAATATTGTTGAACGAATTTTGTGATGACAAACCACTGTTTATTACTTCTTGGCCTTGACTTTGCAAACTTGGCATAGATAAAGCATTGTTCATTATCGAAGTTCCCTGTCCCTCAATAACGGCACTGTCTATTGAATTTAATCCTTGCGAACCAATTTGTGATAATCCGTTATTGTAGCTGTTTTCGGGCGTTATAGGGTCCTTGTTTATAACCACTGGCTGCTCTACTATATTTTGTGATGACAAGCCATTGTTAACGACGATGTTTGAAAATTGCCCTCCACCGGAAATGGAGTTAGAGCTCAATCCTTGAGTTATGTCTTTGATGCCAGTCAAGTCCATTTGAGGAGCCAATTCGTTATTGATTATTTGCGAAACTTGAGATTCAACTTGGTTTATAACATCGATATACGGAGATTCATTTGGTTTCTCCAATACTTTTGGAAGTTTGAACGCCGGTTGGGCTACACCGTCATAAAAGGCACCTCCGGCGATATCAATGCCTAAACCTCCACCGAGAGCATCTGAAAATTTGAATATGATTCACCTTTACATAGATATAAACGAAATCAAGAATCAGTGAAAAGAGTTCCCAAGAACTTCAGTTACCATTTTATCAATTGTAACTTGTCACATGTGCATATTCATCCATAATTTATCAATGAAACAATTTCTCTAGTAAAATTGACGAATTCTCTGAATTATCCTTAGTCATTTACAAAAATTAAAATTGGTCCATAAACCATCAACGTTTCTTATTTTTTATTAGAAATATTAATTCGTAAACAATTGTAAGTAGTTGAATTACCAATGTTTTCAGTCTGTGATCCCATAAAAGGAATGTTACTGAGGATAGATCCATCGCCGTTCATTGACATTTCCTGTTTGACAACCACGGATACGGGGTCTGGACGCATAGGAACAATGGGCGAAGGTGGTGATGGCGGTGGAGGCGACTGAAAGGGGAGCATAGGTAGTGGTGGCGGCGGTGGTGGTGGAGGCAGTTGAACAGCTACAGGTGGTGGCAGTGGTGGGTTTAATGAAATAGCTGGCTCACTTGTCTGTACAATGACTGGTTTCTGCATGATCTGTTTCGAAATCTGGATAAATTTGGGTCTTTTTTGCTCTGGTTGAACAACCTGCGTCTGAGAGAAGATGCCGCCCTGTGTTCCTTGAAAAAATAAAGTATGAATAGAGAAACATGATACATAATTATTGCTGTGAGATTGCGTTAATCTTTAAACTATACTAACTGAATAAAATTCAGCAACCGCAAGTATACCGGTATTTGCTAATATTTCATATCATTTATGCATTGAAATCTTTTCAATGATAGATGTATTTCAATTTTCATAATTTTATACTCAATGAACATAAGGTCTATGGAAATTTTGAATTTTGACATCACATACCACAAAGATTATACATTACTCAGATGTGAATGTAAAATCTATTATTGAAAAGAATGGAATACCGAATCTGTTCTGTAGAAAGACGACTCCTTTTCCGGTACAATGAATGAATATCATTTTCGTTCATTTTATTATACAAGATTTCAAAGGATTTTGTAAATTAAATCAGAATTACTTTTAAAGAAATACTGTGAAATACTTTGTTTTCGAGGGTTCCAAATGTAGTGGTTTCATTGAAAATGTCAGATTTGTGGACAGAATCCAGGAAATTGTTTTTAGATATAACAACAAAATGATAAAGTGGAACTCTCCGGTCACGCGATAGAATAAGGAATTTTAACGTAAAGGAATCTTATTATTGGCACATTTTGATGTTTAATTCGTCTTTTACATATGATTAAAAAATGATACGCTGTTCCGATTAAATAGCGTTTCATAAGATAGTCAGTGGGAGAAATGTGGAAGTATTTCAACATGAATAAAATCTGAAAGAGAGAGACAGAGACAGAAAGATTCATTATCCAAAATTGTAACAACACAATCGGTACTCTACCATTAAAATAAATGATACGTTCTGATTTATTGTTTATTGAAAGGTAGTACAAAGAATTAAATAATACAATGGTCGCGCCATTGTCGCGATCGTCATGGCGGTACTGCCACAAACATGTAAGAGAGTATGAAACTACATCTACATGCAGTGATTAAGTGATTTAAACCTAGACATGTTAATCAACAAGTATGAAATTCAATATATTGAGAGCAAGCTAAAATAGTAGGTTCAAATTGAAATAGTCTTATAAATAATAAGGATTAAAGATTGGACGTACCTTGTGAAGAAGGCTGCGATACAAGGAATCCACCTCCTTGGGGGCTACCAAGAGAACTTGATGAATGGAAATGAGAGCTAGAACTTAACGATCCGACCAGACTTTGAGGACTTTCTACTTTGTCATAAGAACCCTGCTCGATGAACTGACTGACTGCGCCATAATCTTGTGGTGAAATACTCAAGGAATTTTCTTGTAAAAAGCCGTTTCCTTGTTTCTCATAAATCTGCTTCTTTGGACTTTTCTTGCCGTATGTTTTTGGGTTGATGCTGAGATGGATGTGAATTTTGGGCTTTCCTGGAGTTTGTGGTACCTCTACAGATTTGGTCAAAAATGGGTTTCTAGCAAGTCCTGAGTTAACTTTGTCAAAATTGATGTTCGGGAGTCTGGATCCGGGTGGAAGAGGCTGATGAACAACTGCAGGTTGAGATATTTGCGGTGGTGCATGAATAACATTGGCATGTGAAATATGTGAACCAGATATCATCCCTGAATTTGACATCTGGTTGGAAATTGCAACTGTATGAGGGGGATTCATTTGAGAACCGGAGTGAACAACTAAGCCTCCTCCTGCAGGCATCATGTTACCTGCCATGTGGTGTGACACACTACCTCCCAATGGTGATAATGATTGGAAACCGCTTAAATTGTTTATTACTTGGGACTTCTGAGGATGACCCATGTGATTACTGATTCCGTATGTTTGAATTGGTTTTTTGTCGTATGAAGATGATACAGGCTTTTTATCATAAGATGATACAGGCTTTTTGTCGTACGACGACGATGACGGCTTTTTGTATTGAGGGACGAATAATGTTTGTTGGTTTTGCTGATTCATGAAAGCATAGCTAGGTGGATTGACCTGCCCTGTATTCACCTGTATGGGTATTCCGCCAAGAACATTTGTTGGGTTAATACTCGAAGACATGATACTCTGAACACCAAACGTGCCCAGATTCCCATTGACAAATATTCCGCCTGGTTGTAGCAGAGCCAAATGTCTCTTTCCTCTACTTAATTTCATGATTTGAACGTTTTGTGGAACTGATCTTCTTTTTCGGACATGAGTGGTCTTGGGTTTCCTGTTGGTGAACGTGTCGATTGAATTCATAATAAAACTCTTTGGACCGGCACTAGAGCTTATTTCGGCCGAGGAGGCCTTATCAATATTGGTTGAGGAAGCTGCACGTTCCCTCTCCATTAAACGTTTCCGTAATTGTCTTGCCATTGCCATTCTTTGAAGAATGGCTCGCAGTCTTTTACCCTCTCTAAGCCTTTGTTCAGCTATTGTTGACTCAGCTGCTTTTCCAAGAGAAGTTTTAACTTTTGGTGATTGGTCAAATAGCTGAACAGGAATACCCCTGACATTATTCTGTGATGCACCTTCATCAATGTTGGTCGATTCGACGAATAAGCTTTCCGATGGAGACTGATTCGCTGCATTCTGTACCTTTAGGATTTTACTTGATGTAGGATTATCTGCAAGACAGAAAAAAAAATTTACAACCAAACTACATTTGAGACTAGATTATATTGCTTCTACCAGAAATTTAGGATTTATCGATAGTCAATGTATTCAAATTAATTCAAATTGAAAGAGAGTATATTTTTTTTGCATTACGTTAAGGTGTCTTTACTAAATAACAAAGCACAATTTACTTTGAATGTAATACGTTAGAGTTCGGGTGAGAATCGGTACGGAATTCGCCGAAAATGCTAAACAGAAAACATACGTTCTTGAAAATTACGTAATATATTATTTCTGAAGCTCGTAATTGATATTTTAGCCCTCTGATAACCATGCACGTAAAAAGCAACAAAGACGGTAAAAAGTGACATATACTCTAATAACTTGTATATTACTTTAAGTGGTAAAAGCAGCTTATACCTTTAATCGGTAAAAAGCAACATAGACTTCAATATTAAAAACATAATAACAATATACCAGTAAGACACAACAAGCATATTATACTATATATAGTATGTGCCTTGGGAATATTCAAGCATACCCACAATACCCTATTTCAGTATATGATGGTGACACAGTATATGATGGTGGAACAGTATATGATGATGACATAGTGTATGATTGTGACGGTCTATAATGATGACAGTCTATAATTGTGACAGTATGTGATGGTGACAGAATATGGTTTCCCTATGTGTTTCTAGATCTATAAGTGAAATATGATGCGCTAACAGTAACAGTGAAGTGATCCCTGATCTATGTCCTCAGTGAAAACTACATAATCTATCGAAGTAATTGTGAAATTTTTCTACTTCTGTTTGCATGCTTTCTATTGTGTATATCCTTAAAGTGTCTCTGTGCATTATCCGTCTTACCTCCCTCTCTCAAGGACTCCAATGGCACAATTATACCTAATGCATTCTTGTCAATGGCAGCCGGTTGATCTCCTTTTGTCGATAACGATTCGATGTCCCCGGTATCATTGTTTTCTATAGTCGTTGTGCTCGTCTGTCCATGGTTAAGAATCTGGATTCCAGCAGCATGCAACTTGCCCGATATTTCCACCTTTTCTGTGGCTATTACTGGATTACCAGCCATGGGATGTATCTGTAGTTTTGACACAGTGCCGTCGTTAGTCGTCATCTTCACACCAGTTTGTCCTGTTACTGATTCAGATTTGGCCGAAGCTACAGAACTCTTGCTTTTTCCTTTTACCTTCTGTATTATCTCAACAGAGGTTGAAGTAGACACATAGTCTTTCGGCTTATGAGATCCTTTGGATTTTAAAGAATTGTGGGCAGACTTTTTATTTTTGCGTGCCATAGTGTTATGTTTTGTTTTTGAATTAAGATCTTTGTACATTCGAATCCATTTTGCTATTAATTTCATTGCTTTTGGCGTCAGTTTCAAACGACGTTGCTTGCTTAGCATCAAAATCTTCGTTACGGCTGCCTTCATCCTGTTCATCCTTCTTTTCTTATCTCCATTACCTCCGTTATCGTCATCAGTTTTACTATATGCATCTACCTCGCCACTATTTGGCATTACCTCCCCACTCTCCACAGAACCAACCTCTCTTGAGGAACTCTCATAGCTTTCTTTCGACGATTTATTCCTTCTCATTTTTCTTTGCATTCTTAACTTTCGTAACTTTCTATGCCGAAGTGCAACAACACGCTTTCTTAGCTCAACGAGCCGATTAAGTAACACCTTTGTTCGTCTGTCTTTAGTTGATAACATCGCTGTTTTAATATTCACGTTAGGCGCAATTTTTGTCTGTATTGAAAAGTTTTCGTTGTTAATGGTCCCATGCTGCTTATTTTCCCCAACTCCCTCTTCGTCATTGCTCTGAGCTCCTTTCGTGGTTTCTCTTTTTCATCTAACGCCTTAGTAATTACTTTTGTGTCTTTCCTAAGGGTGACCTCTTTCTTTACCAAAGTTGTTTTATTCATCGGTTTTGATGAAGAGGAAGATTTGGTATCTTCTAAAACTGACGGAATGATGGCTGCCCCAGGAGAGGTTGGTGAGGCTAATAGTTTGGGAGAGGATATCGAAACTGTCTGTGAATTTCGAACGACAGGAAAGGTCCACTGAGTTGCTTTAGGAATGACTACTGCTGAATTAGTGTTCTTATTGTTCGAATTACTTATGAGAGACACCATTGATTCTTCGTCTAGCGATTTTGACATGTGTCTATTAGTAGAGAGGCTGTTTATAACGTAGTTCGAGTCTTGAGTATTTGTGAGAGATGGCCTATCTTTCGATTTTAATGTGACGGATTTACTATTACCTATGGAAGGAACTGTGTTCGCTTTATCGTTGTCCGAAAATACATTCATTATAGGAATACCTTGAGATATGAGTTTTGGAAATGAAGGTTCAATACTCTTCTTCAGTTCAGTACTTTGACGCAACCCAAGGTTTGCAGTAGCTGGGTTAATGTTGCTTTTGGTGAAAGATGCGTCCTGTATATACACGGTCTGTATTGGTTTCGATGTTCCGGTAGGTTTCGGTGTGGTTGGAGTCGGTGGAGGTGAAGGCATAGGTATATGTATAGAATAAGTCTCCTCGTTGTCATTCGAAATCGAGTTCTTGATTGATGATTGTCTTGCTTGAGTTTTAGAATTTACATTTGGTATCCAAATTTGTGCCTGCTTACTTTGTCTTGATTGTGTGATTTTAGGCGGATTACTTATAAGGCTTACACGATTTAAAGAACTCGCTTGTTTGGTGTTGAACGAAGTATCTGTCGGAAAATTAGAGAGATGTCCTTTTGACGAAAATGAAGTTTTTGTTTGAGAGCTTGCCATCGTTCCATTGGTAGATTGAACTGTTTTCGAAGATAGTCTAGTACTTACTTTATTTTCACTTTTCCTTGTTACTAGATAATTTGGTATTCTGGTGGTGGTGGTGGTGGCGGCGGCGACGGAGGCATTTGTCGTTGTGGCGGCGGTGGTGGTGGAAACATAGTTGGCAATGCTGGCTTCACTGGTACAGACTGTTGTTGATGTACCAACTGTGATCTTGATTGATTTCTTTAATTGTGGCCCAGATTGGATTCCCGATGAAGCAGATGAGGATTTTGATGAAGATGATGTCTGCGGCTTCGTAATGGATGATGCTAGTTTTGGTTGCAATGATTGAGGTGGAATTGATGAAATAGTTGATTTGTTGGGACGTTTAGATGTCGGATTTGAAGACGTGTAATTGATTTTAGGAGACGGGTTAACATTTAAAGATATTGTCTTCGTTTTGTTGTTGTTAATCTTTGATAACAACTTTAACGATGGCAATTTTGATTTTGATTGTACAGGCTTAGAAGAAATGGATTTCTTTTTAGTTAATGATTTTAATAATAAATGAAAGGATGATTTTTGCTTCAAACTTTTGATTAGTCTCAAAAAGCTCCTCCACGACAAGTTCTTAGCAACTCGACTTTTGAGCTTTCGTAGCAGGCGAAGCTGAGCTATCATAGACAGCGCATTCTTCCGGCGTTCAGCTCTTGAAGCAGCTTGGGAACTTTTACCTCGTCCTCTAACATCGATGATGTCGTCAGTATCATCGTCATCATCGACGTCATCATCATCATCGTCGTCTATTTCAGCAGACAGTACCCCTACTCTCTCTGCGGATACAAAGATTCGTTCCCTGGATACTTCACTACTTGATTCACATGAAACGAATGTATCTGAAATGTTGAATTAGAAAATACAATTACAGATAGTTAAAACATCAATGATTTTAAGAATGTCTAACGAAAACCAATATAGTTTTTGGCTGAGTGTTCTCGATGTTTTTATACGTTTACACACTTTAGTTAAGCACACTGCAATCTGATGGACTGTTATTCCTCTGTATATATATATATATGCTTTAAATACCAATGAAGAAAATGTACGGTCTTAGACATGATTGCCCAATTATAATCATTGCGGTAAGAAAAGAACATCCCTCTTATCTGTATATAACTTCTTTACGAATCAATAATTTGATTGGAAATGTGAAACTAAAGGAATGTTTTGATTAATTTCTTTGTTGGAGAGAAAGGGAAACAAAACAAGACAAGTATGGGGAAGAGATGATAGTAGGTATGTCTCATGAGAGCCGTGCAAAGTGGTATTTCTTTGAATATGTGTGTTAATATAAATGAGTTAAAGAAGATCCTGACGATAATCTCAACAGCATTCACAATAGAGCACAAAACTAAGCATCGACGGACCCCTGGCAAGCTATACTAAATTCTATTGATATAACTAACATTTGTAAATCTAAATGTTGGTATGTAGAGAGCCGATCGTCTTTACAAAATTACTAGGTAAACAGACATCTGGTGTTCCAAATTCATCTTTTAAAAAGTGTCTTTCTGATTGAATGATTTATTGCCCGATAGGGAAAATTGATTAAGGTACTCCCCTAGTCATGGTTTATAATCTAGTTTTCCATTTTTACATAGGAATGCTAGACATACACACGAATTGGTGAAAATTAATTGCTTTAAACTATTTAATGAAATTATCGAGCGATGATCTGATTGACATTTTATGGTTATTTTGATTGATGATACTGACGTTTACTTCCTGAAACTGTACTTACACTGTTTAACAGTATAGATTGTAAGAAGTGGAACTACCATATATTTTGTGGTCAATCCAGCACTTAGGGGGGAAAGGGGGGGGGGGGGCATTTGGAGGGAGGGGGAGGGTGAACCTTAAACTATCACGCTGAAGTTTATCTTTTAGGAGGAGGAAGGTAGTTTAATGCAATTCAATTGAATTCATTTATTGATCACCAAATTGAATCATGAAAGAAGGGGATCTTCAAGAACATTCGGCTGCAGCATCCTCAGCAAAACCAAAAAACAACCAATGCAAAAGGTATACATCAATATACATATAATGATATATAAAGATTAGCTTCAATGAATGCGTTGATTCTCTTTCTTCTTTTGAACATCTTGCTGGTGCCAATTAACCCCGGAGGATGGAATTAAAGATCTTCGCTTTATCCGTTCCACCTGATAAAACCCTGGTTTTCCAACGGACTAGAGTGTTTTACACACTCTATGGCAATACTTCATTCTTTAGATTGAGGATCACTGACGAGGCTTAAATGCCCGAAACGTGCATGTCTGGTCCATGCTGAAAATGTATCTGTTCTTCGATGATGCTATTGAATTTGAAGACGTTTAACATTTAAAGAGTACTGGCAAATAACACATTTTCAGGAGACACTGAAATTTTAATAAAAATCTCAGGGATGCAAAATTCATTTTAGCTCCGTTTTAACTTGTTCTTTTTAACCTTTTATGGAATTATTTAACTTCTAAGTCAGATATGCACATATAAATTCACCTGAGATTTTAATGATCTTACGTCAATTGACAGGTAACTCACGAGCCTTGTCTGCAGCATGTCACTGAATCATTGACTTCGTAAATAATATCATAGATAGGAAATTTGTGAAAGGTATTGTAAATCTGACAACATGATATCTTCTCAAGTATTAAAGTAATTATTCACATACTTTGATTTCATGTGATTATGAAAGCATGCATATCTCTCTTTCTGATTAAATAAGGAGAACAATAAAGGCGATTAGGGACATGAAAAATATAAACTTTACACTTGAAATGTTGTTACTAAATTGGAAACCTTAACTGGGATTTCATATTACTAAACTACACTAAACAATACCATGACTTATACTGAGATTTCATATGAATGACCTGAAATCTAAATTTAGTTATCTTATGTCTCGGCTTAGATTTGGGAACTGGGCATACACTATGATGTCCCACTCTCCAGAATGGTGGATGATATTCTGTCATAGACCATTTGAACCATCCAACCAAAGATTGTACTCTATGTCTTCCGAAATGGAAGTAACCGGATGTGACAGTTCTACCGAATTGAAGCGGCGGGTGTTGCATGCAAGCAGGAGGTGCTTACTCTTCCTGGGCACCTGGTATCACTCCCATATCGGGAGTTTGCTTCTTTTCATGTGGTGAAGGTTTTTGTTTGTTTGCTTTGGTTCCTATTTTATCCTGATTTTGTATACCTTCGGTTTCTGATTTTCTGAATTATCGATTTTGTGCTGTATACAGGGATATGGTCATTATCCATATTTGTCATTTATTTACCAATTATCCTTACGTAGCTTCCCTAGCTCTACAATTCCTCAGATTGTATATTACGTCATTTGAATATGATTTGCTTCATCAATATTTTTCGATATGCAATGATTTATCAATTTTGTCAAAAACTAATTAAAACCAAATGTTTATATTTGGCGCACCTGCCGTCAAAATCTTGATTTTCAAGTAATAAATCATTGCCTGTTGACGCCTGTCGTCATTCAATTTTAAAATAATGGTAACTTAATCTGGTTTTTAATGGAAAAATTAAAAGGAAATTTTAAGTAAAAGTATATCTTCTAAATCTAAAAAAATCATATTTATTTCAACTTGAATCATTTTGGCTGGAAGCATCACTGATGAGGATTTACTAACCGAAGCACGTGTCTAGTGCATTAGAATTGGTCAGAAATTTTCTTTAAGAAGGTAAAAAGTTGGAACACTGCCGTATCATTACTTTGATGATACATGTGAAGAAATTAATTAAATGTAGTAACATAATTTTTTTCATAGAAATTGTGGTTACATTATAAATATTAAGTAATCATGTATAGGACCAATCACATTCCATTTCTACGAATTTCATTTTCTTTGCATCCAACGTATCTTTTACCGCACAATAGTCGTTTTAAAAGCGTATGTATCAACTCCGTCGTTTGAAAAGCGTATGTATCAACTCTGTTGCTTTAAAAGCGTATGTATCAACTCTGTTGTTTTAAAAGCGTATGTATCAACTCCGTTGTTTTAAAAGCGTATGTATTAACTCTGTTGTTTTAAAAGCGTATGTATCAACTCCGTCGTTTTAAAAGCGTATGTATCAACTCTGTTGCTTTAAAAGCGTATGTATCAATTCTGTTGTTTTAAAAGCGTATGTATCAACTCTGTTGTTTTAAAAGCGTATGTATCAACTCCGTTGTTTTAAAAGCGTATGTATCAAATCCTTTGTTTTGAAAGCGTATGTATCAACTCTGTTGTTTTAAAAGCGTATGTATCAACTCCGTTAATTTAGATAAAAAAAAAGAATAATATAAACCGAGAGATGTCTTACTTTTTCTAATTTCATTGTATTGTCAAAACAAGTCTTTTCATTTATACCAATGAATGAGAAGTTCCTCGCCATGTCGCCTTAAATTGCCCTCAAAACGTGATATATACTGATCATTATACGGAAAGGAGAAAGAAGAATTGCTGCTATTAAGTTGTCAAACGATAAAATGACATCCAAATATGAAGGGAAGTAAGTTATATGTCGGTAGTCTCTTTCTCTTTTAGGTTTACATATAGCTTTTAAAATTGTGCTTAGGAAATTTATCGCTCTCCGCGGTTGCTTGATTTTCTTAACCCATAGTACATCAAGCAACCTCGAAGCGCGATAAATCAGCAATGAATGAGCAAACCAGACTATATCAGTCAGTAAAGGAATATGGTTAGTTCCTATTAAAATTCCAACAATTTGTTGGAAAATATTATTTATTCAATCACAACAAATATAAGCTTGTGTCATTGTCAACGTCCGTCCGTCCGTCTGTCTAATTTTCCTTCCGCTTTAGAAAGTTCTGTTTTGTATATTTTCCAAAATTCGTAAGCCCTTCGATAGAGGTTTTTGGAATATGGTCTCGGCTTTTGTGTTTTACCTTCATTCACTGAGGTTACAATGTATGGATTGGATCATCTTCTCGAAACGAAAGTACGTAATACCTTACGAGTAAGTCTTACTGTCCGCGCGGCTCACTTCGGAAACCGGATAAACGCGATTTTGATAACTTTGTCATGCAAAAAATAAGATAAAGTCAATATCTACTGCGTACATTTGTGTTTGCTATTTGTCCTTATAAAGGCATTGTTGGTGCTTTGAGAAATCATTTCGTTCAATTTGGAATGTGGCAGTGGGAAAATCAAATGATTTTATCGAAAATGCAACATTTATGATTGTTCGTGAACGTCTTTGGAATATCCGGTTTTGGTTGATACTTTCTTAGAGAAGATTCCTTCATGGAACTTTTGTTAGACCTGTTTTCATTTCTAAAAAAGTCGATTTGGCTATAAAGCGTTGTTGGCCGGGAAAGTGCTTTTAATGACAGTAATATTCTTAGACTAAATAACCTAAAGCCTAATATAAACCTTAGGTGGTAAAGACAGGTTTATTATTTTATCTATTCTGAAGGAATTCGAAACCAAACTAGTTTTTCCTCATCAGTTGATTTCTGTTTAAATCTAATTCCACGAATCAGCTTTAGTTTTGCAATGAAGAATGTGACAATACATATATCATAAACTTAATGTCATGAAACATCTGTTGAGATCTTAATATTTACATTACTAGTAGATTTCCCATGTTAAACGCCCGTTAGGCAACTAGAATTATATTCCAATAACTTGGGTTGCTATTGTGACGTCACGTTCAAGTTTTGCATGTAGGGAGAATTTACCAACGTTAAATTACATTTGAAGCTGTTACAGGCAAAATGTGCAACGTGCATGCAAATAAAAATGACAGTCAGTTAGAATAAATGTAAATATAAGTAATGACTGTCTTACTTTTGGTGTTCATGGGTGTATAATTCTGGTTGGACACGTGCAAATTTTCCGAGAATCGCTTTGCGATTCACGAAATTTGCACGTGACCAACCAGAATTATACACCCATGAACACCAAAAGTAAGACAGTCATTTCTTAAATATTTCGTAGTTTTATGCCAATTATGTATGTTAATTAATGGTCTCGATACATTTTATTTTGATTATTCATTTCAAAACAAATGCCTTCGTATTTATCATCTTAAAAACGACTTGAAATACATAGATTTAATGCATTTGGATTCTTCGTAGGTTTCTGTGAATATTCAAATTCTAAAATATTTACAAATATCATACCTGATGTGTGAAAAGTTTAATGAAGTTAATCATGTTAATGTCATTTGACCTACAAAATTATGCATATTATATTTTAAAAGCATATTATGTGAAACTTTAAATATTCTAAGACAATTACATTTGCATATTGAGTATTCTAAGTTCTTTCATTTAGAATAATTGAATAATATGTCAAGGAACTTAGTTTTTAAAGTACGATATAAATGAATATTCATTTAAATTTAAGCTTTCTTTATTTCACAACGCTAAACAAACAAGTTACACAACTTAAATTAATGTATCACGTTGGATCAGATGTTGGCGCGAGGGGATCCAAGGAGCAAGAGGAAACCAGAGAAACCCCCCCCCCTTGCATAGGCCTGGGTGGGGCCACCTACCCTCCTACATAAGGCTCTTCGCCGAATCTAGGATTCGAACCCGGAACCTTATGGCCCTGTCATACAGCCATCTTCGTATAAATTAAGATAATCTACGAATGAAATTTTTAAATCTGGATTTATACGTTATTTTCACTGTAGATGATCTCTTCTCTTTTTTTTTTTTTTTTTTTTTTTTTTTTTTTTTTTTTTATATTTTTCAAGAATGAGTATGCTTATTGATTTAGATTGTTCGGATTCTGATATTTGGTTTTGAGTTTGACTTTTATTTACTGATTCAAATTAAATTACCCATGCATATGATTACGGATGAGAAACGACGAGTTTTAATCTCATTTTTGTGTATAGTGAATGATAGACAAAAAGAAACCCCATATTCAGAATCCAAATTACAACCAATGGGCTTGAAAAACCTCAAAAATACATACAGTGGTTACATGTATTCTCATGGGATCGAAACATACGGTGTTGTGAACGAAATACATACAGTGGTTTATACATGTATTCTCGCCGTACATCACCGCATGGGATCGAAACATACGGTGTTGTGATTAAACCTTGCATAGTTTTTTTTTTTTTTTTGGTATTTTTTCATTTTCTAAATCAAACTTTACAAAACCGATGTGCCTTTGAAGTAGGGCAATGCCTAATACATCAAACCATATCGTCTAGGTATATGAAAAATTCAAAGTTTTTGCAAACACTTCAATTGTTTGTCGACGACAGAAAATCATTCCTTTTGACGAACTCTTGAACTCTTGCAAAAACTATAGACTTTTCAGATATGTAAACGATATGGATTTATTAGGCATTCTACTACTGCAACGACTCATCCATTTTGTGCAGAATTACTTTTAAAAATGATGAAAAACAATCAAAGATCTTCGTAAGGAATCACAACATTATAAGTTTCGATCGCACGCGGTGTTTATATATAAATTCACGAGAAAAACTGACAACGACATCAAACCATAGAAATTAAAATGAAGGTTAGATTTCTATCGCATTATGTTTGTTTTCCATGTATGCATATCAAAAACGAAAACTGTAATTTCTTACAATGTACCATGTACCATTAAAAAGAATAAATTATTGTCATTGACGAAAATTAACATGAAAAGTACAGCTCTTTATTTGAGAATGAGAAATGGCTGAGGTCCTAAAATAATACATCCCGAGTTATTTAACCCCCCCCCCCCTCTTTGGAGAATATAGAACCTATCGTAACGTTATTCTCCTCCCATTTTTTTGACCATGCCGAGTTACACTGTTGAATAAGTTGAAATGAAGAATTAACATTGGTTTTTTTTTCCCTGCAGCAGGGTCAAGACCATAACTTTGAACTGATATTATTCGCATAGAGTGAATTATTGCAATCCTTCTTGGCGGACCATTAGCCCCCATAGATATCGTTCGGAAAGTTTCACAGTTTCCTGTACTTTCTCGAAACTTTGATAAATTATTCTAAAATAGACCATGTTCACATTACCGTAATACTCTAATTTTAGACACTCCAAGACCCGACATCACACTTTTTGACGTTATTTTTCATTACGACGTCACAAACCTGTTTCGACGACACAGTAAGAAATAACGTCAAATTTTGTGGTGTCGGGTCTTGGAGTGTCTAAAATTTAAGTTTACTGCGTTAATTTGTAGATCGTCTATTTAGGAGTATCGATCTCCTCAATCCAACAGGCTAATCGGTATCACTTTTTTTTTATCACTTTAAGATTAATTTCTTCAAAATTATTCTAATCTCTTCAATATCTGGATTTCATGTATTTTGTCTCCATTGCGTTGGTGGTGGATATTGAAAGTAGAAGATGGGCATAAAGTTTTTGCATAACTTTAAAGTTAGACGTTTAATTTGCTAATTCTTCACGATCTTTTAGATCGTCCCCCGTAAATTATCTTATAATCGCCCAACAACACGTTGTTAATAATTCATGACTATGATCCAACACAAATCGGGGCTATTGTTGTGACGATCAAAAACATGCTAGATATGACTAAAACAAATTGAAAATGTCCATAAATAATGTTTTCTAATTAAGCCCTAACGACCTTATAAGTATCAATCATATACAGAGGCACGGGGTTTCTCCTATATGGTAGCTATGTATTTAGAATAGGTTTTACTTTTGACAATTGAATGTAAATGAATTTTTAATCAGGATTGAAAATTCACAGCGAAGGTAGCTCAAGATTAGTGTGAATGATAGGTATTTGTCAAAAATGTTTCTTTTATTTTTTACATAATGGAATCAGATGAGAGACAGTAGTCTCTTGAAATTATTGAAAATGTTAGTTGCTCTTTTTGCATTTATTGTTTTGTTTTGTTTTTGTCAAGGGGGAGGGATTGATGAGGAAGGGGAGTGCAACAGTCTGAATTTGCAAAGTATAAGCGGTCTAGTTCATTTGTCCCCCCGTTTGTCACTCAATCCGTCTGTCTGTGTCATAAGTTTAGCTGTTGCGCTTAGTTTGTTAAGGAAAATGTTTGGAGTAGCAAGTTGTAACTTTACATGGTTAAAGACCATTGTGAGAAACGAACCTTACGGAGAACTTTGTTTACCTTGGCCTTGACCTTTCACCATGAGATATCAAACACACAATTTGTGTATAACAGAGAAACCTTTGAATTTCATTTTCAACAGATTCGCGAAAAGAGCGAAAATAGCGAAAATAGCGAAAATAGCATAAATAGCGAAAATAGCGAAAATAGCAAAAATAGCGAAAATAGCAAAAATAGCGAAAGATAAATCAGGGCGAAAATGACTTGCCATACTGAATCGTACGAATGTCCCTGACGAATCCTTCTAGTTCCTATATATACTGACAATTTGAGTTTTTGTAATTAGAGAGAATGCGCGAATAATTAGGTTCCTCTTATGAGAAATCGTGCAATTTCTACAGCTCTTTTTGACATTAAGAATCCGTCATTATATTCTATGCATATTATAGAATATTTACCTGTCTTTATACAAGGGGCGGATCTAGAGGGGGTGGGGTGTAAACCCCCATCCCCCGTAATTTGACAAAAAATCTTAAATTTCACCCTTTTTACGTACGTTAAAAATTTTCAAAATATTTTGGATTAACCCCCATCCCCCCCCCCACCTTTTCTTGAAAATAATCTAGATCCCGTTTATGTTAGACATGATCAGCTCATCGTGCTTTTCTCATAAATCTATTGAAATATTTGACAGAATAATGCTAACATCTGTAATCTTGTTGAAATTCCTCATTTGTATTCATTCAGGTATTATATCTAGTGATGAATTATACATGCTCAGACAGATATTATATATATATGGATTCATGGCTGGATCCAAAACAAAAGTATATATCGGGAAACAGGGCGTGTCGACCCATTCAAGTCAAATTTCGGGGGGGGGGGAGGTAAGCGAACACATGGCCGTGTTGGATGAAATTTGGGACCAAATAAAAAAGCCCCAGATGATCAAATATGAAAATTTTATACAAATTTCAATGATTTGATTAATTGTCCCGGAGTATCTTATTAAGTATATGCCCTGGTTTCGCTATGGAAAATACCTATCAAAATATAATGTAGGTAGAAAAAAATGACTGATCACTTTTCCTTTCCTTAACGATAAATCAACACTGATATCGATAATTTATAATTATAGATATGTCAACTTTTTATGTCATGATGTTTTACCGCGGTAAAAAATTGATAACAGAATTGAGGAAAGGAATATCAAATTATAGATATATAATGACATGACACTTTTTAAAAATATAAAAAAATTGTGAAAAATGATTTTTGCCTATTAAATATCGCTCCCGAACCCTCCTTTGTTTTCCATCCGTATCATATGTATTGTACTTTCATCTTGATTTTATACATACATGTATTTATGTAACACATCTTAAAGAAATTAATAAGCTTAATTACATGTATAAAGAAATCATCTTGGTGATAAATAGGTCTAATGTTTGAAATTTACAAATGCGAACACGATAATACTTTGAATGCGATTATAGTACAAAAAAAAAAAAATAAATAAATAAATAAAATTCAAATACATTATTTCTCCAACAGATTAAACTCTTTGCCAAGTTTTATTCCTGGAAAGTTGATTTATTGCGTCATTTCATAGCTAGATGATCCTCGGGAGGAAATATGCGAAAGAAAACTTAAAACATTTCAGAATTTCCTTAAAAACAGAAAAATACAGCGGAAAATGTTTATTTTGTGTCTAAAAAAGGAATAACATTTTTTTAAAAAATTACTATTCAATTTCTTATCGATAATTTTTCTTTTTTATAACTTTTGTATATAAAATTCTTTAATAAAATTTTAAAATATATATCACTACTCACATTGGCATAGGAAACATATCCATAAACAAAAATGTATCCGAAAAATCATGATGTGAGAGAGGACCAAATCCCTTCCTATCCCCGTCCCAATAGTAACATGTCTAAGGGGTTAGCTATAAACACCCTATTTTGCATAAATTCATTTATATTAATGTCATCAAGTCCAGTCCAAAGTATTATTAGTTTAATGTCTGTTGAATAAATTTACAAAATGAATTAAATCACCATGGTTCATTCGTTGCCTCATTTAAATTTTGTATAAAAATTCCATGCGTCAGTTTGATTTCATGGAATATGAAAGCGTGTGGTTTACATGTAATTAGCTTGTCTTGGCCTGATTAGCAATCAAAATCTGTCATTTATAATGATAACTTATTATGGGATATGATCACGGAATTGGCACTTCGCATATCAATTAATACATTTCTAGTTTTTCACCTAAAATTACTTCATTTTAAAGCATGTGCCCAAGGAAACATAACGTGTTTTGTGAGATATAGAAAGAGATGTCAAAGATTTTGACAGGAAATGTCAAAATTATAATAAATAGCAGAGCCAAAACGTGCATATATAAGAAAGAAATTGACGTAAAGGAGGAATGAATTTTCTTATTTTGAAATTCAAACAGGTAAAGACACAAGTGTATCTTTGTATATTGACGGGAAAAAATTGAAATCATAAGCTGTCGATTTTCAATGATTATGTGGCAAATAATTAATTAAGCCGTACATGTAATGAATAACGATAAAATATCCGCAACGCAAACTGAACTTACATGATAATGATTTACAATTATAGAAAATCAAGGAAACATTTTGCGATGACTATAACAAACTGAATATGATGTAATTGTTTAAAACCTTTTTTTTAAACTGCAGTCTACCAAAAAGATCCGTGTGGTCTTTCGTTGCTCTAATATAATCCATCAATTAAAGTTTGATGTAATGCAATCATATGTTGTAAATGTCAAAATATAGAAAGTGTGAACGATTACGGCTATTTCGAGAATGGCTTCCTGTGTTTAATGAATTCATTTTGTAAGTTCCTACTTACCAATATCAACGTACACATTTAATGTATTGATTTCAACCGTAATGAGCTAGGCAGTGGTTACGATATTTTGTGTCTAAATTGCTGTAGCGTTTCTTTCATTTTTGTGTCGCCTGCGAAGCATAGCGACACTTAGGGATCACTTTGTCCGTTGTCCGTCTGTCCGTCTGTCCGTCCGTCCGTCTGTCAGTCTGTCTGTCTGTCACACTTTGGGTGTCACAGCCCATAACTTTTGATTGGTAAGTGATAGGGCTTTGATATTTCACATGTGTATTCCTTGTGACAAGACCTTCCTACGCATACCATAATTTTTGACCTAGTGACCTTGACCTACATATTTGACCTACTTTTCAAAAAAATTAAGAATGGATATATCTTTTGATTTGTAGGTGATAGGGCTTTGATATTTCACATGTGCAATCCTTGCGGCAAGACCTTTCAACACATACCATAATTTTTGACCTTGTGACCTTGACCTAGATATTTGACCTACTTTTGAAAATTCGCTATATCTTTTGATTGGTAAGTGATAGGGCTTTGATATTTCACATGTGTATTCCTTGTGACAAGACCTTCCTACTCATACAATAATTTTTGACCTAGTGACCTTGACCTACATATTTGACCTACTTTTCAAAAAAATTAAGAATGGATATATCTTTTGATTTGTAGATGATAGGGCTTTGATATTTCACATGTGCAATCCTTGTGGCAAGACCTTTCAGCACATACCATAATTTTTGACCTTGTGACCTTGACCTAGATATTTGACCTCCTTTTGAAAAAAAGATAAGATTCGCTATATCTTTTGATTGGTAAGTGATAGGGCTTTGATATTTCACATGTGTATTCCTTGTGACAAGACCTTCCTACACAGACCTTTAAATTTGACCTTGATATAGATATTTGACCTACTTTTCAAGAAAAGTAATATTGGCTATATCTTTTGATTGGTAGGTGATAGGACTTTGATATTTCACATGTATTTTCCTTGTAACAATGCCATTCTACAAATACCATAATTTTTTTACCTTTTGACCTTGACCTACATATTTGACCTACTTTTAAAAAAAAATGAAGAATTGATATATCTTTTGATTGGTAAGTGATAGGGCTTTGGTATTTCACATGTGTATTCCTTGTGACAAGACCTTCCTACACAGACCATAAAATTTGACCTTTTGACCTTGATCTAGATATTTGACCTACTTTTCAAGAAAAGTAATATTGGCTATATCTTTTGATTGGTAGGTGATAGGGCTTTGATATTTCACATGTATTTTCCTTGTATTAATGCCATTCTACAAATACCATAATTTTTTTACCTTTTGACCTTGACCTAGCTATTTGACCTTCTTTTCTAAGGTTGTAAATTGGCAGGTGATAGGTTTTTAATATTTCTTATGATGAGACCTTTTTGTTACCAATTTTTACGTAGTGACCTTGACCTAGATGATTGACACTCTTTTCTGAAAATTTGAGAATGACCATATCTTTTAATTTGTAATTAAGAGGTCTGATATTTCAAATGAATTTCATATGACAAGACTTTTCTACTGATACCAATAATTTTGATCCACTTTCTAGAATAATAATCAAACCGCTTCGCAGGCGACACAAGCATTCCTTGGATTGCTATTTTTATTCCTTAGATATTGATCAAAATTCCTTCCATGAAGGAAAATTATATCTTAATCCTGCCACAATTCTGTGCTCAAAGACATTTGGGCATTGTGCGTTATAGAACTCTTTTGTCATAGTTGACCAGTATACACTTTCGAAGACATTGTGGATAAATACGGAGTGTAAAATTCGTTTCAATTTCTTAAAAACAAAATTGTTTAATTCATTTTCATTATAGTGTCATGTATATCAAAACAAAAACAGCTCAGGACTATGTATCAAATCCGGTACGTTTAGTTTAAACATATTTTATTTTCAATAAGAAAATTGGATTGGACATAAGTTCTAAAAACATTATTTGCGCCCTCTCCATATCCGGTGCGTTAACCAATGTCTCAATGTTCTACTTAGTGATGATGGTTCCGAGATACACGATCGCTTTCCTGAGGAGCTAGAGTGTTTACGATCATAAAGAACAGTAGACTAAAATATTTTATTTTTTCATAGGGAATTAAGGGATAAAAACACAAACACTCAGTTACACAAATTTTCGGCCCCTCGGCCTTTATCCAGTGTAAAAACGACAATGTGTATGACAAGTAAGTAAAATCCATCATTTGCTTCTCTGGTGTTTTCTACACTTGTGTATTTGAGTGTTTGTGTTTTTATTCATAATAAATAAGCTGCTATGTAACTGTTTGACGTCGTCTTTGATCTTAGTGTTTGGTCTTTCTTGTCTCTTTGGAGTACTTGTCACTTCTGTGTTTTCACGTTGGTTATTTCAGTGTTTTGCTGTTGGTGCTGCAACATATTTTGAGACCCCCCTCCCCGGCTTTTCAACAGGGGATGCTTACTCCTGCCGGGCCGGCACCTTGTCCCACCTCTAGCTTGGTAGGGATCCATCGATGCTCAATTTGGTGCTCTATTGTGAGTGCTGTTGAGATTACCGTCAGGATCTTCTTTAACTCGTTTGCTAACGCCCTTCACAACCTTCTCTTTAATTCTAGCGATAGGCAAGAAGTCAAAAACGATCATGACGAAAACACCTGCAATGTGTATCAAATCGGTTATAAGTATACATGTCCCATTGATCCAAATTCCTTATCAGAGAACCTACTTATATATACTTCCAGGTTAACATCGCGTTTCACATAACGTAATATTTGTGTAACAATGTTTCCTGTATGGATTTGTGTTCTAGTATTCTTAGGAGGTAAATATGAATAAAGTATAACTTGTTCAGACTTTTTCAGATTCTTGTTTCTTTGGTGTAAATGTAAAGCTGAAAAGTTGTCCAAAGGGTATGAAAACCTTATATTATCCTTTTATTCCACCTTTGGCAAGTTTCTTGCAATCTGATTGGTCGAGAAGAACCGAACTGTTTCTACAAAGACGCTTTACGCTTTTGACGTCACCGAGATGCTTTAAAATATGTTGACGTAACATACACAAACCAAAAGCCATCGGCGGGATAAATTCGTTATACAGTGTTTTACAGGGGAGATACAAAAATATATTGGGTCGATGAAAAAAGAAGAAAAAAACTTTTTTCATCGACCCAATATATTTCTGTATCCCCCCTGTAAAACACTGTATAACTAGTAATGCATGGCCTTAGTTGACTCTTTGGTTGATATTGGTATGATCACTTAAACAATATAGCTCTTCGGAAACGCAAACATCTAGTTCATTCTGCATCAGACATATTTCAAAGCATTTCGGTGACGTCTTTGTAGAAGCTTCGCCTCGCCCAATACAACTTTTTTCATCGACCCAATATATTTTTGTATCTCCCCTGTAAAACACTGTATAACTAATAATGCATGGCCTTAGTTGACTCTTTGGTTGATATTGGTATGATCACTTAAAGAATATAGCTCTTCGGAAACGCAAACATCTAGTTCATTCTGAATCAGACATCGTTTATAAAACATTGTTTTCAGGATAAGGGTTGGATATCCAGCATGACCATCCTGCACTCACGTAGCGAAACAAACCCACAAGAACGTGACACATAAATGATATCAGACAAAACTACAAATCGCAAAAAATACAGCAATATCCACTAGAACATCATACAAAGCAATCGAAACAGAAACACAAACCATAAATGACAACACATAAAAGGAAGGAGACCAATGTGCACCCGGCGCCGATAGGCATATATACAGATGTTACTAGAAGTAAATGCTTACTCTTTCCGGGCATCTTATCTCATCTGATTTACGGTTTCATGTTGGCGCCATGGGCTTGCAAGTAAGCTACTTGTTCAGGGTTATTTTACACAACGGCTGAAATCATCATTGAGGAAGTTCTTCGGTAGCTACGGGGATGTAATAAAAGCAAATGAGATCCTCCTTTCCAGAATGATCAGTGACATTCTACATTGTGATTGAATGGCTGTCATCATCACCAAACAAGACATACTTACCTGATATGTACATCAAAATGCACATCGAGACAATCACCGAATTTGACAGGTTTCAATGGAGCTGTTTCGACGGGTTTTATATGCAATCAGGAGACGCTAACTCTCCCCGGGCACCTGGTCTCACTTCGGAATTTTGTTCATTCCGAAGTTCGCAACCGTTCCTGTGGAAAATCTTATGATTTTGCCTTGCCTTCTCGACAATGAGACTGAATAAATGATGGGTACTTCTGTAATGTTTATTTTGCATGTTTCGTGGTTTTGTTTACCGTTTGCAATGGATTCTTAATTTTGCAGATTACATATCAAAATATAATCTGAATTAATCTATACAAAGAATTTTATATTGTTCCTTATTTTTACATTACAGTGCATAGCGAGGCTGCCTCTACAAGGAAACCCAGCTGCTCTGATGCTGAAGACAACTGCTCAGATCTCGTGGCATTTGTTGACATTTGTAATTCCCGCCCAGAATCTGCCGCGTTCCTCTGCGCGCATACGTGTAACATGTGTGATGTTGACCCCGGAAGTGTGACCAATCCGACAGCGTCTCTCCCCCACCACACGCAAAAGACACAACAGACCAATCAGAACACACATACTCAAAGTACGCATGGCAACAATCAAAACCAACATGTTACAAGCAATTCCAATGGACAATCAGTCACAACGATGCAACCGTCTTCAGGAGGTAAATTCAACCAACCCATTTTTCCATATTATTGACCTTAAAACAAATATATAAAACTAAAAGTTCAGACGATGTTGGCAATCTTAATTTTTGCAAGGTGAATTCCAAAAATAGACAAAGGAAATTGCTGGTAAGTTAAATAAAAAAACCGTCATGATACCGATATTTTATACGCCGTCATTGATAGTTTACGCGCTGCAATCTTGGCTTATAAATCATGTTGCTCTGATTATCTTAAAAATCTGCATGACACCAAAACATCTGAAGATATATGATATAAAGCTTCTTTTTGTTTAACCAAGAGCTTCCTTTCTAAGTCGAGCACTGAGATTGAATTGATCGATAGATGTACATATACACTGATCAAAAAATAAAGGAGCGATTTTTCTATGTAATATAATGGCACATAGAATGTAGTATCTTTTGGGATAAGCAAGGTTACATCAAGTTTTATCATGTGTATATGATTAATCTGTTCAACATAGACGTGGTAATTAAGAAATAACTATTAAATATGTCTTGATACATTTATGTTCCATCATGTAATAGATTAAGCAGCTGCAAACATGTGTGATATGAAAGTAGAAACCTTGCTTACTTAATTTTTTTAGCAGTGTATACAATTGACCCTTCCGATTGCGGGAAAAAATGCTAAATTTCGTGACGTCACAATGCTTTTACCTTGGACAAACAAGCTTCGAACCTCGGTCAAACATCGAAATTGCATTGTGACGTCATGGAATTCCTCAAATTTTTCCCGCCTTCGGAAGGGTCAATTTAAGTATAACACACCGCTAGATGTGTCTCTCGATCTCTTGGTAAAAGTTTTAATTCCCAGCCTTTTCTTCAAGACATATACTTGTAAGCTTTTATTCCAAAATACGTAGACATTCATGATAAACATCAAAAGAAGTACCTAACAGTTATTCAGTCTCAAAGTCGAGAAGGCAAGGCCAAATCGTGAGAATTCCCATCGGAACGGTTGCGAACCCCGGAATGAACAACATTCCGAAGTGAGACCAGGTGCCTGGAGAGAGTCAGTGTCTCCTGATTGCATGCAACACCCGTCGCAACAGCTCCATGGAAAGCTGTCGAGTTCTTGAATGACTCTTTTGATGTAATTCATTTATTCCTGCACCTTCAAAGCACGCTTGTTCAAAAGTTCAAAATAATTTCCATATAATTATGAGTATGACGAATATAACATCTAATGAACCAGTTTAAATGAAAATTCTAATATGACTTTATTCTTTTTCCCTATCAACACAACAGACGCGAGCCGGGCCTCTATTCTCCAATATAGGCCCTATAGCGATAAGCCACGCCTACCCATTTTCTGAAAGCAGATAAACCGGTAGGAACTGGTATTTACCGAGAATCGAAAGGTCTAAGTTTGGTCATCATTAGAATAGAAATAAAAAATGACAAGCCGGGCTCTATTGTCTCATAATGCCCGAGCGTCCTCAGCCAATCACATTTATTACCGAGCCGCGTCAGCGGCGAGGTGATAAATGTGAATGGCTGAGGACGCAATTAAATAATTGTTAGCCTTTTTTTATTGTGATTTTTGGAATCTGATTTCGAATTTTTCGTTTGATTGTTTTTGAAAAAAAAATAAGAATGTAAATTTATCAACAAGAATTGACACTGAACAGGGCAAACGTTACAAACAAAGAAACCCCAGTTTTAAACCTAAATAATTTCTAAATGGAAAGATTCATTCGCGTGTGAATGACAAAAGAGGTGATTTTGTTTTCAACATAGTAAATTTTCCCTGGACTTGACGGTGATATTCCTAGATTACCATCATACGGTATCTACATTTCACAACTCATCCGGTACGCAAGAGCGTGCACTAATGTTTTGGATACTCATAAAAGAAATTTACAAATTACCAATAATGCGAAAGAGTTCCAACTTTGTACCTTCTTGAACAAAATTTTAACCCATTTTGTTATGCACCAGACACGTGTTCCGGATTTTAAATTATCATCAGTGATGCTTCCAGCCAAAGCGCTTTTTCATAAGCCGCCAAAATTCATTTCAGTAGCGCCCTCTGGTTTTATTTTTAGAATTTAAATTTGTGTATTTACTTTACAGACAGTACGCGGCTCCAAATTTCCTGTACTGTCTATTCTCCCCATGAACGTGCAATAGAGCTCGTGCAGTACAATATTAGAATAGAAATAACAACTAGCTAGCTGTGATTTATTATCCAGTAATTTCCCGAGTCGCATGAACCAATCAAATTATCATAATTTCATTGGTTCATGCGACTCAGGGTATTACTGGACAACAAACCACGTCTAGCTAGTTGTTATTTCTTAAGCATATTCAAATAAAATATATGTTCAAAATAGCATGGGATGGATGGTGCTTAGGTGTTAACTTCCTTCAACATCGATAATATTTTTGGATGAAATGACAAGTTTCCGAAATAGCCAAATAATATGTATGATGTCAATTTGATAAAGTGCCAAAACAAAGCTTCTTTCATTTTAAAACATCCAATGTCACGGGGAACAAGTTTAACTGCTCCATACTTTAACAGGAAATAAGTGTTTATATTAATAATGCGGAAGGGTTCCAACTCTATACCTTTTTGAAGAAAATTTCAACCCAAGAGACATTTAGGTCAAGGTGTTTGCTTTTACAAACTAGTTAAGACTGGAAATTTTACAAAAATTATTGTCAGCTTCTTTTGAATTTCGGGTCCATTAAAACGATAGAGTATATTACTATAGGTTTTTCATATCCTGCCTTTTATGGTGACATAATAAACAAAACAAGAAAGATCAAATGGAGAAAAAATACCATCGAAATTGCGTCAGAATTATCAGATGCCTTTTATACCATGGATTTGATCCTAGTGTCACCATACGGACACAAGTTTGGGTTTATTTACTTATCTATTTATTTTCAAAAAACACAACAGACATGTAAACAATATATAGACAAGGACATTTTTGTATATAAACACAGAACATTGAAGAGTTTGTTCCTAGCAAGGCTCGAACCAGCAATCTTAAGCCCGACTAGACCATGGCGCCGACTCAATATTGGGTTTATACCTGACCACTCTTCAGTCTTGAATAAGCGTATTCTTAAGAATTGCACTCTGACTGACTATGACGACAGGACTCCGTGACGGGTCCTGTCCAAACTTCTTTAGAGAAGAAAAGGCCCCGACCACCTGTACTCTCTAAATGTCGGACTCCTCGGGTGATAGCATGCATGAACTCGCTTCAGTCGGCAGAGCACGGACTGTATTTCGTACGCTCTATATTTTCATATCCATTTACATATCGATCAGTGTGTAGCTCGGGCCCATGCTGTCTTGTTTGTATGGTCATCTTACAGTAATGATTTTTTTTACACCACTATTGTGCGTTCTTCGATACAGACCTTTGGGTAACCAGAAAAGTGGGAGGGTTGTGCGCACGTAATCAGGATAACCACACCATTTGATACTGGCGTAGCAGATGGCCGTCCTTATTCGACACCGGTTGCAACTTGGTCTCGTTGGTTTATGTGTGGTCTTATTGTTTGGTGTGTCTGTGTTGTTTTGGTGTCCCTTGTCCATTATGCGCCTCTTGCTGTTTATGTCAACCATGTTTTTTGCTTTTTGTATGGGTTGTTTTGGTGTTTCGCTGTGGGTATTGCAACCGAGTGTTGTTGGAGATCCCCTCCCTTCTTTCTCTGATATTATGTCTTCAAATTCCATCCATAGCATCGTTTAAGAACAGATAAATTTGCAGCATGGACAAGACATGCCCGTTTCGGGTTCTTAGCCCTCGTCAGTGATCCTCAATCTAAACAATGTAATATGGCAAAAATGTGGGAAAGTTATTATGTTCAAAATACTCCGAAAGACGTAGCATGATGGCTACGATATGATGCTACAGGGAGCATGTTTTAGAAATTGAAGAAAATTTGATAACGGAAAATTTTGAATGCATTGAAGAAACGATCAACCGAAATTGTTCGAACTTGGCTACATGTGCCCCAGGGACTCCTGGTTCACCAGAAGTGACACTCTCCAAGTAGTACAAATGTCTTCAAATACAACTGCATCATTTAAAAAATTGCAGCATGGGCCAGATATGCACGTTTCAGGTACTTAACACTCGTCAGTGGTCCTCAATCTAAAAAAATGTAATATGACCAAAAGGAGTGAAAGTTATTTTGTCCAAAAATGCACCGAAAGACTTAGCAGGATGGGTGGGACAGGACCTACGTTTTAGACATTTGAAGAAATTTTGATAACGGAAAATTTCGAATGCGTTGAACAAACGATCCTGAAATCAAAACTGATCGAACTTGGCTACATGTGCCCTGGGGGACTCCCGGTGCACCAAGTGGTACAAATGTTAAACGTCTTCAAATTCAATTCAATAGCATCATTGGACCAGACATGCACGTTTCGGGTACTTAACCCTCGTCAATGATCCTTAAATCTAAACAATGTTATATGGCCAAAAGGTGTGAAAGTTATTATGTACAAAAATGCACCGAAAGACGTAGCAGGAAGGATGGGATATGATGCAATGTACAGAACCCACGTTTCAGAAATTTGAAGAAATTTGAAGAATGTTTGATAACGGAAAATTTCGAATGCGTTGAAGAATAGTCATTTAAAATGTTTTTGTGTAACTGTTATATAGATAAGGCGGTCGTTATCGTTCATAATAAAAATCAAAATATTCCTTACATAATAAATGTTTAAAACGTAATGAAATGAAATGTTATTTCAGGAAGTATTAGCTGTACCAAACATAGAGACGCTACCGTCACGATACCTGACTCAAACTTCCGTACATGTTACTATCTGTATGACGCCAACAAGCACTATCAAGACGCCAAAAAGATGTGTGAAAAAGGAGGGACGCACATGGTCCATCTAGAGACGGACGCAGAGGAACAGAGGCTGAACCAGCTGATGTCGGGTAAAAACTTGGTTTTGTAACTTAGACCTCCTTCAGCTTATCCGATGTATTAGAGCATGTATACTAATATTTTAGCTTTTCAGAGCAGACTTTCCGCTTTTTTACCTTAGTTATGACTTTCTAGAAATTTAACAGACATTCCGTTTAACTTAATTATATTGAAATTTGGATCAAAACCTGCAGCATATGGTATCTTAATTAGAAAAAAAAGGAAGATTTAAAGTCATGTCGTCTTTGAATCGTTTGATCGCTTAATACAGTGATTTTCAATATTGCACTGCTTGTTCTATTCTAATGAATTCAGTGCAACATATGCGGAATTAATTCAACAAGTAATCTCATATATGGTATCACGGTGATGTTCCAGGCCGAAATCGAAAAATTCCAAAAATCGACGACAAGCGTACATGTCTGCATGTAGACGTATGTCTATATATAGAACTTTGCTAATGGTCGATTCAATTCATATTCGCATGTATTATTCCCATGAACTTATTTTTTGTTTTTCTTTGAAATTAGCTCTCTTATTGCAAGCTGAATTTGCAGTTTATGTCATTATAGACAGCAATGAATAAATCACAAATGTAAATTATACATTTAAGGTCTCCATCACCCCGACCAGTTCTGGCTAGGCATGGAGAGCGTGAACGGGCAATGGATGTGGACGGGGAATGGTCAGCTGACAGCAGTGACCGATAACCTGTGGGAAGGGAGCCACGATCCGAGCAGCGGAGGAAATCAGTACGCTTACAACACCCCACCCAACCACTGGAAGGTGGGAAGCGATGGAATGGAATATAAAGTCATGTGTGAAGAAAATATGTGAAGGCTATATCAAATTGTCTTACATGTTGATATACTATATGATTATGCTTTGAAAATAAGCAAAATTGATCATGCATTTTTATATTGTGCTTTGAAAATAAACTATATGAACACGCATTTCCATATTGCGCTTTGAAAATTGACTATATATGATTGATATTTGGGCGACAATATCCGATGGACAAACTTGCTAAAATGCTTGTAATTAAAACAACCTATCACCTACCTGTTCTAGGGGTCCCTGATAACTACAACAGTTGCTATGTAACGATTGAATGTCACCCATAGTCGGCATCGGATGGCATGCACATGAGTCTGGTAGTTTCTCTATTTATATGTATTGCCATTCGTGAATATGTTTTGGAATGCCGATCTGAGCACAATAGCTATATATATTTGTTTGTTGGACCATTCTGAGTTGGTGTCATTAATGTCTCGTTGAAACTTTGGTAAATTCTCGCTACATATGCAAAACATGAACGTGGCGTCACAATACCAACCCAAGTTATTGGAATCATATGGAGAAATAGTTCCGTTTTATTAATTTGCATAATTCCGCCATATTGGATTTTCTGCTATTACGGATATACATGGTTATATAAGGAAATGACAGTAAAATCGCCCAGGAACGAAAGTATTGAGTCAGACACTTTTTGCCATGGGTCTTTCGTTTAGCCTACACCGGTACGAACAAAATGATGTATCAAACTCTCATACAGGTCAATTATTGGTGCGGCCAATTCAAATTGAAATTTCCAAGCGAAATCGCTACAAAACATTATGTATAAATGTTGGAAATTTTGCAAATTCGAGACATTTAGCCCAACAACAGCGATATTTTGCATTGATATACGCGACTTGCCATGGGTGGATCCATTTCCTCTAGATGCTAAGAACCAGATCATGCAGGCATCGTTATCGAATTTTCGGCCTTTCGCATCCCAAAATGCATGAAACTGCTGATTTCTCTGATAGCTGCAGGCGCGGATCCAGAGTGGGAAGAGGTGGGTTTTGTGTGGACCAAAAGGGTCGAATCGAGGCACGAAGTGCCGAGAGGGGGAGGGTACGGGAGGGGGTTACCCCCTCCTGTAGGTGGGGGTTCCGGGGGGATCCCCTTTCCAAGTGGAAACATAATTATAGGGCGAGTCTGGGTTTATCTCGATCCTATAAATAAAGATTTTTAAATCAAATTATTTGTACTTTAATGCTGGCAGGGTGTTTTCGATGAGGACGTCTAAAGAAGGGTTTGATACAGATTTTCAACTGTCCGGGGGTTCAGACATTTGGTATGGGGGATGACTTGCGATACCCGAAGGGTCAAGAGGGGACAGTATGGAAATGTAATCCCTCCTATATTGAAGGGGGTTTGGGGGCTTCCCGGAGAAAATTTTGAAAAAATTAAGAAAATTACTGATCGACTTCTGAATTCAGCTCAAATACGCTCCAGAACTGCTGGAGCGTACTTGAACTGAATTAAGATTGGATAAAGCATATGAATCGGTGTCAACAGACGGTGAACCGAATCTAAGACGAAGAAAACTTTAGATGTAAATATGTCCCTTATGTACTTAAAAGTTCTTTCCAATCGACCGCTCGCACTTTGTTGGCGATCGTTGTATTGAGTTCGAATGATAATTTTGAAAAATGCATTTAAATCGGAGGTTTTTGAGATATTTCTGATATTATTAAAATGTCTTTGAGATATTTCTGAACAGTAGTTTGCTTTAAATACCATTTCATATGTCACCTCCTATATATCCCTTCTTTTTGGCCGCTTAAATAGGGAGGTACTCTTTCAATTTGTTTTGTGAAAACGATGTCCACATGGGCGTTTTTGCGTACAAACATACATGTACGCCTGCCTACGCCCCTGCCGTGCATGTACTATTGGTACGATATGGAGTAAAAAATATATAGTATCATTGTTTTTTGTTTATTTTTTACTTTAGTACAAGTACGTGCCATGCTGGTCCGAAAAGAAAAAATTGTCTTGCACTAGGGTGCATCTAGAACTTAAACCGACAAGGACGACACAAGCACCAAGGGGGGGGGGGGGGGGGGGGGGTTGTATAAGAATGATTTTAAAGCTTTGAAAAATTGAATGCTTTTAGAATTATAAGCACCCCGGAGCATATTTGAGCTACAATCCAAAGTTAAATATTTTCCCATTTTCCCAATTATTTTGAAGTATTTCTTAAACAAATTTATTAGATTACAAAAAAAAAAAAAAAAAACCAAACAAACAAAAACAAAAACCCTTTAATTTGAGGACAGACACCTGTAGATTCCGATCCCCGTACCATTTACATTGATTGTTCCACGCATGTTTTGCAAATTACATTATGTAGTCTTCGTTAATTTCCGGTAAAATTTAGAAATTGAGATAAAAGATACAATAACTTCTTGAAATGAGGACCATTTTTCGAGCATAAAATAAACAGAAAACCCCCTATGCGACGTACATTACAAAAACCTCGCGATTGCCTGTACGAATCCATAAATACTCCAATTGATATGGTATCGAATTGGTATCCAATCAGAAAATTTTTGTAAATATTGTTTCAAAATGGTGAATTCTGGTGGACATTAAGCAAATTTTACTACGTTTGCAGGGTTTTTTTTTTTAAGTGCTAATGTTACAAAAAAAAAAAACCAAAAAAAAAAAACGGAAACCGGGGAGGGGGGTTCCCGAACCCCCCCCCCCCCCCCCCCCCGCTAAATCCGCCCTCGTAGCTGTAGAGGATTTCGGAGTAAGATGTATTGACTTTTAATTTTAGCGCTTACGAGTACTTCATAGACACCGGGTATTCTATTTTTAGTTAATTACCGTCAGTCAAGTCATGACTGACGGTATACTGTAATCATTCGTGACAGAATACCTCTTGATGCATCTAGATATAGAATAAATATGTCATAATTTGTGTTTTGTTACGGGTATGCAACACACAGCTACTGCTTCCAGTTTGGGTTTTGTTGAGGTCACTCTCCTTTATAGAAATAACGAAAGGACGTTTAAGGTCATCTTTAACGTCAAAGTTTTTTCCCGTCTCAATTTTAAATTTTATACATTTTGAAGTGTCGTTACCTGCTAGATGTGAAACTCATCAGAGCGTGAGCCGTACGTAGCGCATGACGCAAAGGACACCTTTCTTAAATATGCATAGGAAAAATAGTTCACATTAAATTCACATAAAAAAAAATATATACGATTAATTTCATAAGGCCAATCCGAACATTATATGACCGCTTTCGGTTTAGATTATTATTGTTTCAAATCAAACCTCATCTAAATGTTTGAAAGTATCCGACATACGGTCTCTGCACTAATCAAACTTTCACTTGACAATGATGCGTATAGTGACAACATTGACAAGCACGTGTCGTCAGAAAATTGTGTGCATGTTTCTTAGATTATGGCCATTGTCATGATTTAAGCTTAAACAGCTTTGAAGTAACTTCAAGCCTTTCTAACTTTGCATATTGTCACCAAACGAAAAATTATGTAATTATTGGAATTTGGACAGTGTTGGATTCAAGATTTTGTACAGTTGTCAGTTCTGCACTTTCTCATAATGACAGAATGATGCTGCCTTTGTTGGACATATCTCGTATTGATGACTAGTTTCTTCACAGGTAGTCTATGGTTAAACATTGGGTAAATGTAAAATGTTGTGTACAATATGGAAGATCGCAAATACTTCTAACCCAACTTGCGACAAGATCATAGGCGGCACAGGCTTGCAATTTAACCTTGCCGTCATCGCTATTTTCCTACACCATTTCACGCAATGATAAAGCCCGAGAGGCATCCCAGGCATGTCTTCACCATAGCTGTCAACTGACCCGATTTACACGTATATCACGCGCGGGTCATGTCTTTCACCCGATTTTTCGTTGCTGTCCGGGGAATCGCCCGATTCCGATTTGGCTCCGTCTATAACTTGGGACTTTAAATTTCCAGCTGTGACTTTAGAGATTTGGGAAGTAATTAGCCACTTTCATGTTGTTTTAACGACCTGGGCTTGGATTATTTTAAATTGGGAACGTCTATGTAAAGACGATCATACATGTAAACACGGAGATTTATGCAGATGAAAAGGGAAAAGTGTTTTAATAGTGTTTAAAACAATTGAAGCAGTGAAATGTAGAGTTCATTTCACACAAAATCTTCATCATGGTATAGCAATGACTAAATAAAAATATATCTAGCCAAGCAAATTCAACTATGAACCTTCAGGCCTTGATTAATAAGTCCTAAACTTTTACACATGTGCTACATTATCATGATTATGCAGTATTACAATTTAAATAAATGCTTTACATGTCTTATAATAAAATAAACTTTATTGACCTGTATTTTTTTTAGGGGGGGGGGGAGTAAATTTTATTCATAATGACACAAGCAAAAGGTCGTGATTTTGTTTCGCATGCTATGACCCTCTTTTTCATTTCCCAAAGAGGGTCATTGACCCTCTTTTGTGTGAAAAAAGTTGACAGGTATTGTCGTCTAAGTGACGTCATTCGGACTTCCGACGTAAACATCGCAAAAGATTCAAATTTAGGTAGAGGCACATATTTGAGCGTTTAGGGACGTCAGTAAATGGGCAATGAAGGAAACGATTCTTACCTTGATGAAAGAAAATTTACAAGACTCACGTCTAAAGACGGTTGATTTTGAATTATGGCCAGAATTTGTATTTTTATTTGAGACTTCTCTCTCAGCTGATCGTGTTGATAACGTACGAATGAAGAAAGAATCCCTGATACTGCATGGTATTGCAATGAAACAAAGACAATACTTCTAAATTATATACCTCATAAACGTAGTTATACTTAGTGGTATAATAAATTACTTGCAATATTTTATTTACAAATACAAAGCCTCAGTTTCAATCTGCAAGATTCTTGCAGACAGACATTTATAGGCGATGACGGCAGAGGTAGATTTCATAGTGAATAAAAGTGCTTCTAACCAAGACTATATGGATTTTCTCGCGCACTCTTCGATTGTTCTCCATTGTTATGACGTCATCAATTTACTTGGGCAGAAAAGGGGCCCAAGTTTTGAACAGTGGTTTCGGTAGGTGACTTAAAATGAAAAATCAGAACAGACATGCTGCACACACAGCATTTGCGATCTTGCGTATTATGATGATGTTGTTAGATTTGCAGACAAAGAAAGATAACTCTTGGTCTGGATAAGATTAAATACTGTGTTGTGTCTGATAGTTCAGAATGTTTACCGGCTAAATTTAAGCTTTTTGTGATGGTTCTTAGGCATTTAACCAAAATTTGTCTTGGAACATGCACAAAATTTAGGTGTACTCATCATCTGTCTTTAAATCTTCTGTAATTTTCATTATGGTTCTTCATCTCAAACTGATCTTTGTGTCGATTTGAGGTTAATAAGTAAAACCACCATTTTCAATTTCTACTGAACCAGTTCCCAGCTAATTCTTTCCTGTTTATCCAAAACTTATTACTATTAGAAAAAAATTGGACAGAAATGAAATTTAACACCTTTGTAACAATTTCAAACAAAAATTTGCAAAAATTCAGGTGCCAATAATTCTCCCTTATGAGGGACTGAAATACCCACCCTCTCCCGAGCCTCAAAATCCATGTCAAAAGTCTTCTTTGCCGCCAAGTGAATACAAAATAAAACAGATTAAAAAGTTCTTATAGATGTAGAATGACATTACATATAGAATCCTCATGTAAAATTTCTCCTCAAAATTTGATTGACAAGGCCTTCAAATTAGGGTTAGCCGGTAACTGGTCTTAGCTGGGAACTTGTGCCCGACCAGTAAATTGTACTGGTCGAGGACCAGTTACTGCCTACTGCATTTTAGAGGGACTTAAGGTTGAAATAATGACATGAAAATTTGTCAGAAGGCTTTTAGACATATAGTTTCATGAATTCTGGGGTTGGGGAGAGGGTAGGTGTATTCATTCTATCAATGTGGTCGTTTGCTTTTGGATTTTTTCATAAAAAAGCACCATACTATCAAGTAAAGATTTAACTTTTATTACTGTGAAAGCACTGGAACAAAATATTTCAGTTTACAGAAATAGGAGCCAAATAGGCGGTAACTGGTCCTGCAGTCTTGCAAAAAGTGTCCAATTTCAGTCACACTTTAAGACATTATATTAACAAATTAATCAAATTTTTCAGAGAAAATCGAATATAATCCAGTGTGATAAGGGTGCACCATTGTACATCCAAAGTTTCAATCAAATATTTCATCAATTACAAATTTTATTAGCGAAAAGCCCTGAAAGATAAGTGGCCACTTGTCCTCTACCAGTAGTGGTTCTGGTAAGGCAGGTACCAATGGTTCAGCATGTTGAATGACAGCTATCAGGATGTCCCTTTAGTTCACTTGGTAACATACTGCCTATTGCTGGGCTGCAAATTTGACAGCAAATTTGCTTTTGATTTCCTTATTAAAGTGTTGCGCAGATGAATTAATGCAGCAACCAAACTAAAAACTAAACTTCCTTACGTTAGAAAACCCTCAGACAGTAATAATCAAAACTATTGAGTCTTTGAATTTTACGGTCCCAATGTTGGCGACTAAAGTCGTAATACTTTTTAGCTCGCCGGGACGAAAAAGTCCGGAGAGCTAATGCCATACCCTCGGCGTCGTTGTCGTCGTCCGTAGACAAAACTTTAACCTGGGCTATATCTCTTGAACTATAAGGGGTAGGGCTTTGATATTCCACATGTAGATACCTTGTGACGAGACCTTTCATTTGAGACCATGACCTTTGACCTAGTGACCTTGACTTTAGACTTTGACCTACTTTTCAAAAACTTTGACCTGGTTTCTGACAAAAACCTGTATAGGCGAGCTATGTAATCTTTGATTACCCTATGTTTCTTTTTTTTTCGGACCGGCAAAGTCTCGTTTTGACTGGCATCATTTTCAAGATTTCAGCACCTCTGCATAGTGCATACTGGTATTCAATGATCATGGTGACGAAAGTTGATTGACTATCATTTACATCAACTACAAATGTAGTACTTGGCAACTATATACATTTTTAATTGCAATTAGATAGTTAACATATCATGTAATTAATTTTGTAATTTTCTAAGGTTCATTAATTTTTGTAGGATAATAGAACAGATGCCAGTGAATATTGTGGGACTGGTGGCTCTGTGTAGCTTCTACTTGCTCATATTGGTGGTTGGTGTTATAGCTGCCAGAAAAAAGAAAGTTCATAATGGTACAACCCAAATGGAACAGTCCATTGTGGCTGGAAGGGATATCAGCACAATTGTGGGAATCTTTACTATGACAGGTATCATATTTTGATCGAATTTTATTATAATGGATCGATAGAAATTTGTACTTATACATTTAACAAAAAAATAATGAAATGACAGAAAATCCATACACAGAATATACTCGTGGCTGTCCCAGTTTCCAGTAAGCTGCATTTTCTTAAATTAAACACAATAAATTATCATTTATAATGAAAAAAATTAAGAGAATGAAATTTCTCTTTTACTTAATAATTTTGATTTGGTTATCATTTAGCCACAACGGTGGGAGGAGGTTACATAAATGGAACAGCTGAATCCATAGCAACGGCTGGTCTAGTCTGGACACTTGCTCCATTCGGTATCTTTGTCGGTCTCATTTCAGGTGAGTTATTTTCGGATTGAAAGAATAAAACAAAGACGTCTATTTTTTTTCAAGTTCTGTACATTTGCACTTATCTATGAAGTATTCATATTCAAGCACAGTTTGCTCTGTTCATGACAGTGTGCTAAATAAGCACATGTTCATAAACTAACTTAGAAATTACATTGTATTATTATTAATAATATATTTTGTGGAAAATTAGATACAAATTGTATTTCTGCTAAATCGTAAATTAACTTTATTGGGAATTATAAAAGAATTGCTTCATTTTATCCAGTTTCCCCTAAAAACGTTTTGTTCTTAATCGGAATAGAGTATTTATTTCCCAATTCTTACATATAGGTGGCCTGATATTTGCACGCAGAATGCGAGAACAGAAGTATCTCACGATGTTGGATCCTTTCCAAGAAGTGTATGGAAGCCCAGCAGTGCTTATTATCTACATTGCCTCACTTTGTGGGGATCTTTTCTGGACTGCTTCCATTTTATCTGCTTTGGGTATGTGTGTATAGGTACAAATGCTGATGAAAATTTCAAGCCAATTTTAAGTGAGCTTTTCAAGCCCTATATTTAAAATGAATTATGATGTTCTTTTTCCCTTATTATCCCATACATTGGAATTGATAATCAATTAAATGAAATTACAGGAAAAGAATTATTTCCAATGATGTGATGTTTGGTCTTTGATACATACATGTGAACCTTTTGCCTCCACAAATCTGGAGGATTTTCAATTTTCATCTGGAGATTTGGCCTCTCATCGGGAGGTTTTTCATCGGGAGGATTTATCGGTATTCGGACAACCCCCCCCCTTTTTTTTAATCTACTGACGAATTTTCTCAACTCGCTTTTCAACAAGGACAGATTCCGCTCTCATACAACAACAACAAAAACAGAGTTCCGAGAGTTGTCTCAATGACGTCCGTTGATTTCTTTTACCTTGCCTCTGCTACTTGAGTACACCTGTACAGAAAATCAATAACTGCTCTTCATGGGGTTTAAACTGACCACTCATCAGATTTTTAAAATCTCATTGTTAGGAGAATAATAAACGAGACGGCCATTATCTGCCTCAGGTTTTACACGCTTATACAGGGTACGTGAATTACATGACGTCGTTTTTCCTACGCATTTATTTATTTATTTATTTATTTATCAGCAAACTTTTACTGCATTTCCTCACTTTTTCGTGTTATATATAAATATAATATGATTTTACGGCACCAAGAAGATTCCCCAATTAACTTTGTACATCAATTTGGTACGTGAATTTGACGACCCGTGTTAAGATGTACTGGATATAACGTCTCCAGGGGAAGTCGAGTACCCGTGACGGTGAAGAGAACGCGACGCTAATTGCTTTGTTTTTCCAGCAATATACCTGTCACCTGTATAATTAGCACTTATTAAATTGATTGTTTGGTAACTACAGACGGCGTAATGCGTAACGTAATACACAAATGGGGATTTTGCATTTCATTTGGAGAAATCTGGAGGATTTTTCGTTTTCGTCGGGAGGATTCTGTTTCGCCAGGAGGAATCGGGAGGACTATTTTTCATCGGGAGGGTCCTCGTTTTGTCGGGAGATTTCGTCCTCCCGCCGGGAGGTTCACATGTATGTTGATAAGTCTACTGCAGTATTATGAAAATTGTCTATTTCATATTTCAACTTAATTTGACATTTTTAGCCATTACACTTCATTTCAGGGACAAGCCTGAGTGTGATCGTGAACATACCCCTCAATGTTGCCATAGTAACATCGTCATTGGTTACCGTATTCTACACCATGTTTGGTCAGATGATATCTGTAGCGTACACAGACATTGTACAGCTCTGTCTTATCATATTTGGTTTGGTGAGATTCAAGTTTTAAAGATATATTTTGATTTCACTGTTTTATTTCTGATGCAATCATGGATTTGGAAGGACAAGGGCTATATGTGCATACTTGCCATAATTTTTCGGAGTTTTGTCATTGCAAAGAGGGACAAAAAGAGGGACAAACCATCAAAATGCGGGACAAATATAACGCCAATGAGGGACATAAAGAGGGACACTTTTAGGAGGTTGAACTTCAGATATTGCAATCCAAAATTGCACTAGATTATTGCCCTCTGCGAACGAAAGAACGTCAGAGTAAAAAATAAATCTTATTAGCGTGCGCCGTATACGTAGATTGCTACTGGTCGGACTCATTTCTAAAAGTGCATGGCGCTTCAGTGAACTTGTCTACCCTATTTAAGTTTTCTCTGTGGAAATTTAAAAAGTCTTTTACTCCATTGTTCACGTTTTATATTCACAACTATCTGAACATAAGTATTAAATATCTGCGCTGTTGCCTGCATTGACGTTGGCGATTTAAATGAAATACACAATCGATAACTTAACGACTCGGGTATTAAAAACGGCATGAAGCAAACGTACTTTGATTGAAACTGAGAGTTTTTTGACGTGATAATAATAAAGAGCGCATATTATAGTTACTTTAGAGCGTTCCGTGGTTGCCATATTTTCTTTTTTCTTTCTTTTTTTTTTTTTAATCTTGTTCACATGTGTCATCACGTTGTTTCTTCTCATAAAAATAAATTCATATCTTGGCTTACATACAATGTAAATGGTATCACTCGAACATTGTATAACTATTGATATTGCTTTATTTATTTCATTGATCAAATTCTTTTGCGAGCTAAAAAAAAATACCAACAAGAGAAAGGCTGCATGAATCTATTTAGCGACGTTTGTGGGACAGCCGACCTTTAATTAACCGATTACTATCAAAACATAGGTCGATTATCGGCTGATTACTGTATATGGGTATATAGCGTAGATAATTGGAAACGTTTAAAATAAACAATCAAGTTCAAGTTCAAGTATTTATTTCTTTGTGCCAGAGACACATCAGAATAAGAAACATATAATATATACAATGAAAGTTTAAGAAAAGACGGAACGACTGAAATCGACAAAGAATAATCATGATTACGCCGATTTTTTTTTTTATGAAACGTCCAAAAATCGAGATTTTCCGTGTCCCGGCCGGGACAGATATTTTCGGTCGAAAATGCGAGACATTTTTTGTCCCGGCCGGGACAATGGCAAGTATGTATGTGCCATATTCCCATTAATTTGAAAGATTGAAATTTGAAGTAATTGAAATCTGTGTACTTTCTTAAAAAATGGCATTTTGAAATTGAAGAAAATCATAGAAAATGGCCTACTCACAAAAATTCCTTTCCAGTCACTGTGTAATTGTATATCAGCTCTTGAACATTCAAATCTAGCTATGAATTTTCAACCTAAAAGAAATAATAGCTTGGGGGCATTGTTTCAGTCAGAATTACACAAATTTATATGAATTTTTAGCTCGCCGGGACGAAAAAGTCCAAAGAGCTAATGCCATGCCCTCGGCGTCCTTGTCGTCGTCCGTAGACAAAACGTTAACCTTGGCTATATCTCTTGAACTAGGGGTAGGGCTTTGATATTTCACATGTAGATACCTTGTGACGAGACCTTTCATTTGAGACCATGACCTTTGACCTAGTGACCTTGACCTTGGACTTTGACCTATTTTTCAAAAACTTTAACTGGTTTTTGACAAAAACCTGTTTAGGTGAGCTATGTAATCTTTGATTACCCTATGTTTGTAAAATGTACATGCGAATTAGAATCATATAATTCTGATGCAACTAACTTAACCTCATTATGTGCTAAATGTTTCAGACTCTGAGTGTTCCATTTGTCCTAACCAATCAGAAAACAGGAAACATATTGGATGTTACAGATCAGTGGATTGGCCAGTTTGATGAACAGATGACCAGTCAGTGGCTAGATCTATTTGTTGCTATGGTAATTATGTAGACTAAGCAACAGGGGTCTAGAATTTTTTCAAAATCTACTTGCCAAGGGCAACTCAAGGCCTAAAATTTACTTGCCTAACTTAGTCTGAATCACCCAGATGCTTTACTCCGCTTACTTCGTCATGATCCCGAGTAAAGCATCTGGGTGATTCAGACTAGCCTGACTCAAAAATCAAAAATCTGAATGAAGAGGAAAAAACATTCAACAAGTCTACTTGCCCACAGGCAAGTGACCACCTTCTTTGTACTTTCCTGACCTAACTTTTCACTTGCTTCGGGCAATGGGAAATGGGAATTCTAGACCCCCTGAGCAATTGAACAGACTTGTTGTGAAGTACATTATTGGGGAATACAGCAAACAATATAAGTATTAAGTGTAGCGGGTAACACAAATAAGTTACTCACTACTGAGATGAATCACTACTGAGAAGTATAGCCTCTTCTGGGAACAGTAGACAAGGCGCATCTGTTCTGGCCAAAAGTGTCAATCCAACTGGAGTTCAATCCGCTGTTCATGACGTCATAAATAAAACCTAACCCCGAAATTGCAACCGTTAAACCAAATGTACAATAGACTTATTGGTAAAAATTGTAAGACGATATAAAAAGTAACACCAAGTATTGGCAGATTTTGTATAAAGTATACACATACATGTATCCATACAATTTATAAATAACTTCTATCTAAATGTTAACCCTATATAAGTAAGAAAATGGAGTTACTGTACTTCCTGCATGGAAGGAAAGGGGGGTATTAATTGTATTTCAATAATCTTTCAAATGCCACTTTATCTTTGATTACAGACTTTCGGAACTATCCCATGGCAAGCATATTTCCAGCGTGTACTTTCAGTGCGGAGTGGAAAGGAAGCACAGATTCTCTCAGCTGTGGGTGGACTTAGTGCCCTGGTTCTTGTCATTCCATCCGTCCTCATAGGTGCAGCAGCTGTAACAGCTGGTAAGTCTTGTCTTTCTGTCCATCTGTCTGTCTGTCCTCTCAGCTGTGGATGGACTTTGTGCCCTTGTCCTTGTCATTCCATCTGTCCTCATAGGTGCAGCAGCTGTAACTTCTGTTAAGTCTTGTCTGTCTGTCCATCTGTCTGTCTGTCCATCCATCTGTCTGTCCTATCAGCTGTGGGTGGACTTAGTGCCCTGGTCCTTGTCATTCCGTCCTCATAGGTGCAGCAGCTGTAACTTCTGGTGACTCTTGTCTGTCTGTCCATCTGTCTGTCATATCAGCTGTGGGTGGACTCTGGTCCACATCATTCCGTCTGTCCTTATAGGTGCAGCAGCTGTAACTGCTGGTACAATAAGTCCTATCTCTCTGTCTGTCTGTCCATCTGTCTGTCCTATCAACTTAGTGCTCTGATCCTTGTCATTTCGTCCATCCTTGTAGGGTCAGCAGCTGTTACTGTTGGTAAGTCCTGTCTGTCTGTCTGTCTGTCTGTCTGTCCATCTGTCTGTCAGTCTTATCAGCTGTGGATGGACGAAGTACTCTGGTTCTTGTCATTCCGTTTGTCCTTATAGATGCAGCAGTTGTAACTGCTGGTAAGTTTTTTCTGTCTGTCTGTCCTTATAGGTGCAGCAGCTGTAACTGCTGGTAAGTTTTGTCTGTCTATCTGTCCTATCAGCTGTGAGTGGACTAAGAAATCCCCGTCATTCCGTCCGTACTTATTGGAGCAACCGCTGTTACTGTTGGTAAGTCCTGTCTGTCTGTCTGTCCATCTGTATGTCTGTCATTCTGTCTGTCCTTATAGATGCAGCAGCTATTACAGTCACTGCAGGTAGGTCTTAGCTGTCTGTCTGTCCATCTGTCATTCTGATCTTAAATTGTTCGAGGCCATTAACCTGTCAAACTTTTAACTTTACAGTAATAATTATTCAGGATATCAGGTTATATATAAACATGTATTTGCCTGTCTGTAAAACTGGAATTCATCTTTCACACTTATACAGATTATTGAGCTACAAATAGGTAACAGGTTCTGTATGCTTTATTTTACCAGATCACCCATTCGTCTGTATGTTCTCACTTCAATTGTATGCAAACTTAAGCTTATTAGTAAGCCCTAAGATTTTCAAACTCCTCACATAATGGACTAATTTGTCATGTTTAAAAGAAAAACTTAGTATTATTGTATATGTTTTGTGACAAGAGAGTAAGCAGACTGTACGATACTGAGATTTGAACATGGTTGCAGTAACTGTTCATTTTAAAACTTAAGCTTCATGATTATACAAGTTTTAGTGACATAGCTGTTCATAGAATCGGGGGAGGGGGGATTTTTGTATCGTTCCACTAACACATCTTATTTCTGTATTTTATATATTATCAGATTGGAGTAACACCACTATGGGTATGTCACCAATGGCAGCCAATGTGTCCAGTATGGTACTTCCTTATGTATTACAGGAATTCACACCTACTCCAGTGGCTATTCTAGGTAGGTTTATATAGTATCAATTACCCATGTTAGGACCAACCAGGGAAGATTCATCACAGTTTTTGCCAAATTTTTAAGATTGTGTTGAGATGTACGTTGTATAAAACAACATTCTAATGTACTCTGGATATTTGCATTTTGATTAGTTGAGTGATGAAAAAACTGCAAGTAATTTCACGTTTCACTGCAGTTTTCGCTATGACATCATACGTTCCCATGGCGTCATCATAAAAAGCAGTCTTTTTCTAGTGCAGTACTGACCAAAGCATTAGAATAGGGTTACCATACTGATGTTTTACTAAAAGCTGACGGGGCATTGGCGAATCTCTGTTTTACCACTCAACTGAGGCCTCGCAGTAAAACTCAATTTCTGACAGGGGATTCTTTGATACCCTGTCAGTTTTTATAAAACACACACATTGTAATTCCTTAGTAAATAATTGCGCCAGACATTTTCTACAGTGCATGGATGATATATATATTTGGTGGGTCTAATTAATACAGCCACTTCAATTTTGAGGGTAAATTTTGAATTGTTTGTAATGGACATTCATATTCCACATATTAAGTATTTCTTTATGACACAATCTATCTGTAGATACCAAAATCTAGACCTTGGAGATTGAGCTTCTTTTGTGGCAAACACCCGAAGCTAGGCATTATAATTAACAGAATTTTTTTTTCTTTAATTTTAGGATTAAGTGCTATATGTGCGGCGGTGATGTCATCGATGGACAGTTCAATCCTTGGATCCAGTTCAATGTTCACAAATAATATATACAAACAGATCCTCAGACAAAAGGCAGGTTAACTTAAGGCGTAGTAAAAACAACTCTAATTCCACTAATATTAAATAGAATTAGATGTGCGACAATGAATAAATACAATTCAAGCATGCAAAGTATCTGAATAGAAAACAATTATCATCCTGATATGTAGGCATGTTAGATTTGGATTTTTTTCAAATCTAAAGGAATATTTAAGTCAAGGACATACATGTACTTGCAAGAATTTTTCGGATTTTTGTCATTGCAAAGAGGGACAAAAAGAGGGACATATCATAAAAAAACTGGACAAATGTTACGCCAATGAGGGACACTTTTAGGAGGTTGAACTTTAGATAATTGCACTAGATCATTGCCTTCTGCAAACGAAAGAACGTCAGATAAAAAAACAAATCTTATTAACGCGCGCCGTATACGTAGACGGCTCCTGGTCGGACGCATTTCTAAAAGTGGCGCTTCAGCGAACTTGTCTACCGATTTTATTCTTTCTCTGTGAAGGTTTTAAAAGTCTTTTACTCCATTGTTCATGTTTTATATTCACAACTTTCTGAACATAAGTATTTAAAAGCAACTGGGCTATAGGCAACGTTGACGTTGGCAATTTAAATGAAATACACAATCGATTTAACGACTCTGGTATTAAAAAAGACGCTAAGCAAACGTACTTTGATTAGTATTGAGGGTTTTTGACGTGATAATAAAGAGCATATTGTAATAACTTTCAGTATTTTCTTCTTTTTTTCTTTTTTCTTTATCTTGTTTACGTGTTTTACATCACGTTGGTTCTTCTCATAAAAATGAATTCATATCTTGGCTTACATAAATGGTATCACTCTAACATCGTATAACTATCGCTTTATTTATTTCAATGATCGAATTACTTTGTGAGCAAAAAAAAAAAATGCCAACAAGAGAAAGCCTACATGCACAGTATTTAGCGACGTTTGTGGGACAGCCAACCTTTTATCAACCTATTACTATCAAAACAAAGATCGATTACCGGCTGATTACTGTACATTGGTATATAGCGTAGATAATTAGACAGATTTTTTTCGGTCAAAATGCCGGACAATTTTTGTCCCAGGCAGGACAATGGCAAGTATACAAGGGGTTGTAAATAGATTACATGTATAGAAACTTGACTTTCAGTTTTGTTTTGCATTAGATATTGTATATTGACATCACAAAAGAAATAAAGTTCATTTAATGATCTTATTATCATTAAAATTCTGCTGAAATGACTGTACTGTAAACGTGGGGGAAGTTTTGCGAAATGACTATTTGCAACAATTATACATGTAGATGGGGTTTATTTTGGCAAAATCAGGAGTTACTGTATTCCTTTAAGTCTTTTATACTGGTTGTATATTTTGCAGGGGATCATAATATACAACCGCGAAAATTACCCCCACGCGAAAGTTTCCATGTTTACAGTATATAATTAAGTTGTACAGCCTTAAAAAAACTTTAAAGGAACTACAGAACAAATATTGCTATTTTATACATGAACTATGTTACGATTTATTTTATTGATAATTAATTTCCATTACAGGCCACAGACTCTGAGTTGCTATGGATACAGCGTTTGACGATCCTATTGGTTGGTGCCATAGCAACCGTGATCTCCATGACTGTACCAATCATATATGGTCTTTTTATACTGGCCGCAGATATTGTATTTGTCATTGTGTTCCCGCAGCTTATTTGTGTCGTCTTCTACAAATGGACCAATATTTACGGTTCGGTTGTTGGCTATGTGACAGGTGTGATTTTGCGAGTAGGTGCCGGGGAACCTTATATCAACTTAGAGCCGTTTATTTTTTATCCTTTCTACAATGAAAATGGACAAATGTTTCCATTTAGAACGTTTGCCATGGTGATGTCACTTTCTTGTATTTTGTTAGTTTCCATGATCTCTAATTTTGTATCGTCGTACGTGTATTCCGAGTCCTCAGCTTCATACAGTGTGCAAGATGGAGAGAACACGGAAAACAGATCTCAGACTCTACTTATAAGTAATGTGTTCAGAAAAAAAGACGTGTCACGAAGACAAAGTGTGGATCAGGAGTTACTGTCCTTGCCTAGTTCCAAATCATCTGCTTTAACTACCTCATAGAAGTTGAGAGAATAGTGAAAAATAATGTGTTTTTTTTATTTTGTAAGTCTTTAGAATAAATCCATTCATATGATGAATGTAAATTATTTATTTAGTTTAAATGAATAGTATTCATTTTAAGTTTGCATTTTTAAATTAAGATTTTCACAAGTCATCCAATAGAAAATATTCAGTTAGGTCTGAAGATACAGATAATTTCTACGTCGAAATATTAGATTATTTGTGTATATTGAATACAGAATAGTTCTTATATGCCCTCAACACCATTTGATATTTTGTAGTCCTTTTGGTCTTCACAAATGCATGTAAGTCCATCAATGTGATTGGCTTAGCTTAAATGTTGCCATCTAAAATTGATTTAACATTTGAATATGTTTAAACAATTTAAATTCATGACATGTCTATATACATGTATATCAATTTCACGTTGTTGTTGGTGTTGTGTGTTGTTTATGTTTTGTTTATATTGTATAGGGATATTTAAAATATCACTGCCTATTTATCAAATTGTCTGGGCCAATTTACTCACTTGATTTGGGACTTTATGCTATACACCATGATTGTGTTCATATTGTAAAATGTTGCATAACGTCCTTTTTTTCATTTATGTTTATCCTTTGATGATTCTTTCCTACAATTTTTTTCTTATATTAAGAATTATTTTATCAGCTACATGTACCTCAATAAATTATAACATGTATACTGTATTTTTACAACAAAGATCTGAATTAATTACAATATTATACATGTATTCTATATGATTAATAATGACATTTTTTTAATCCATTAAGAAATATACATGTATATATACTGTAATATATTAAATCTGTAAATCTTTGGCCTATTTGCCTGTGTCCAAATCTGTCTGTCTGTATGTATGTCTGTTATTCATGCATTTAGTTTTGTTCTCAATTTCTTTCGACACAGATATAGAACTTTTTGCAAACAAACTTATAAATCTCAATTCAGCATTAACAAGTACATACTCAGGTTAATATACACGTGCAGTTGTACATTGGTTGAATTTCATTTACAAAATAGTTGTACTTTAGCAATATTTTATAAAAATCAAGGCTTGATTATATACAGTTGTATTTAAAAGTTATTATAGTTACTATGGTTACATGCAGTACACATCCTTTAAAAGAATTGTTTGGCCATTTGTATGTCCATCAGTCTGTCATCATCATGGTAAATATTTCTTTTTTTAGCAAAATCTCAGAAAATATAAGCAATAGAGACACATTATGTGCAAGGATATTGCTGATGACAGCATTTTTAATTAATAAAGTAACGTATGCCCTTGTGACCTTGACCTTTGACTTTGACATGCTCTTAATAAAATGTAAGGATATAATTTTTGAAGCATATGAGATGGGGCTTTCATGTTTCATACAAATATTCTCTGTGACCAGAACTTTTGTCATGTATAATTATTTTCTCATTTAAAATGACAATTCTGACCTAGTGACCTTGATGCCTTTTGAAGTGTTATGACCTAGATATTTCCATGCAGATGGTCTGTGATGCTATGGCCTTTAATTTGGGTACACATGACTTGCTTATAGCATAATGTTGTGATTTTCAGACTTGATTTATGGAAATTATTTACAAGTATATCTGGGGTTGCCTTTTTCTGGGGTGCAGCCATTCGCAAAATGTAATGTAAAAACAAATGGTTAAGGAGTATGGCCATATATCATAATTGTAACAGCATTCAATGAGGAGTTTATCTAATAAATGACAATAGATTGTTAAATGAGGCTTTTGTTACTTAAAATAAGAAATCAACATAATTTTTATTTTCATATAGATTTTACTTTCTGTTTGATCTCTTAAAGTATTTATGTGTTCAGTATGTATTTGATGTCCTCAAAATCATGAAAGAAGACAAAATTTATTGTTTTCAAATTTCTGTAACAAACACAAATTATGAAGTAATATGATTTGCAGTCAGTCTTGTTTACATATTTCCTTGTAGATAACAATCAAGAACAAACTGGCTTGACTCATTTATATCGGTACAATGAACTAACCTTGACTTTAAACCCACTTTTCAAAATGTATTGATTTATAATTTTCTTTCACAACTTATGTGTAGGTGACATAAATTTTAACTTATTCAATTTATTAGAAATGAAAAATAAATTCTTTATTGAAAAAAGCTTTTCTATTGTTTTATCTTAAACTTATAGCCAGAGTGGATTAAAAGATACATTTGCTATCCAGACACACATTTAAAAGTCATATGAAGCTAAAAGATCTATGCTCACATGTTGGCTATTTGGCATATGCTCACATATTGGCTACTTGGCATATGCTCACATTTTGGCTACTTGGCATATGCTCACATTTTGGCTACTTGGCATATGCTCAAATGTTGGCTACTTGGCATATGCTCACATATTGGCTACTTGGCATATGCTCACATATTGGCTACTTGGCATATGCTCAAATGTTGGCTACTTGCCATATGCTCACATATTGGCTACTTGACATATGCTCACATGTTTGCTGCTTGGCATATGCTTACATGTTGACTACTTGGCATATGCTCACATGTTGGCTACTTGGCATATGCTCACATGTTGGCTACTTGGCATATGCTCACATGTTGACTACTTGGCATATGCCGGAATATGCTCACACATTGGCTTCTTTGCATATTGCTTATGTTCACACATTGGCTACTTGGCATATGCTGGCATATGCTCACACGTTACGCTACTTTGCATGTGCTCACATGTTGGATACTTGGTATATGCTCACATGTTGACTACTTGGCATATGCTCTCATGTTGACAACTTGGCATATGCTCACATGTTGGCTACTTAGCATATGCTCACATGTTGGCTACTTGGCATATACTTATATGTTGGCTTCTTGGCATATGCACACATGCTTGCTATTTGGCATATGCTCACATGGCCACTTGGCATATGCACACATGTTGGTTACTTGACATATGCTCTCATGTTGACTACTTGACATTCTCACATGTTGGCAACTAGGCATATGCTCACATGTTGGCTACTTGGCATATGCTCACATGTTGGCTACTTGGCATATGCTCACATGTTGGCTTCTTGACATATGCTCACATGTTGGCTCATTTGCATATGCTCACATGTTGGCTCATTGGCATATGCTCAAATGTTGGCTACTTGGCATATACAAGGGTTGAACAAGTTGAAAAAGTTTGTTTTGTTTTGTTTATGTTTTGCTTTGATGTTTATTTATTTATTTTTCATCTATTTATTTACCCTACTACCAGTTCATCGTATAATTGGACGTAGCCAAGGTTTTTATTCATATGACTTTTTTTGGAATAGGAAAGGGCGGCTGTGGGATACTGTAGACCAGTCTTTAACCTCCTGAAATACTACTTGTTTGATTTTAATATCATTATTGTTTTAATGCTATAGCATAAGCATGTGCTTTGTTTATCTGAGCAGTTATGGATATAACGCAGAGATGTTTTATAATTGTGTTTTCCACTTGAAAAAGGCTGAGTGGCCGAAAAATTGTGGATATTGAGTGTTTGTTGTTATTTATTATTAATTTAACTTTCCTACGGAGGACTTTTCATGCAATGAAAGACATGTTTTTAGCTCACATGAGCGAAGCTAAGTGAGCTATTGTCATGGCGCTCTGTCTGTTGTCCGTCGTATGTCCGTTGTTTTAAAACTTTTAACCTTTTTGACAACTCTACAACCGCTGCACCGTGCCAACCGGTCAACAAACATGGCCGACGAGGGCTCTGATTTGCTGACACATGTTCAACTTCTCCTCTGCAACGGCTGCACAGAATTTCATGAAACCAGAAATTATTGTCAACTTCTTTTGAAATTCGGACCAATACAGGCAAAAGAGTATATAACTTTGGGTATTTCACAACCTGCATTTATGGTGACATAATTAACAAGATAAGAAGGATCAAAGATAGACAACATAACTATCGAAAATGCGTCAGAATTATCAAACGCCTTTTATTCCGTGGATATGATTCTAATGTCATCAGACGGACGCTAGGCTTGGTACTTGATCAATCTACAGTCTTGTACCAACGCATTCTTAAAACTTGCACTCTGACTGACTGTGACGACGGGACTCCATGGCGGGCCCTGTCCAAACCTCCATAGAGAAGACAGGGCCCTGACCACCTGTCCTCTCAACAATTATGGCCGCCGAGAACTCTAAATTGGTTAACGAATTTTTGACTTCTCCTCTGCAAGTTTTGTACAGAATTTAATGTAACTTAACAGGAAGCAAGTACTCAATGTCCTTTACATCGTTGGAAACCCACGCTCGTTCACACAAGCTCACTTCCCGTGGGTCATAACGGCAGAATTTTCGCATGATAGCATTACAAAGATCTAATGCGAGTACATGTCAGTGAATGAGCTATTTAAAGTCAATATAAGCCATATTGCATTGTAACTCTAAAAATTAACATATATGAACCAATGTCAACATTTGTTGATAAAAACATGAAATAGATCATGCTTTTGTTATCGATAACACATACAATCACAAGTATTCGCATTAGATTTTTGTAATGCTATTCAGCGAAAATTCTGCCATTATGACCCACGGGAGGTGAGCTTACCTGACCACGCGTGGGTTTCCGACAATGGGTCCTTTACCAATTGCTCAAAGCCTTGCAGGAAACAAGTACTCAAGGGCCTCCACGAAATTGTCCACTATCATTCTTATGTTTGCAACTCAGGTGAGCGATGTGGCCCCCGTTTGGGCCTCTTTAGCCATATCCTGATACATAAACCGTGTAACGAATTGTGAGCTTAGGAATATATATAAGCCCCTTGCACTGCGCCCCGACAGACTAGACTATCTGGAATTTGATCCCTTCCTTCTTGGTTAAGTGCCCTTGTCTTCAGACTCCTTCATCGGGCTCCCTGACGCTTTTCGTTACAATTTGGTGACAGCAGTGTGATTTTGAGGTCCGCAGTAAGTCCTCTGAGTGAGTCCTTGGTTACTCAGTAGTCCATATGGCCAGATTTCAGACCATGATATAGTGCCTGAAGGTAAGGACTGGTGCATGTTTACTAACGTCCATACTGGGTTGTATAGAATCGTCAACAGATGTAACAGCTGAACTATTATGCTTTAGCGGCTAGCCAACAGGGGATGCTTACTCCTCCCGGGCACCTGGTCCCACATCTTGCTTGCTAGGGGTCCGTCGATGCTCAATTTGGTGCTCTGTAGTGAGTGCTGTTGGGATTGTCGTCAGGATCTTCTTTGACTGATTTATGTCACACTTATGCCCTTTGCCCTGTGGAGCCCCTTAAAAAAGTTTCCCGCGAAGGGTTTGGCAGTAAGTGTTTTGAATATTTTCCCTGACATGATCGGCATGGCACTTTCAATATAGATATAGCCTGCAATGCATGTATTTCATATATTGTTTTCATTTTCGTGCATGAACATAGACGGCGGGTGCGGCTAGCCAACAGGGGATGCTTACTCCTCCAGGGCACCTGGTCCCAACTCTATCTTGCTAGGGGTCCGTCGATGCTCAGTTTGGTGCTCTGTTGTGAGTGTTGTTGGGATTGTCGTCAGGATCTTCTTTTACTCATTTAAACAGAAATAAGCCAAGGATACCTCATAGAGAAATGACTAAGCGTCTTGGACGAATCTTCCCTGAGAAGGAGGGGGAGTGTATCCTCTATTTTCTTTTAAGAATATAAGCCACTCAAACTGCCTCCTTGACAGGCTAGCTTGATCGGGAATACGATTAAGTGTGCTGGACTTCAGACCATTTCATCGGGTACCCCTTATTTCAGGCCACACTGAATTCGACGACTTGCAGTTCAACTGCAGAAATCGCATTATTCCAATCATGCACGTTTGATCAACCGCATCACAACATTTTTGTCCAATAGGATGCTCTCTTGAAGTGTGTATATAACTGAAACTCTTTGTTTTTCTATTGTTAAGACATTCTACACTAGAATATTACCATTTCCTCTGCTCCTTAAAGAAAAGGAAAACGATCTGAGTTAAGACTATAACAAATAAACATAAATGAAGTACCAATCAATTATTCAGTCTCGAAGTCGAGAAGGCAAAGCAAAATCATTAGAATTTCAATTTGAGAGGGTCGCGAACCTCGGAATGAGTAACATTCCGAAGTGAGAATGGGAGCCCGGGGAGAGTCAGCGTCTCCTGGTTGCATTCAACACACGTCGCAACAGCTCCATGAAAACTAGTCAAATTCGGTGATTGTCTCGATGTACATATTGATATACATATCAGTTAAATATTTCTTCTTGGTGATGATGACAACCATTCAATCGGAAACGTCACTAATCATTATGGAAAGGGGGATCTGACATGCTTTGATTATATCCTCGTATCGACCGTAGAACTTCCTCAATGATTATTTAAGCCGTTGTATTATAAAGCCCTGAATAAGTAGCTTACTTGCAAGCCATCTGCCTCTAACGATGACATCTTCATAGTTGGAACATGCCCTGGCGTACCGCATCAGCTGAGAAACGAAAACGCTATATAAGCAGGGGAAGACGGATTGTTGCTTCTCGTTATTGTTGTTACTCAATATTGTTGTTACTCATTATTGTTGTTACTCAATATTGTTGCTACTCATTATTGTTGCTACTCATTATTGTTGCTACTCATTATTGTTGCTTCTCATTATTGTTGCTACTCATTATTGTTGTTACTCATTATTGTTGCTACTCATCATTGTTGTTACTCATTATTGTTGCTACTCATTATTGTTGCTACTCATTATTACTCATTTTATATCAAGCACTTTATATATAGACATTACCGCAGACAGTCCATGTTTTAGATATTGCTTTCATTTTTAGTGCATGGGCATCGACGGCGGGTGCGGCTAGCCAAACAGGGGATGCTTACTCCTCCCGAGCACCTGGTCCCACCTCTGGCTTGCTAGGGGTTCGTCGATGCTCCATTTGGTGCTCTATTGTGAGTGCTGTTGAGATTGGCGTCAGGATCTTTTGTCTCTGAAGGGAAAAGATACTTAGCTTCTGACTTCAACTTCACTTACAGATACATAGACGATGTGTTGTTCATCAATAATCCAAAATTCGCGGATTACCTCAGCAGAATCTATCCTTCGAAGCTTGAAATCAAAGAAACTACAGATACATTTAATTTAGCATCCTATTTGGACATAATGATGCCCTACGACACTGATGGTCGCATGAATACTTCACTCTATGACAAGCGTGACGACTTCAATTTCAGCATCACAAACTTTCCTTTTCTGAGTAGCAACATCCCTTCATCGCCTTCTTATGGCATGTTCATATCTCAGTTGATACGCTATGCCAGAGCAAGTACCAAGTACACAGATTTTATTCTGAAAGCTAGGCGTCTTTCGGATAAGCTTCTCAGTCAGGGATACTTTTTTGACGGACTAACATCTTCACTGAGGAAGTTCTACGGTCGATATGGGGAACTCGTCATACACTATGGTGTCCCATTCTGCCATAGACAATTTGTACCGTCCAACCAAAGATTATACTTTAATCTTCCAAAATGAAAGTAACCGGATGTGACAATTCTACCGAATTGAAGCGACGGGCGTTGCATGCAAGCAGAAGATGCTGACTCTTCCTGGGCACCTGATCTCACTCCCATTTCGGGAGTTCGCTTCTTTTCATGTGGTGGAGGTTTTTGCTTGTTTGCTTTGGTTCCTGTTTTATCCTGATTTTGCATGCCTTCGGTTTATGAATTGTCTGAATCATAGATTTTATGCTGTATATAGGGATATTGTTATCCATATTTCTCATTCGTATGAACATGAAAATAAGTCCGCAAGCAGTGGGGCGTTATTGGTACCCATGGGGATGCAAACTATTGGCTAAATATGGTTCCTCTAAACACCACAAAAATGTGCTCAAGCGTCCGGATGATATCATTTTCGGTATGCTTTCTGTTTGAATCAGAGTGTTCCTTCATGAAAAATTAATAAGTATCCTGCCGTCCTATGACAATGTATTTGTAAGCTACATGTTCAGGGTTATATCACATAACGGCTGAATTCATCATTGCGGAAGTACTTCGGTCGCCACGGGAATAGCATAAACGCAAATCCGATCCCCCTTTCCAAAATGATCAGTGACATTCTAAATTGTGATTGAATGATTGTCGTGATCACCAAATAAGACATACTTACTTGATACTGTACATCAAAATGTACATCGAAACTATCATCGAATTTGACAGGTTTACATGGAGCTGTTGCGACGGGTGTTGCATGGAATCAGGAGATACTGACTCTCCTCGGGCACCTGTTCTCACTCCGGAATGTTGTTCATTCCGGGGTTTGCAACCGTTCTGATGGGAATTCTCACGATTTGGCATTGCCTTCTCGACTTTGAGACTAACTATTAAGTACTTCTTTGATAGTTTATCTCCTGTTCCCACTTTATTTTTACAGAGAGGTGTTGCGAATAGTATTTTATATTATACATTGTAATATATAATATAAAAATGTTATGATCGCTGATCGATATAGTCCCCTACCGGCGGCATATTTCTATGTCCTGCAACTGTGCCTATGAATTACTCTTCAATTAAACATATATGAGTTTTTATTTGTTGCAGAAAAAAGTCAGGAAAACTGACAAAAACTGAATTGTGCAATTCATTAAGGGGTATAACTCCTAGAAAAATAGGTCAAGTGTGACAAATGTCAGACTTGCTATCCAAGTCTAAGCTGAGTATCAAATTTTACTTGCATATCTCTATTTGTTGCAGTAAAAAGTTTGGAAAACTGACAAAAACTGAATTTCGCAAATCATCAAGGGGCATAACTCCTCGAAAAATGGGTCAAGCTTGACGAAAGTCAAACCTGCTTTGCAACTATTCAAATCCAAGCTGGGCATCAAATTTCACTTGAATATCTTCATCAGTTGCAGAAGAAAGTCCGGAAAACCGACCAAAACTGAATTTTCAAAGTCATCAAGGGGCATAACTCCTTGAAAAATAGGTCAAGCGTGACAAAAGTCAAACTTGCTCTGTAACTATTCAAGACCAAGTTGGGTATCAAATTTCATCTGAATATATCTTCATCCGTTGCAGAAAAAAGTCCTGAAAACTGATAAAAACTGAATTTTCCAAGTCATCAAGGGGGCATAACTCCTTGAAAAATTGGTCAAGCGTGACAAAAGTCAAACTTGCTCTGTAACTATCCAAGACCAAACTGTGTATCAAATTTCAACTGAATATCTCCATCTGTTGCAGAAAAAAGTCTGGAAAACTGACAAAAACTGAATTTTCCAAGTCATCAAGGGGCATAACTCCTCGAAAAATAGGTCAAGCGTGACGAAAGTAAAACTTGCTCTGTAACTATCCAAGACCAAGCTGTGTATCAATTTTCATCTTAATATCTCCATCCGTTGCAGAAAAAAGTCCGGAAAACTGATATTAAGACAGACGCACAGACAGACCGAGAGGAAACTAAGAGTCCCCTTCGGCGTTGCCGGTAGGGGACTAATAAATACATATCGCTAGTGCCGATATATCAAACTCGTCAGATATATATATTATCTTTAACCTTTTAGTCATTTTATTTTATCAATAAAATAACTGTCCTTACAAATAAAAATCATTCTGTTGCAAATTAATTGTCAATTATCTGCATTCAGGCTTGTCCAAACTAAGTACATTTTGAAAGGACAAAGAACTAATGTTTGACAAATAAAAGTATCTCGGAGTCTTTTCATTGGACACAAATGATCTATTGATAGGTCATTGATGACGACTTTGTAATTAGGAAGTGTGAGAAAGGACATTGAAACTTTATTTATTAGAAAAGATGATAAAAATATTTTCACAGGTAGGTGTATTTATTGTTATCACTCCTTTTTTCTACTCTACCCAAAAGACAAAAGTAAGAACATTCCATGCGATCAAATGTTGAAATCTTATTACTTTACAAGAATCGTTAAATGAAAGGGATGTATCTCCAACAGGACCCGGTTGCAACACCAACAGCAACGAAGCACTAAATTAAAAAAAAAACCCACAAAAATAAAAATAAATGAGTGAAAGAAGATCCTGACGAAAATCCAAACAGCACTTACAACAGAGCACAAATTTTAGCATCGACGGACCCTAGCAATTGTTTAACGTCTTCATACTCATTATAAAAAGAAAATAAAAGATGAAGGGTCAAACATTTTACTATAATACAAATTCTTTATCCGAGGAAAAAGAGAAAGTTAGCAGAGATATAGAAGCAAACGGAAGTTTCAAATATTCATGTATATGATAAAACAGTTATAGCACAGATGATTCGGTCGATATGATTATTTATGGAGTGATAAAACCAATATAAATCTCGGCCTCGGTCGATATTGGTTTTATCACTTCATAAATCATCATATCGACCTTATCACTGTGCAATCATTGTATAATATGTTCTTTATAATGTCGAAGGGTTCGAACTCTATACCTTTTGAGGAAAATTACAAACCAGTTTCCATGCACCAGACACGTGTTTTGAATATTAAATTCTCTTTAGTAACAATTTTGTTTTACTAGACACGTGTTTCGGATATTTTAATCCTTGTCAGTAGTACTTCATACGTAATATATATTGTTTTTATTTTCATGCATGAACATCGACGGTGGATGCGGCTAGCCAACAGGGGATGCTTACTCCTCCAGGGCACCTGGTCCAACATCTAGCTTGCTAGGGGTCCGTCGATGCTCAATTTGGTGCTCTATTGTGGGTGCTGTTGAGATTATCGTCAGAATCTTCTTTAACTCATTTATGTCATACAATTTAAATAAAGTCAATGTGAATTTTCCTGGCGCCATCTACAATAAAGAGCTTTAATTTCCTTTTGCCAAAATCCAAATTTTGTGTAGGGTTTATTCAGAAGCGTATTTATGTGAAAAATATTGCCAAAATTATTGGATGGGAGGCGCAATGAGCTTAATTCTAAACATGACCGAAAAAATGCCGAAACCTCGCAAAGGACAGAGCTATGCAATGAGGGAGATAAAAACATTTTTTTGAAAATTGCATAAAATGGGACCAAAACGGCGGATTTTGCCCCTACCCCTTTCATCTTTTCTCGAGTGGAGTGTAGCGGAATGAGAAATAAGATGAAAATTGCCATCACGAGTGAGTGTCAATTTTTATGTCCCACTCAGAAGAATGTGAAAAAAAAAAATTTCTTCATTTATAGTAGCCACGTTACTCCTTGAAAACGGTTTCTACGCATTGTCAAAACGAAATTCAAATCGTTAGAAAAAGAAATGGTTGGCTTTTCTTATTGATAAATGGAATTTCACAAAAGTGTGTCCCGCGTCTGTGAAATCGCATGATAGCCTTCCAACGCCAAACTCTAGCTCCGTCACCATTTCATAGCCATTTTCAGAAAGTACTTACAAAAGCCGCACGCGTCTTTAATACGATATTCCTGATTGTTAATTTGGAAAAGCTGATTGGTATATTACGTTTACCCATTGGATGATGTAGCCCTTGAGACATCTTATGTGTCTAACATAGGCTGTCTCACAGGGTACGAGCAAAGCTGAATAAGAATTAGCCATCTGTCCCTCATGGCGTGTTTGATTGTTTTTCTCCCACGTCGTCAACTAGAGTGTCTGTAATAATCATCTGTTTGTTGCCTGACTTCGGTTTGGTAGCGATGACGTCATAGGGCGTGATCGATGACGTCAGAGGGGAGATCGATTTTTCCAGTTTTGCCCGTACCCTGTGAGACAGCCTATGTGAGACATATAAGTTGCGGCGGGTGCGGCTAGCCAACAGGGGATGCTTACTCCTCCCGGGCACCTGGTCCCACCTCTAGCTTGCTAGGGGTCCGTCGATGTTCAATTTCGTACTCTATTGTGAGTGCTGTTGAGATTATCGTCAGGATCTTCTTTAACTCATTTGTCTCAAAGGCTCCATCTGACCAATGATAAAAAAAATATTATTGTGACGTCACAGTACCGTCGTCAGAAAACATTGCAGATTGCATTAAACTTTTTTGAATTCACCTTTTTCTTATGTTTCATGGAAGAAGAAATAGATTCTTCCACTTTCTACTGAGTGGGACATAAAATTTTATACTCGTGACGGAAATTTCTCATCTTTTACCTCGTTTGCTACGTACGCTCTACTGTCACACAGGGTACGAGCAAAACTGGAAAAGATAACATGGCGTTAAATTCTTTCCCTTAATACTAAGTTAGACAATCCCTTTAAGATTTTCTAATCGAAACCGTTCATACTAACGGAAATCAGAGTCAATTATGATTGGATTAAACAAAATCGGTGAATATATAGAAAATAATGCAGCGTAAAATTAATTATAACTACAGATGAAACGAAAAATCATTAGGAAGAATACTTCACCTGAAATAAAGGCACATGTAGCCAAGTTCGATCAACTTCGGTCGATCGTTTCTTCAACGCATTCGAAATTTTCTGTTATCAACATTTCTTGAAATTTCTGAAACGACTCAGTCCTGTAGCATATATCATATCCCACCAATTCTGCTGCGTCTATCGATACATTTTTGGAGATCAGTTTTACACTCTTTGGTAGTATTACATTGTTTAGATTGAGGATCACTGACAAGGGTTAAGTACCCGAAACGTGCATGTCTGGCCCATTGTTCAAATTTAACTGCTCTTAATGATGCATTTGAATTTGACAGTAAGTGTTTTGAATATTTTCCCCTGATATGGTCGCCAAAGCACATTCTATATAGACAAAACCTCAGACAATGCATGTTTTTAATATATTGTTTTCATTTTCGTGCATGAGCGTCGACGGTGGATGCGGCTAGCCAACAGGGGAAGCTTACTCCTCCCGGGCACCTGATCCCACCTCTAGCTTTCTAGGGGTCTGTCGACGCTCAATTTGGTGCTTTATTGTGAGTGCTGTTGACATTATCGTCAGGAACTTCTTTAATTCATTTGAAGACGTTTAACATAATTGTAAAATTTGAAATGTCTCTCTTTTCATTTTGACATTATTAAAACCATACGTCTTATGAAAGGTCTAATATTTTCCAGCCACATCTGACCAGAATACAGTAGTTTAAATTTTTGCGGCCCCACAAAAATTCAGTTTTAGAGCTCCCCCTACATGTACGATCAATATCGATTTTACAATAAAATTCTTCGGGAATTAACAAAGTGTTTATACAGTAATTTCTCGACTGTTTATGATTTTGAAGCAGTCAAATTTCAAAGAGATCCAAGAATTCATCATACCCGGAAGATGTTGAATCCTTGACATGAAAGAAAAACCGAAATCAAAAAACGTCGACTACGAGCTGAACTTGCCTGGATCACTAACTTCAAATTGCGTAACCTCTTGGTTTAAATGATCACATCTATGGACAAGAAACCATGCTGAGTCTTTCGGTATTTTTTGTCATGACTTTCACAGTCTTTGGTGGCAATATTACATTGTTTGAATTAAGGTTCACTGACGAGGGTTAAGTAACCGGATCGTGCACGTCTGGTCCATGCTACAAATTTTCTGTTCTTAAAATATGCTATGAATTTGAAGACATGTGTAGCATTATACTATATTCTTACTTACTCTTTCTACGTAAAAATGGAGTTCTTATTAGAGATTTTTACCTAAAGTATAGGCTGACAATTGACACTGGACGGCGACGATTTGAGGGAGTTCTCAAAATATTTTTTTTTCAAGTGTTAGTGAAAATTTCTGTCTGCCTAACTGATAATTCAAATCATATTTGAGCAGTTTTGTTGGGTGTTTTATAGTCTTTGTACAAATAAATTTATTCCTTTTCACTAGTTCGTCTTTCAAACAAAATTTTAATTTGTAAAGGGAAACACATATTAATTAGTGTTTTTTTCACATTCGAAAGCATTGAAGGTTATGCCTCTGAAAAACTGCCCCCCCCCCCCCCCGATAATAAATAGTACAACTTATCAGTGGCCGAAAATAATCATTCTTTGTTATATCTTGTATACTGATTTTTTTCCCGAAATTCAACCCGACAATCCCCTTCCAAACTTACGCACTATCTTATGAATTTGCGTTAAAAAGTTGCTCACAGTTAATTACTTTTAAATATAAAATAAAAACAACAAAAAGATGTAAAGAGGAAATTCAATAATATAGAATTGTAAATTTTGAAGAAAAAAATAAAAACACCATTACCGTGAGCTACTGGACAATAATTCATTCGACTACTCTTGGACTCTGGAAGTAAAATTCATATTAATTAGTGTCTGACCCCCCCCCCCCCCCCCCCCCCCCCCCCCCCCCCCATTTATAGTCGTCACCCAATCTAGAAAAGTGTATTTTAGAGCAAACACTTGATAGATGAAAATGTAGCCAAAATATGTAGTTTTTTTGTGCATATTCCAGATTTACTTTTTTCGAGTAGTAATGATTTTATTCCACCAACTTCTGGAATAATTTGGCAATGGCATAAATCTTAGATAATATTTATGAATAACAAACAATTGTAGATGTCGCCACAATCCGTTCGTATATGTATTTCCTATCTCGAGAGATTCAAAACATGCCCAGGGTAGAACCCGCTTTACACATCCTGAACCCCCCCCCCCCCCCCAAAAAAAAAATCCGCATTGGTTATTTTGAATGGAAAATGAGCACCAGTATAGCAGTTTCAATGTACTATCTATTTGAGAACAGCGATTTTACGCGCAGCTACGTTAAGGCACTCCTCGTTTTTACGTTGATAGATTAGTGACATTTTTAAAAGACATTTTCAATAATGAAAAAAGGACATCCATCAATAAAATTTCTTTATGTATTTGGTATCAGTGGTTAGCACTTAGCTTGTACTACACAGTCAGCCAATAGTGATATCATGTGCCACATCACAAGTCACGTGACAACTATTTATAACATGCAAATAATGAATTGTAAAAAACGAACTGGCGCAACGCCATTCCTGCAGTAACAGTCCTATGCTTTCTACCAAAATACCTTGTAGGTATTGCCATTTATGAGTTCAAGTGCGCACTTTTCTTCTTTTTTATATTTTTGGAATAAAAGACGATTTTTATCTAAAAATGACTAGAACAGCACTAAACTCCCAGTATTGTCATATATTTTAAATAGTCATAGATAGAATCGACAAAGTGCCTACTTAGATCATGGAGGACAACCATCTATCGGACTAGTTTAACGCGACCCCAACACATAGCATTGTAATTTCAGCCTGCGCCATGCAATTTTATACCATCACCCTACGACGATATCTTTTTCAAACGTATATGTGACTAGCGAAGGGAAGCAACTCGTAGTTTATAACAATCAAGGTCGACTTCGCCGATTTCGTTCTCATAGTTTTGTGGCCTTTAAACACAAATGTTTACCTGAGAAGATGAAATAAATACTTTGTTGTTTAATTGAGGAAAATTTCATCGTATTTCAATCAAAAAAGTGAAAAGATTAAATCTTATGCAATCAGTGAAATGTATTTTACAATTTCATCAATCTGACGCAACGGTGCGGTGGCGTAGTGGTGATGACGCAGGACTGCAAAATCCATGATCGCGAGTTCGATCCTGGCAGAAAGAATATGTTATTTTTCAAAATTTTTACGAAGTTCTTGCTTTTTTTAATTGTTGACTCAGTGAGAGGCATCCTGATATCAATAGGCATTGTTTCCGTATATCGTATATGCTTGTACTTATTAAAAGAGCTTTGTACAGTACAGACAAAATATGTGATATCAAGAAAGAGATGATTAATTCTGTAACATTTCGTTACTAACATACAAATTATAATTTTCATTTTAGCTTGTGATATTCAATTTACGTGGTCTAAGAGAGAGAGAGAGAGAGAGAGAGAGAGAGAGAGAGAGAGAGAGAGAGAGAGAGAGAGAGAGAGAGAGAGAAACAGGGAGACGTGTAAATTTTATATCATTATTTTTTTTTTCATTCTAATTACAATCTAAACGAATACCACGAAGAAAATGCATTTATAGTCGACAAAGTCCAATCTTGATGTTACGCAAGCCACCTTACTTAGTAACTTCCAGCATTTTAATTTTTTCAAGTTGTCGTCGGTAGTATTTTCTCTCCCGTCTTTAAATTTGGCCTATAGAGAATAATATATAATATCATATAGAGAATTTATTATGATCTTATCATTATTATTTCCTTGCTTTCACTTTGTTTAGATTGAAAGGCTGTATCCTCAGTTAGTTTAACGTCAGTTAAAAAAAAAAAACGAATCATCTATTTTAAAAAAGAATCCATAAAGCCTTCAAGCTTTTCTAAGACTTTGAGTAACCTCCGCACGTGGTTGCTAGGCAAGCATTTTCATCAAATATTTGTATAGTACGTTATGCCATTCAAGTATTTTTACTATAGATAAAAGTTATAACATATTCAGCAAAAAATTCAATCATGTATAAAGATCTAACTCGATGATAAATGACAATAAAGAGTATCAAAATTTGCAAACGACAATAGACTCCGTGTTGATGACGTCAAAATCTGAGGTTGACGTCATTTCGCGCCATATTTGAAGACGTCATTTCTGAGGAGTGCCTTAACGTAGCTGCGATGTAACAATAACTTGGCAGTTTTTAGAGAAGACATGCGTCACTACGCCCTTCCCCCTCAACCTCTACATTTGCCATTGTCTTAACTAAATCATCAAACAAAAATATATTTGTATAGATGTTCATATATCCTTGCCCTATGTGCCTCATTCCCCTATGTGCCACAAGGCATAACAAGGACTAAGGAAGTTACATACAACTGGAGAAAAAGAGGAGAAAGGCGAGCACAAGCAGGTCATCGTTTCGAAATAAAAAGGATGGAAGGTAATCAATTCGCTCCTCATCTCAAACTTTTGAGTAACAGCATATCTAACAAAAGTAAATGTTCACGAAATTCGATTCTAATTACAATACTTTTTATTTATTTATATGAATATCTATGTACAGCACCAAACTAAAGAAACATAGAAATGATACATGTACATGTATTATACAGTATTATGCAACTCAGCAAATGCCGCACCCCCTTTATGACCCAATCCTGGGTTTCTTTCAAAGTGTCTTGCCTCTCAATGCGGAGAGCAGTGGCGGATTCAAAGGGGGGGGGGGGGGGGGGGCAAATCAAATTATAGGTAAAACGATAATTTTCAATCTAAAGAGAGTAAATATGAGTAAATATGATAAATTCATTCACGAAAATGAGTCCTAACGAAAAGGATGATATGCTGGTCCCCCTACCAGGGCTCTGCCTTGGACCCACTGAGAACCTAGGCGGTTCCCAGACCCCTCGTCAATCCCCTCTCCTCAACTTAAAAGCTGGATCCGTCACTGGAGGGGATGGGAAGTGTTCTAGCCTGAAAAATATTCTCCGCATAGATTTCAGCATGTTTTGCAATTTCCATGAGGTGGTAGTTACTGACTCGCCCGTCCCCTCCCCTCCGGTGACACGGCCTCCCCTCTAACCTCCCCCTCTTGATAATCGTCCAAACGCATTGTCTTCGTTTCTTGATATAAAGTTTTATTCATTATCGATTTCTTGTTTTGAAATCACCCCTACAGGTAAAGTAACTGTCCGATCTCAATCGTCAGCGTAGACTTTAGGTAAAAATCTCTATTAAGAACGGAATTTATTATAGGATAAAGGCGGTGCTACTAATACCATTGCAGAACATTATTCATATCATTATAATAGTTAAGAGGGTGCCGCTACTAAAATTATTTTGGTGGCTCCGCTGAAAGCATTACTGATGAGAATTTAATATTCGAAACACGTGTCTGGTGCATATAAATTGGTTTGGGATTTTCTTCAAGAAGGTATAGAGTTGGAACCCTTCGACATTATTAATATAGAAACTTATTTCACGTTGCAGCGTGGAGCAATAAAAATTATTCCCTTTGGCCTGATGTTTGTCAAGTTATTAATTATTTCTTTCCAGCTCTGTCACCTGAAAGAAGCTTTTTGGCCTTTTATCAATGTGACATCATACATATTTTTTTGCTATTTCGGAAACAAGCCATTTTACCGATAAATATCATCGAAATTAAAGGAGTTTAACATCGTAGCACCATCCCTCCAATGCTATTTTGAACATAGATTTTATTTGGATATGCTACTGAATCGACCCTACAGGCAATTTGGAGCCGCGCGCTCTCTGTAATGTAAATGTAAAAATCTAACTTCAGAAAATTAAAGAGGGCGCTACTGAAATTATTTTTGGTGGCTCCGCTGAAAGCATCACTGATGAGAATTTAATATTCGAAACACGTGTGTGGTGCATGTAAATTGGTTTGGAATTTTCTTCAAGAAGGTATAGAGTTGGAACCCTTCGACGTTTTATTAAAATAAAATATATTCAAATTAAAAAAAAAACGAAACAGTGAGCTTGAACGATAATTTCATCATTTTTGCTGTAAAAAGGGATGTGATGAAAACATTCAACGACTTAAACATGTTTAATTTACATGACTTTGAAATGTTTCAGATATCAATGTAATTCTGTCCATTATGATTCAGTAAGTAATGTCATTTGATAAATGCCTTTTGAAAGCTAGAAAGATTTCATTCGAAGAAATTGAACACATTATACATAAACTAATGAATAATTCTGTATTACTCTCATCAATGCATATTAAGTGTATCATGGTTATAAAGCTGTATTATTCTAATGTTATATAACTCCCATGTATATATAAGCGAAACCCGTAATGTCTGAATGAATAAACACATGAATCTTTAAAAAGTGTTGTTTTTCTAACGTTTTACTTTGATATAAAAAGAAACTTGCATAAAGATCGTTAAAGATCTCCGAAGCGAGAGTAAGTTGATTTCATATCGTCTACTGATATGTCCTTTTTTATTTTTACATGCATCATCACATGGTTTTGAATGATCTTTCATTTACTAAACCTTATACACCGCGTGAGATCGAAACGTATGATGTTGTGATTTCTTACAGAGTTCTCAAGAAATTTGACGACTTGAAATGTTTTAACTAAGTACCTAGATGATATTTTGAATATCGATAACCAACATTTTGACCATTGCAAAAATTGAATTTACTGCTACACCATTTTTAGATCTTGATATCAAAATCAATGACGGAGAAATTAGACAAAGATATACGACAAAAGAGAGGACTTTTAGCTATTTTATCAATATATCCATTTGATTCTTCATATTTCATTGTTTGTCAGATTTCATTGTTTCAATGGCAATGTCTGAGTATAATGAAACACATTTTCCATAATTGTGAGAAGTATTGAGAGTATTATTGAAAGGGAAAAAATGTTATGTGACCTTTTTCTCTTTCCTTAGGCTGCTTGACCTTTTGTCAACTTGTAGACCATTATATATTCCTACCTGGCATGATCCCTTACTGAGCAGTTATAATGACTTGTTCCATACACAGGTTAGGTTACATCTTTATATATGAGTCTTTGAGATTCTAAGCATCCATTGGAATGTATGCATTTGCATATTACTATACTTTTGCAATAGTAAAGATAGAGAACTCTTACTAAATCCGTGCTGAGCAGGGAAGCTTAAAACACACTAAATCAACTGTTGAATTGAATTTATTACTCTCAATGATCATATTGATATATCATAATACCTACCTTTTATTTATACTTACCATGCATAATTGTGATAATGAAATATGATACTTATACATTGTAATTAATTTATTGACAGGGTACTTCTATACTTGTTGTAATAAATGATGAACCCATCAGTGATGTATTACGTTTATTTCACCATCACTATGACATATAGGTGCAGTAGTGTACGTTTCCACCGACATAAAAATGAAGGTGTGTACGTCGTCACCAGTATAAAGGTGAATGTATGAATGTTGTCACAGGTGGTAAAAAGGTGATGGTGAAAGGTGAAGGTGTGTGCGTTGTCACCAATATAAACGTGAAGGTGTGTTCGCTGTCACCAATATAAACGTGAGGGTGTGTGCGTTGTCACCAATATAAACGTGAAGGTGTGTGCGTTGTCACCAATATAAACGTGAAGGTGTGTTCGCTTTCACCAATATAAACGTGAAGGTGTGTGCGTTGTCACCAATATAAACGTGAAGGTGTGTGCGTAGTCACCAATATAAACGTGAAGGTGTGTGCGTTGTCACCAATATAAACGTGAAGGTGTGTGCGTTGTCACCAATATAAACGTGAAGGTGTGTTCGCTTTCACCAATATAAACGTGAAGGTGTGTGCGTTGTCACCAATAGAAACGTGAAGGTGTGTGCGTTGTCACCAATATAAACGTGAAGGTGTGTGCGTTGTCACCAATATAAACGTGAAGGTGTGTGCGTTGTCACCAATATAAACGTGAAGGTGTGTTCGCTTTCACCAATATAAACGTGAAGGTGTGTGCGTAGTCACCAATATAAACGTGAAGGTGTGTGCGTTGTCACCAATATAAACGTGAAGGTGTGTTCGCTTTCACCAATATAAACGTGAAGGTGTGTTCGCTGTCACCAATATAAACGTGAAGGTGTGTGCGTTGTCACCAATATAAACGTGAAGGTGTGTGCGTTGTCACCAATATAAACGTGAAGGGGTGTTCGCTTTCACCAATATAAACGTGAAGGTGTGTGCGTTGTCACCAATATAAACGTGAAGGTGTGTGCGTTGTCACCAATATAAACGTGAAGGTGTGTGCGTTGTCACCAATATAAACGTGAAGGTGTGTGCGTTGTCACCAATATAAACGTGAAGGTGTGTTCGCTTTCACCAATATAAACGTGAAGGTGTGTGCGTAGTCACCAATATAAACGTGAAGGTGTGTGCGTTGTCACCAATATAAACGTGAAGGTGTGTTCGCTTTCACCAAATTGAATATAAACGTGAAGGTGTGTTCGCTGTCACTAATATAAACGTGAAGGTGTGTGCGTTGTCACCAATATACGTGAAGGTGTGTGCGTTGTCACCAATATAAACGTGAAGGTGTGTGCGTTGTCACCAATATAAACGTGAAGGTGTGTGCGTTGTCACCAATATAAACGTGAAGGTGTGTGCGTTGTCACCAATATAAACGTGAAGGTGTAGGTTGACAGTCCAAAGGAGATGGTGTGCGACTTGTCACATTATTTCAAATTTCCCTTCGTGATACAATTCAGTGTACAGGGAAATACATATTAAACAAACTATATTAAAATCAAGATGTATGACATGCTATTAAGTTGAAGCAGTCTAGCAAAGTAGATGGATTAGTAAATTTCAAGAATATGAGAATATGACTTGTTTCCAAATCCTGTCATCATATCTTGTAATTCATAATATATGTGATCTCCAAATAAATACAGTAAAACAATTTCACTTTTTCACTTTTGGGTAATCTCGCATCGTAGAACATTCGGTTTCTCTATATCATTTCGTTTGATATAGATTGTGCATCACAAAAAGAGATGATGCAATGTAAGGATGTCTTAGCAATGATGTTAAACGTCTTTAAATTCAATAGCATCATTTCAAACCTGATAAATTTACAGCATGGACCAGACATGTAACACTAGTTTGTTTAATATGTATTTCCCTGTACACTGAATTGTATCACGAAGGGAAATTTGAAATAATGTGACAAGTAGCACACCACACCTACACCTTCACGTTTGGTCACGTTGAGTTTTATCCAAAATTAGGGAAAAATGATTTTTATTAAGTAGATGAAAGTTAAAGTAGAACGCCGATCGTTTTTATGCGTTTTTAAAAGTAAATATTCATCTATTTTGGATAAAATTCATACTAAGACATTCTTTACACTGAATCACATTCCCCTTTTTGTTATAAATGATCTATATTACACACGAATAGAGAAAAATCTATTAATTATCCACCGTAAATTCCAACTTCGTTAGTCACCCCTCCCTCTAGAATCCCACTTTATCGAGAAATTGTTTCGAGAAAAAATAACTTTCACGACACTTTTTACAACATCAATTAAAATTTACCTAATTAAGACATTTATTTTATTCAAAGTCCGTCAAAGAAAACTTGGTCAAAGTTTTCTTCGACAAAGTTGTCTGTTTACACTATCAAAATTCTTTGAACGACTTGTACAAGAAAACGTGGTAAATATACACCAAAACAGATATTATTCCTGTACATACTGTGAAAATGTTTCATGAAAATTAATAGTTTATGTTTGTAGTTGTTCATTGGTCTATATGGAACCTTAAAGCACGAGTTCAAGGATTTTTAAAACAAAATACGTAGATGGAATTCACTGCATCACGTCTTCTGTCTTTGTCGCTATATACTTTCATTTTAACGTCCTGAATTAAATATATTTCTTTCTTTGATACTTTAAATACGTCTGAAATAATTTTGAATCTCTATTATGATTGATCGATTCCCGTCAAAGTCCGTCAAAGTTTCAAGAAAAATAGGATGGAGTTCTATTCCGTCAAAGTCCATCCAAGTTCTTTGACGGACTTTGATCAAAGTTTTCTTGGATCGTTTACACTATCAAAGTTAGCATCAAAAACTTTGACCAAGTTTTCTTGTACAAGAAAACTTTGATAGTGTAAACGGGACTTTATGCTTCTTTGCAGAATGGACTTCCATAAAAGCTTTTGTAAAATGATATACATTGTAGGTGTCGCTGTTACTTTGTGTGGTCCCGCACACATGTTAACTGCTATGTATTTCTGGGTTTGTCTTCGATGTTTATAAAAAGAGCTTACTCCCATCTCATTAGTCAAGGTTTGGCACGACTTACGATCATTCTTGGTAATATTCTTGTTCAAGGTTCTCATACCGCGACCAATAATAACAAATAATAATCCCTTTCCGATAAGGTTCCTGCTACATTTGTGGTCCTACGTACTTAGGCCAGTTTCCCTGTAACATTCAATAAAAAGGAGGGTCATTAGGAAGGAAATGTTGACAATCAGACAGATGCACTATTGTAAACATTGTGACTATTTTTCTTGACCTATCCCTTTACAAAGTTCATGTACACGTATATACTGAAACAAAACAAAGCAAAGATCAAAACAAAGGAGGGGATCTCCAACAACACTCGGTTGTAGCACCCACAGCAAAAACCCAAAATACCCAATGCAAAAACACAGAGCAGACAAGCACGGAAAGAGACGCATAAGGGACAAGGAACGTCAACGCACAACACAGAAACATCAAACACAAAGGACTTCACATACACCAACGAGACCAATGGGCAACCGGTGCCGACTTAGGACGGCCATCTGCCACGGAAATAGCAGAAGGTGTGGTTATCCTTGATTACGTGCGCACAACCCTCCCACTTTTCCGATCACCCAGAGGTCTCGAAGAATGTACAATTATGGTGTAAAACAACCTCTTCACTGTCAGATGACCACACACAAACAAGACCGCAAAACGCAGGGGTCCAAGCAACACAGATGAATACAGATGAATATGTAAATGGATATCAAAAGAGGGCGTGCGTAATACAGTCCGTGCTCTGCCGGCTGTAGCGACCTCATGTATGATATCACCCGAGGAGTCCGACTGACATTCAGAGAGGACTGGTGATCGGGGCCCTGTCTTCTCTAAAGAGGTTTGGACAGGGCCCGTCATGGAGTCCCGTCGTCACAGTCAGTCAGAATGCATGTTTTAAGAATGCGCTGATACAAGACTGTAGATTGGTCAAGTACCAAACCTAGTGTCCGCCTTGTGACATTAGGATCATATCCACGGTATGTTAGGCGTTTGCTGATTCTGACGCATTTTCGATGGTGATATTGTCTATCTTTGATCCTTCGTATCTTGTAAATTATGTCACCTTAAAATGTAGGTTGTGAAATACCCAAAGTAATATACTCTGTTGCGTGTATTAGTCCGAATTTCAGAAGAAGTTGACAATAATTTTTGTAAAAAAATTTATGCTCTAGCATGTACTTGTCAAAATTTTCTTTAAAGGCCTGTCTATACATGGATTCTTTCCAGCTCTGTCACAGGCGTCATATATTGCTAAGACAGTTTTAAATCTTTTTTCAGTTCATGGCCTTCTACTGCCCCCGGGTCGGCACAATAAATCAAGAGGTCCTAATCCAGCTCCGTAGTACGGCATTTCCATAATTGCCTGACATGTTAACGATGGCCTTGTAATATATTTGTTGGTGAAGCAAAGGTCCCCCACATGTACAGTTGAATTGGGATATGGCAAGAGCTAGTGCCATTTCTGGCAATCTGTGGTTAAAAGATTTGACTCACCGAGTGGGATCGAAACGTATGGTGTTGTGATTCCTTATATAGTTTTTTTTTTTGGTATTTTCTCATTTTTCAAATTAAACTTTACAAAACTGAACAGCGGTTGCAGTAGGACAACACCTAATTAATCAATCCATATCGTCCAGGTATATGAAAAGCTCATAGTTTTCACAAACACTTCCATAGTTTTTCGACGACAGAAAATAATTCCTTCTGACGAACTCTTGAAGAGTTTGCAAAAACTACAGACTTTTCAGATTTATAAATAAACGATATGGACTTACTTATTAGACATTGCTCTACTGCAACGTCTCATTAGTTTTGTGCAGTAGTACTTAAATGATGAGAAAACATCGAGAATCATCACATTATACGTTTCGATCCCATGAGGTGTGACTGAACCATATGACAATATTGGAAGTAAAATTTATGATATGATCATTCACTTTGAAATGCAAATACATGTTTGCTTTAAAATAGTGAACGTTAAAGAAATACCTATCAGTTATTCAGTCGAGAAGGCAAGGAAAGATCATTAGAATTTGAATCATTTATACTTGTCAAAATTCGTCATTATAAAACTGCCAAGACAGGGACAAATGTATTTCCAGTATCTTAAAGATAAGCAGTCAAAGTTTTGATTAGGAAAAATCCATTTGTACACAAATACCATGTGGCAAGAGTAAATAATTCTAGGTTTTCGACATTATAAACATTCAACTGTCTCACTTGCATTTGAGCCGAAAGGGCTACAACACTGTCGGAATCATGATCAATTTAGATAGATAGATATTTATTTGGTAACACAATGTCAATAACATATACATATACATATAAAATCTGTGTTGAAAAACAATGCCGTCCATATCATTATAACAACAGAAAATTTTCACATATTTGACATCAGTATCCGTAATATTATTCAATTTTTAGTGAATATATCCATATGAATAGTTAAAACAACAAATATCACAGTTTACAGACATTGCTTACCAGAATAGCCCAGAAATACCTTAGGGCTTATTTCCAATGGGGTCCCAGATGTTAATATCACATTATTTAAGATTTAAATTGAATTGAATCAAAAATAAAAAACCCAAAAACGGCACTATATAGTCTATTATTATACCTCTACTGATTTTGAGACATCAGTATCCGTAATATTATTCAATTTTTAGTGAATATATCCATATGATTAGTTAAAACAACAAATATCACAGTTTACAGACATTGCTTACCAGAATAGCCCAGAAATACCTTAGGGCTTATTTCCAATGGGGTCCCAGATGTTAATATCACATTATTTAAGATTTAAATTGAATTGAATTAAAAATAAAAAACCCACAAACGGCACTATATAGTCTATTATTATACCTCTACTGATTTTTTCCTATATAAAAAGAGTCTCATTAAATTTAACTAAATCCCTGAAAATCGCCTGATAAGACTATTTCCCTGCAAAGGGGTGCATTAGTTGAGAGGACTATTTCCCTAGGGAGTTAGTTTCAAAGTGGGGCGGAGCTTCTTTTCTTTGGGGTGTGTCAGTATCAGCCAATTAGCGCCGTTGAAGGTTGATCGGATGATGTGAAGGTTGATCGGATGACGCTATCAATACGCGAGCAGAGTAATCCACCTCCTATCCGCTTAGCACATAAATTCATCCGCAATAAAATAAAACAATCAAAAATTATACATGCATGTGTATGATAAATGGTGTTTCTGTCTATCTTATCATCTAGAATTAATATTTTCCGTTACTCAGTCATTCAGTAGAGAAGGCAAGGCAAAATCATTAGAATTTCCATTGGAACCATGTGAACCTAAGAGATATGTTTGTTTCAGTATAATGTTTGTTTCTGTATACCTAAGAGATATGATTGTCTCAGTATACTGTTTGTTTCGGTATAATGAAACAGTTAAAGTATACCATTGAGGGAGTTAGCACGATTCTGGTTTCCCTCGACCAGACCTATTTCCCTCGGCTTCGCCTCGGGAAATAGGTCTGGTCTCGGGGAACCAGAATCGTGCTAACTCACTCAATGGTATACTTTAACTGTATAATATAAGTAAAAATCACAATATTGCTTAGAAAGCCCTTTCTCGAGTAAAAATGATTTGATGTTGTTCTTTAAACGATCTTTTGCTCTTGGATTCTTTAATAGATACAGAAAGCTCATTCCAAACTTTTATGCCGCTATAGTAAAAAGTACTAGATTCACAGGTCTTAACTACTGTAAATTGCTTTGTTTTCGTCAGTACCAATTTTCGTCAATTCGTTCAAAATGACCATTTTGTCAGTACGTAAATTCGTCATCAAAGGGTCCATAAAATGTAAATTTGTCTGTTCAAATGCCAACTTTAGATTCAGTTGAACCGTATGTGCTCGCTGTCATTATTGTTGAACAATTATTGGTTAACAAACAATTAGAGATATGTTTACTACCTAGCTTATTGTGAAAACATATCATTTGGTAATTAGAAGTACATTATATGCGACGTTGGGTGCGTAATCAGTTTTAAATGATTTATCATTTGCCTATCGTAAAAACTCTTAAAAATTGGAACCTTCAGCTTTTTCATTCCCCCTCCTCTGTGCTCCCGATGATATTTAAGTTAACCGAGATACTGATTTATTTTTTTCCTTTCTACACTATATTTTGTCAGGAGTATTTATATTCGTCGGTACGTAATTTCGCCAAGGGAGGCACTGACGAAAATAACGAAAATTGGTACCTGACGAATAAAAACCGATTTACAGTATAGGAATAATAAGATCTAATGTCTACAATTTTTTGTTTTCATGACAAAGTTTTTCCTTAGATATGATGGTGCCTCATCATGTTATATATTAAAACATGATTCAGACGTAATTGTTTAAACCGGTCTTCAATACTCAACATGTGCAAAGAACAAAGAGTGATATAGTTCACTGTTTGACCAAGTACTGGAAGCATAATCAATATGACACTGAATTAAGGAAGAGCATAATGACAAAATTTGATCGGGGACATCAGTGTCAGACGAATTAGAGGATTTTCTCCGAGACACCTTTATGTACTTCTTGGATTTCTCTTGCAGAGATGGCCTATTGGAGTCTCGTTCTTCATCAAAATCTAATGTCAAATCACATACTCAATTTTTGTATATCGCGACAGATATGGAAACTGACCATATCCCAATACACAGTACAAAATCGATAATACAGAAAATCGCAAACCGAAGGCATACACAGTGAGGATAAAACAGATACCAAAACAAGAAGCATACAAAACGCTTCTTTTCTTGAAAAGACGAACCTCCCAATATGGGAATGAGACCGATGAGTTAAAGAAGATCCTGACGAAATTTCCACAGCACTCACAATAGAACACAATTTGAGCATCGACGGACCCCTAGTAAGCCAGAGATGGGACCAGGTGCCCGGGAGGAGTGAGCATTCCCTATTGGCTAGCCGTACCCGCCGTCGATGTGCATGCATGGAAATGAAAACAATATATATAGACTATATGCACTGTCTGTTGTTTCGCCTACGTAGAAAGCGCTTTGGCGACCATGTCAGGGAAAAATATAGATTTAAAACACTTACTGTCAGACCCCTCGCAGAGGACTTTTTTACGAGCTCCACACGGCAAAGGGCATAAGTGTGACACACATGAGTTAAAAAAGATCCTGGCGATAATCTCCACAGCACTCACAATATAGCACAAAATTGAGCATCGACGGACCCCTAGTAAGCAACATGCCCAGGAAGAGTCAGCATCTTCTTTGGCCTTATTTGGATCACTGACGAGGGTTAAATATCCGAAACGTGCATGTCTGATCCATGCTGAAAATTTATCTGTTCTCAAAATAATCCTATTGAATTGAAGACGTTAATATTTGAACTACTTGGTGAGTGTCACTGCTGGTGGACCAGGAATCCCCGAGGGCACATGTAGCCAAGTTCGATCAACTTCGGTTGATGGTCCGTCTTTTCAACGCATGCGAAAATTTCTGCTACCAAAATTCTTGAAATTTCTAAAACGTAGGTCTTGTAGCATCATATCCCACCCAATCTGCTACGTCTTTCGGTACATTTTAGACATGTTTAGATTGAGGATCACTGACGAGGGTTAAGTATCCGAAATCTGCATGTATGGTCCATGCTTAAAATTTATCTTAAAAACACAGTGTAGGAACGCTCCTATTCACGATCAGTAACTTGTACTAAGTGTATTTGATTAGTACCATACACACACTATAAATACCTGTGAATTTGAATTTTATTGACTAGAATTATTGACCGACCCCTATAAGTATATTATCAAGTGTTATAATGATGTTGTTTTATACCCCCTATAATGAAGTTATGGGAGATTTAGTGGCGTGTAAGGTGCCAATAAGATATGATAAGTACAGAATTCCCACAGTGGCTGCATATTACCGCACCGTTCGTCTTTACTAATTTTTCATTATTTAAGCTTTATTTCTGAAAATATACAATCAAATTTGTGTTCATGGAGTACTAGATTATGAAAGCCTTCTTTAAATATGGAACTTTTATTTCTCCCCGACATTTTTCCCTGACATTGTCGCCATTGCACTTTCTATATAGACATAACCTCTTACAGTACATTTATTTCATGAATTGTTTCATTTTCGTGCGTGGACATCGACGGCGGGTACGGTCAACAGGGGATGCTTACGCCTCACGGGCACCTGGTCCCACCTCTAGCTTGCTAGGGGCCCATCGATGCTCAATGTGGTGCTCTATTGTGAGTACTGTTGAGATTATCGTCAGTATTTTCTTTTACTCATTTGTCACGGTGGACAAACATAGGGACTCAAAATCACAATTTAGGGGTATGGACATAAGTTCACCGGCCATATTGGATTTGACGTGAAGCACTATTGAAAATATGCCATTCTGCAGAATTAAGACTCCAATTTTAACCATTTTAATACTAAGTTTTCGATACCTCAACTTCTTCATTTTGCCATCTTTCTGAGCAAAAACTGCATCAACATTTTTCACTACGACCATTTGAACTTAGTGCACCGCACTGCGCAGCTACAGCTCTGCAAAATTCATGATTAGTACTAAAACCTACTTTAAACGTTACTGTGATCATATGTCTAAAATCATTTGTCCTCCAATGTTGATCCAACTTTCTCAAAATGCAAGCTTAATTCATTTTACACGCGTGGGGATAGTGGCCATATCAAAATAGAGAGGAATCTCGGAATGTTGCACATTTGTAATTTGTAATCAATAATTCACAAGTCTATCCCACTTTTTTTAAAGATATATCATGTAAATAATTAATAAATGAATCACAAACAGTAGAAATTCTGGTGAATTCCCCAAGGATGTTTAGACTCTTTTATTTTTTGTACCTATGTTGGGGCGGATCGGCACGTGAAAATGGCTACTTGTAAAAATTCGTGTTTCAAAAGACCACGTGTTGTGTAAGATATTGAGATCGTGTACTCAAAATTGAAGGACAATTGGTTGTAGACATAGAATCAATGTAATGTAAAAGGTAAGTTATAGTTATATTCATGAATTCTTCTGGTGCAACTGTGCAGTTCGGTTCATCAATTTAATGTGTTCTAATGTAAAAAAAAATAAGTGTAATTTTTCGTAGAAAATATGAGAAAGCGTACATAGCTATTGATGTAGAGAATACTTGGGGTTCACCAATAATGAACGTAAAGACTCCAACTTTAACTATTTTCAAATAGTTAAAGTTGGAGTCTTTACTCAGTGTAAGGAAATATTTTCAATTGTACACTACAAAAAATCCAATATGGCGAATTTCAGTTTGTCCATAACCCTAAAACGATAGAATGTCATTGTGTTCCATTGATTATATTCCTTTAGTTGCCATTTTACGACAATCTAAGTCATTTAAATCACAAAGCACCACCTGCCTATGACATATTAGTCTTTAGGAAATGATCTATACTGGATCTTTAGCAGTATACCTTCTAGTGCTTACGCAAAAGGTGGATATTAAATTGACACATGTAAATCTCTCGCTTCGGAAATCGCAAAAAAAAAACTTATTTCGTACAAAAGCGTCCCTACACTGTGAAAATGATGCTATTGAATAGAAGACGTTTATCATGCAACACCCGTCAATGTTTATACCTGCATGTCTGCCTTAGATGCCTTACTGCAGCCATGTAATATTCTTTTGATATGATATGACAAATGTACATATAAGATCTGCTAGAGGTATAACAAAAGAGTTTTTAAAATTAAAAATTAATGTTTGAAATTTTGCCATTTTAAAATACAAAATCCCAAGAGTATTAAATGAAAATTGAATGTAGATAATGCATTTTTAAGAGTAGCTCTATACGACATTACAACCTTGTGAGACATCAAGGGTGGAGAAAAGAATACTAGCGAGTTTTGCAGATATTTTTTTTCATTTTCGTGCATGGACATCGATAACGGGTGTAGCTAGCAAAACAGGGGACGCTTACTCCTCCCATGCACCTCTAGCTTGCTAGAGGTCCGTCGATGCTATATCTGGTGCTCAATCGTGAGTGCTGTTGAGATTGTCGTAAGGATGTTCTTTATCTTATTCCAAGTATTAATATTGAAGCGACGGGTGTTGCATACAAGCAGGAGGTGCTTACTCTTCTTGTGCACCTGGTCTCACTCCCAAATCGGGAGTTTGCTTTTTTTTCATATGGTGGAGGTATTTGTTTGTATGCTTTGGTTCCTGTTTTGTCCTGATTTTGTATGCCTTCGGTTTCTGATTTTCTGAATTATCGATTTTGTGGTGTATACAGTGAAATGATCATTATCCATATTTGTCATTCTCCTCTAAAATGCTGCCCATTACTTCAATCGGATGTCCATCAAATTGAAGCCGTCGAAATCTGTTACTTATGATGCGAACCACACTTTAAAGAGTCTTGGAACAAGCTTCATTAATCCCAGCATGTTCTCTGAGGGTCTTCTTGAAGTTACAGGTGGCAATAGCTTCATTTTGAACGGCACTGATTTTCTGAATTATCGATTTTGTACTATGTATTGGGATATGGTCTTTATCAATATTTGTCACTCATCTTATCTCTGAAATGAAGTCAATTATTGCAAAATACAAATGCATTTATATTACCCATGTTTGTAAACTTGTCACTAGTTAAAAAGTTCAAAGACATAAAAGTAATTGAAAGAAAACCCAAATATAAATGAGGTTTATAAAACACACTTGTCTATAAACTAAACAGGATTAAATGTTGTAAATTAGATAAAGAAGATCCTGACGACAATCTCAACAGAACTCGCAATAGATTACCAAATTGAGCATCAAGACGGCAAGAAAGGTTAGAAACAAAATACATGTATCTAATATATTGATACCTTTTGAAAGAGCAGTTGTGTAGTCCCGAATTCAACACCGACATCACACTTTCAGCTGAAATGGCTGAACTGTGATAAGGTGCGCATCTGTCTGCAGCAAGCATGCCGACCCATGTCTTTAGAAACAGACAAATTAGTGACAAACGAACAGCTTCAATGGTATACCGATCGTCTGTCGCCCCGTCTGTGTATAGTAGCAGGACTTTCCCACTCATGATTCTCTTTGTCAACAGCTTTCAGAAGGTTGTAGCATGGCGCCAAGGAGAGCTGCTCTTGGAAACACTGCCACTGACTGTTGTCATAACTTTTCCTTCGACAAAGGAATCTGCAACTGTTACATCAGAAGGAATGTCACAATATAACAGAAGGTGTCAAAGCACTGTGTATAGCCGTACACCGGATATTGGTACTATTTGTCGGCGTATTGGTACTACCGAGGCGGTAAACAAGTATGGCATAGGTATTACCTTTAGCATTTGACAATGTTTTGTGAAGAAAATATGATCTTATATGGAGTGAACTTCAAGCAAATAATTCTGTGATGGTAAACTCAACATCGAATCCCTCAAAACAAAGGATTTTATCCGACGATAATAGTAAAGTAACACAAAATGGGGTACCTAGTACAAATAAAATTGCACATGTATGAAGTTTATATTCTTTTTAACGAAAGAAAGTACTATTGCAGATCATGATTCTGTGCACAGTCTATGTAGAATTTCATAACTATTTAATATTTATCAAGGGTAATGTAGAAATTGCATCTATATTTTAAATACGAGCTCAACAAAGAAATTGTTTGTGTACGGCATGCCATTAGCTAACTGTACGGCGTGTTGAAAAACAGGTACTAGGGTTCCTTAGAGATAAAATCCTCAAGCCAAAGACTCATGCAGATAAACTTATAGTTTTAAATATCTTTCTTTCTATAAAGATGTGTATACATATGCGTATGAATGCTATATACAAAGCCCCAAAGCCACGTGAGCCACGAGTACTCGTAAGATATTACGTACACTGGTCTCGAGAAATTGCCATCTGAATAATTTGCATGGTTATCTTCATGTTGACCCAATATTTTGTCGGAAGATATTTCATCGACCAATTTTTTATTGGGGGGGGGGGGGGGGGGGGGGAATCGAACATAGCTTCGGCTTTTGTGTTTGTCAAATTGACTTTCGTTTCCTGATTCGAAGCAGACTCGACAAGTTTCAACAAAAAGCCATCATTGCCTATATTTCGCGTCGACGAGGTGATTTATCGACGAAGCGCGATGCCTTGTTAGTTTTGAACTTGACTTTCATTTACTGATTCGAAGCAGACTCGACAAATTTCAACAAAAAGCAATCATTTGATATTTTTTCCAAAACAATGACCCCCCCATACAAAAACTGAAAAAAATGCATTGAAACATTTAATATTTATAAGTACCCCAAATTTTTTCGACATCCTCTACTGGGCAGATGGACAACATGGACAAGTTACATTATACTTAATATTGACAAACGGAAAAAAAAGTATCCTCGTCCGGGATTCGAACCCACTCGGAAAGGTGTGAAATAAAATGCAGATGCAAATGTGATAACCACTACACCACAGAGATTCTTCACGTACATGTGTAATTTACAGTCAGATTTAAAACTTACAAAAAAATCAAATATTTACTAATTACTTCATAATATTTTTCAAATATTTATACAGCCAATCTACTTCTGTCCTCTCGTGCGATAATATAATTACTTTTCGAACGATACTGTAGTAGAATTTAAAAGAAATTTCTAACGACATGGGATGTTTCAAAGTTCATTTCAAGGAACGGGCACATGCGGTCGCGCGACGCGCCATCGTGTATCAAAACTGAAGTTAGCATTGACGAAGCAATAATAGCATTAAGACGAAAGGATAATGGCAGAAAGAAGGATGTCATAACGCATGGTATAATGACAGTTATGCATTGACGAAGGACAAATGTAAAATGCAGGGAAGCAAAGTCACACAATGAAGAAAGATAAAGTCAATTTGAAATGAAAGCAAGACAAATGAACATGGAATAATCAAACATTGAATGAAGCAACATATCATGAAGCATGTAAGCTTGTGACCCTAATCCCCCTCCATAAAAAATGAGCAAATCTGGCAAAGTCCGAAAACTTCGGGCTGAAACTAAAACAACAACACTTGTTAAGACATCCTTCTAGATCATCCAGATGCTTTCGATTTGTCGATATGTACTTCTGTTCTGAAGAAAAAGTTTGTCAAAGGAGGGTACCCCCGTGACCTACTTTTGCCTGTGGTGGCGCCACCTAATGACGGAACTGGACAAAAAAAAAACAAAAACAAAGCTTGTAGGGGACCATGAGTACTTCACTTCTACCAAGCTTCAATAAAATCCCTTCCGTGGTTCTGGAAAATATGTCCAGTTTGTATGAAAATACCCCCCCCCCTCCCTCTCTTTCTTCACATAAGAAAAAAATCATGAAAATAAAAATTACAACCAAAATCAATATGAAACCACTGATTGCCTTAAATATGGCAAACATACTGTTATCGAGAGCTTAAAGCCACATGTTTTTGGGGTTATTCAAAGAAACAGTTTTCTCTAGATCATCCTGATGCTTTCGATTTGTCGATATATGTGCTTTGGAGTGTCAAAGGAGTGTACCCCCTGACCTGTTTTTGCTTGTGGTGGCGCCACCTGTTGACGGAACCGGACGAAAAGCAACACCACCTGTAGGGAGCCATGAGTGCTTCATTCCTACCAAGTTTCATCAAAATCCCTTCAGTGGGTCTTGTGAAGTCGAAAATGTGAAAAGTTTACGACGGACGGACGGACGACGCCACATTATGACAATAGCTCACTTGAGCTTCGCTCAGGTGAGCTAAAACCACTTATTGACATACAGGTGCTGTTTTCCACATGCAGTGGCTGATTCAGGGGGATGACGTAGGGGGCGCACGCCCCCCCCCCCTAAAATTTGCAAATCATAGGTAAAACGATCATTTTCCATATAAAAAAGAGTAAATATTAGTAAATATTTACTACCTGTCAGATTATATAATTATCTTCATCAATTTCAATTCTTTAATCAATTTCAGTCACGAGAGTGGGTTCGAAAAGGATGAAATGTGTTAGCTTCCGGTCATCCTACCAGACCCCTCAATACACCAGAGAAGTGAGTGGAGAAGAAACAAAGGAAATTTGTCATTATTTCTAGAGAGTAGAAGCCATGCACGCATCCAGCTTTTTTTCACCGGGGGGGGGGGGGCTAAAAGGCCGGGGTCTGGGCCGCCTCTAGGTCACCCTGTGGGTCCAGGACGAAGCCTTGGTGGGGGAACATGGGCGAAGCCCCCTGATGCTCATGGGTTTCCACATTTTAATCGCATGTAAACAATGCGAACTGAATACCTAAAACTGAATATGCAAGCTTATGGAAAGTATGGTAATTAACACAACTGATAAAAGTAATTTTAATATCAATTCAATATAAGTATGTTTTAGTTGATGTATTCTTTCATACAAGAGTTTTATGTATTAAGCGAGCCGAAAAAAATCCATATGAAACAATTTAATCTTATAACGTATTTAAACACCCCCCCCCGAGATCTGTCAGAGGTGGGGACCATGGTCCGTGGACCCCACCTCTGGCAAACCTCCGCCCCCCCCCCCCCCCTTCTGGATCCGCGCATGGTAGAAACAATAAAATTAGCATATTTTGGGTTCTTGTCCTGCTGTGAGCACCAATGTTTTATGAATACATTTACACCCTTGAACTCTTTCTTAACAAAAATGTGTATATTAAAAACAGATCAAATCAAATCAAATCAAATCAAATTTATTGCATTCAAATAGGTAGCAAGTCATTATGCATTGAGAATAAAAACATAGTAATTTAATGTAGACATATTTAGACATACACACAAACCTGACATGAAACATGAATATAATGATAATGATGGTTCAAGTGACGGACTGGTACACATAGAAGGTGGATTGTCATCTTCGTTCGATAAGCCCCGAAATTGCTTTGCAACTCCGACCCCAAAAGAAAGTCGCCGTACACTATTTATTTCAACATGCCGTACAGTAAATTCTTATTCGTCCAGCAAAATGCCGTACACCTGGCGTTTATCTTTTTGGGAAAAATACACGTTGTTCTTAGTCAGATCTTTACAAATCCATGAAATCATAATACAGTGATCAAATCGTAAAACATAGATATATTGCAAGTCTAGAAAAAAGTGCAATATGCGAATTTAAATCCAAATAAAGTTTTCAGTATGGAAAATTTTACTGTACTAGGTGATGCATTTTGCTTTTAAAAATTAAAAAGTCTTCTACTTAGACATATATTACTCATATAACTTCAAGGATGACTATCTGTTGTAATGCATTATACAGTTGCTTTTTAAAGGAGCTGCCAGATTCAAATAACAAGAGCCCCGGGGGGCACAACGCTCACCTGATACCCATACACACTCTAATTGACATACTGACATTGAATACTGATAGTGACAGTACCAGGATTTTAGCCCACAACCTTTCTAAAAAGATTTTTGCCGGATGCAGAGAAGTTTTTTTTTTCAGACAACCTTTAAAAGTACAAAAAAGAAAAATATAGTCACATTTCAAAACAATAACTTTTTTACTAATTTGAAAAGACAGATAAAGTGGTCCAAGGTCATATGCCCAGCTAGTATAGTTTAATTATGCAACATCAAAAATAAAATCATATTGTAAAAATCCACATTAATGTGCAGCAGAAAAAGAATAAAAGAATGAAATGATTTCATAAATTAAGTTTATTTAAAATTGAACACAAAACCTTTCATTATTGATAGCTAGCATGCCAGAAATCATAAAGCCTGTGTTTGTGATACGAGAATGCCCCCGGCGGCATCTTTGTTAGTATAAACGCCATTTTCTGTTAAGTATGTGAGAGGTCAGGGTCAGCGTAATATTGGTATCAATGGAAAGATCTTGTCACAAGGAATACACATGTAAAAATTGAAACCTCTATCACTAACCATTCAAAAGTTATGCCCAATGTTAAAGTTTTTGAGAAGTATGTCAAAGATCAAGGTTATGGTCACGAGGTCAAACATTTTGGTATCAATGGAAAGGTATTGTCACAAGGAATACACATGTGAAATATGAAACCTCTATCACAGGGGAATCCCCTTCGGATACACGGCAAAACATGGCCGCTTTTGAAATCTTGTTCCCGACTTTAAAAATGAAATTCTAAATAAGTATAAAGAATTTAAATAATTGAATCATATCACATAAAAGGTCAATCAATAAGACATTGAAGCATGTGTCACTTGTTGAATTATCAGCTGTAACTATGGATGAAAGGTCGATCTAAAAATGATTAATCATACAAAGAAGGTTTTTTTCCTGTAGTTGCACCTGTAACATTGGGCATGGAAAACATACATTATACCTATGTACAATCTTATAAAATATTCCTTAAAAATCCAAAAGTGGATATCTTGACAAAATTCTTTCACTTATAGGGTACCATGCATGAGTACCTCATACCTACAAATTGTCATGACAATCTGAAGAGTGGTTATAGAAAAGAAGCAGAAAATGTATGAAAAAAATTCATAAAAAATCAACAAAATAAAATTTAAGCATAAAATACATATCAAAGCATTAAGTAACTTAAATATGATTAGTATGTAGTAAACGAGTGTGTAAAATCATACACTTATTGAGTTATTTAAAGAAATAGTGCAAAAATGTGCATTTCTGACTAAGTCCGAAAAGACGTCAAAAATTTGACTTCGAAGTGGAACCAAAAATAACAACACTTCTTAAGACATCTCTCTAGATCATCCTTATGCTTTCGGTTTGTCGATACATGCTTCAGTTCTGAAGAAGAAGTTTGTCAAAGGAGGGTACCCCCGTGACCTACTTTTGGCTGTGGTGGCGCCACCTGTTGACAGATCCGGACAAAAAACAACAACACTTGTAGGGGACCATGAGTACTTCATACCGACCAAGTTTCATCAAAGTCCCTTCAGCCGTTCTGGAGAAGAAGTTTAAAATGTGAAAAGTTTACGACGACGACCGACGACGACGACGACGGACGACGGACGCAACACTTTGACAATAGCTCACTTGAGCCTATGGCTCAGGTGAGCTAAAAAGCGACGTTAGAAAGGGACACTCACACCTCATTTGTTAAACTCTCGCCTCAGTAGTACCATTATCCCGCCTCTGGCAAATTTCTTGCAATCTGATTGGTCGAGAAGAACCAAATATTATGTTGTATTATTTTACTTACAGGATATTATTTTAATATCCTGCTTCTACTAAGACGCTTTATGCTTTTGGCGTCACCAAAATGCTTTAAAATATGTTGACGTAACATACAGAAACCAAAAGCCATCAGCGGGATAAATTCGTTATACAGTGTTTTACAGGGGAGATACAAAAATATAATGGGTCGATGAAAAAAGTTGTATTGGGCTCGGCTTCGCCTCGCCCAATACAACTTTTTTCATCGACCCAATATATTTCTGTATCCCCCCTGTAAAACACTGTATAACTAATAATACGCCGACAAATAGTACCAATATCCTGTGTCGGCTATACACAGTGCAAAGGTAACATGTTAATATCATGATCCCGACCAACCATGTTCTGTTGTTGATGGGGTCAGTGTTCTCAGTATGCAAGGCATATTTCAGAAAGATTTGTCATATTTTAGAAAAATCTCTAGTCTATATTAAGATATTCAGCTCATTGTTACCATAACTTTAATAAATAAAATTTGGAATCTAAAATTCATATCTCTCTCTCTCTCTCTCTGTCTCTGTCTCTCTCTCTCATTCTCTCTCTGGAATATTCACAGAAAATAAATACCTGGTTCACCACCTGGAATTCTTGCCTTATAGTCAGCAAACAGCAAAACTGCCTTCTCATTGGTCAGTTCCACAGCTAGCTGTCTGAAATACATGTACTTAAATTGGGCCGCTGCATAGTGCTGGTCAATATGCAGCCTATGCTGAATTTTATACTGCATCTGATTTCAAATATATATGTCAAACTTTTTTCTCCTTTGATGTAACTTTTAACTGTGCTATCAGATGTGCAATTTCTAGGTCGTGTAATAAAACCTTAATACATGTAACTCAATCATTGATATAAAAGACAACACTGTCTTGGAATATGGATAGGTTTGGACTGAATTGAAGTCTTACTATATCCTTGTAAGGAATGTATGTCCCGTCTGGCAATCTTTCTTAACATTCTTGTCTCAGATCCCTCATATATTTCCATGTTGCTAAATGAGAATCGTCGTGTCTGCGGTCATCAGCTATCGATAACTCCTCAACAATCTGATTTTATAGAAAAAACAAATTCCAAAATGCTAGACTAGCTTCAAGATTTAATTCATGATAATTTTTAGAAACTTCAGATTTAGTTTTGAATATTTTGTTTACTATATTATCATTATAATTTTTGAAAATTTCAGATTTAAGGAGGTTTTGGACAGCCAAACTTAAATTTGATCCTATCATTTAATTTTCCTAAAAATTATAAATGTTTATAATTGAAACTTACTTTTTCTACATGCAGAGTTTCATAAATTTTTTACCGTTAGTTTTGAAGCTACGAACGTACATATATACCCATTGATAGCCCAAAAATGGGCCGTAAATGTGACTTTTAAATTAACACACTTTAGGTAATGAAAAACAGACTCAAATCTTCTGTAGAGGCAGAAAATTAACAAGTTCTGTATTTTTCATTTAGTTATGATGTGGGCAATCGGATATGTATAGAATTATAAATGATCACTAAGACTTTTAAAAGAAATTGTCGAAATTTATGTCTATTTTAAAAACGTCTTTGAGTTGCTAATTTTTTATAATAAAGTCCATTTATCTGAAACCCTATCATTTATTTTCTGTAAAAACTTCATCTTATCTTCTTCATATGTCAAGTGAAACACCTATAAATTCCTATTAAAATTTTGACCGTCAGTTTTTAGAATATAGTGATTTTGTTACCCCCTCCCCCTTATTTCTACGTTACTTAATACTGACGTTCTTGCGAAAAACGCGCAAATGTCGCCGTTTCTATTGTGACGTCTTAATTGACCCCCTTAATATTCAAATGTTTAGTTTATTATATCGTAATAATTTCTGTTTACCTTAGAAAGCGTCTGAAAGCATGCGTCGTATCAATTCTCTTGCCTTCTGGGATTTAGTTGTCTCATGTCCTGGATAAGATCCTTATTCGCTAGAAATATGAGTCGTATCATCTCTGCAATTATAGGATTGTGTGAAACAGTCACATCTACTGTCCTGTTCACTAAATCCAGATCACCCTGTTTTGGCGTTTTATTCTGTCGTCTGAAGAATTTTGCTATAAATTATTGTTTCCGAGTATTGATCTCCTTCAGTCGTAACTGGAAATCAACTTACCCTTTCAGCTGCCTTCAAACGGCAATATGAAAAATAAAATGTCTACGGGAAATTCCCATGTTAATTTCAAGCCGCCGCCATCTTGTTCTCCGTGTGCACAATAGTAAACAGTGACGTCAAAGCCTCCGACGTCACACATATTCAGCGATTTTACTATAGAAAATCCCTGTAGACTTTTTATTTTCCGTCCTATTTCTAACTTAACTGACGCACAGCCAAAACAATGGTATTTTCTGTTACGACTAAAGGAGTACTATAAAATTGATATATGTTTGGAAGATGGCATTATAATATTTCAGAGAAAACCAAGAAAACAGGGTGCTCTGGAATTAGTGAACAGGACAGTAGTACCTGCTCCTTGTAAAGAAAGTCAGTAACTGCTTACTGAATTGTATAAGTAGTAAGACTTATCACAAGATACAATCGCTTGTCATGTAGGTTTTTTATATAGTAAAATGGCACTTTTTAAAGAATTGTGAGAAATGTGCAAGTTTTAAGTTAAAAAAGGTCATACTCCAAGGTCTTTAGCTAGGTCAAAAGTCATGGTGCCAAATAAAAGGTTTTATCCAAAGGATCCACATGTTGTACTCCTTATAAATGTAGTTCATAAGATATAGCTAAGATTAAAGTTTTGTCCACACAACCAACAACCCTGAAAATTGGATTCAGGCTTTGATATTAGCTTACCTTAAGTTAAATTAAAGTTCCCTTCCCCATAGTATAAATGTTTAATCTTAACGTCAAAACAAACATCCATCGCCTTCAAAAACTAGTAAAGACTTTGTTGAAATTTTACAAAAATTATTGTCAGCTTCTTTTGAAATTCGAGCTCATACAAGCAACGGAGTATAATACTATGGGTATTTCACTGCCTTTAAGGTTACATGTTATTCAACAGCATTATTGAAGAACAGATAAATGACTAGGGGCGCTAACCCCTAAATTCGGCCCTATAATTTCGACGAAAATGCTTTTGATAAAAGAACTATTACGACTCGTAATTATCACTTTTTGCAATGTTGAATGTTTGAGAAAATACCGCGTCTTTTTTTATCCCTCGTAAATTCATGCGCGTGATGTGCCGATATAACGTCATGTTCTGACGTCATTTGCCCTGTATGACGCAACACAAAGGAAAATCATCGTATTTTACATACAAACCTTTAAAATTCATCTATGATCCAGGCCTCGCCAACGATATTTTTCATGCAAATTAAACGGCCGATGAGAAATCCATCGATTGGTACAAATATTATCATGGGCAAGGATCGATACTTAATTTTATAATTTTTATTGAAATGTCGCTCATTTCTTGACATTTTCAATGATTTCAACGTTTTCAGACTTTTGTAGCGACGTATTATTCAGTATACGACTGTGAAATCAAAGTAAGATTTCCTGATATGGATTTAATATACATTTGACATTTTAAAAACTAGAATATTATGGATATATGAACAATTTTGAAAATAGGGCCGATATGGCAGGTTACCGCACCTTCTTCTTTGTACCATGGGCCAGATATGCACGCCTCGGGTACCCAACCCTCGTCAGTGATCCTCAATCTAAACAATGTAATATGGCTAAAGAGTGTGAGCTTTATAATGTCAAAAATGTACCAAAAAAAAAAAACGTAGCTGGATAAGTGGGATATGATGCTACAGGATAATAGATCAAGGGTAGACAGATAGATCAAGGGTAGACAGATAGATCAAGGGTAGACAGATAGATCAAGGGTAGACAGATAGATCAAGGGTAGACAGATAGATCAAGGGTAGACAGATAGATCAAGGGTAGACAGATAGATCAAGGGTAGACTGATAGATCAAGGGTAGATAGATAGATCAAGGGTAGACAGATAGATCAAGGGTAGACAGATAGATCAAGGGTAGACAGATAGATCAAGGGTAGACAGATAGATCAAGGGTAGACTGATAGATCAAGGGTAGACAGATAGATCAAGGGTAGACAGATAGATCAAGGGTAGATCAAAGGTAGACAGATAGATCAAGGGTAGACAGATAGATGAAGGGTAGACAGATAGATCAAGGGTAGACAGATAGATCAAGGGAAGACAGATAGATCAAGGGTAGACAGATAGATCAAGGGTAGACAGATAGATCAAGGGTAGGCAGATAGATCAAGGGTAGACAGATAGATCAAGGGTAGACAGATAGATCAAGGGTAGACAGATAGATCAAGGGTAGACAGATAGATCAAGGGTAGACAGATAGATCAAGGGTAGACAGATAGATCAAGGGTAGACAGATAGATCAAGGGAAGACAGATAGATCAAGGGTAGACAGATAGATCAAGGGTAGACAGATAGATCAAGGGTAGACAGATAGATCAAGGGTAGACAGATAGATCAAGGGTAGACAGATAGATCAAGGGTAGACAGATAGATCAAGGGTAGATAGATAGATCAAGGGTAGACAGATAGATCAAGGGTAGACAGATAGATCAAGGGTAGACAGATAGATCAAGGGTAGACTGATAGATCAAGGGTAGACAGATAGATCAAGGGTAGACAGATAGATCAAGGGTAGACAGATAGATCAAGGGTAGACTGATAGATCAAGGGTAGACAGATAGATCAAGGGTAGACAGATAGATCAAGGGTAGATCAAAGGTAGACAGATAGATCAAGGGTAGACAGATAGATGAAGGGTAGACAGATAGATCAAGGGTAGACAGATAGATCAAGGGAAGACAGATAGATCAAGGGTAGACAGATAGATCAAGGGTAGACAGATAGATCAAGGGTAGGCAGATAGATCAAGGGTAGACAGATAGATCAAGGGTAGACAGATAGATCAAGGGTAGACAGATAGATCAAGGGTAGACAGATAGATCAAGGGTAGACAGATAGATCAAGGGTAGACAGATAGATCAAGGGAAGACAGATAGATCAAGGGTAGACAGATAGATCAAGGGTAGACAGATAGATCAAGGGTAGACAGATAGATCAAGGGTAGGCAGATAGATCAAGGGTAGACAGATAGATCAAGGGTAGACAGATAGATCAAGGGCAAGCAGGCAGACAGAATTATACCATCGAAATTACGTCAGAATCATCAAACGCCTTTTAAACCGTGGGCTGTCATCAGACGGATCCTTTGTTTAGTACTAGACAAATCAGTTCAGCGCATTCTTAAGAATTGCACTCTGGCTGACAATGACGAAAGGACTCCACTATTCCTGTGAAAACTTCTTAAGAGAGGAACTTATGCCGACGACCAGTCCTCTCTGAATGTCGGTCGGATACCTTCGATGATAACATGCATGAGCTCGCTACAGCTGGTAGAGCACGGATTGTATTCCGTATGCTCTTTATTTTTATATCCATTTACATATCTATCTATGAGTTGCTCGGTCCATGCATCGTGTTGTGTTGTCCGAGGCTTGAAGTCAAATAAACTATAGAGATAAATAAATCAGCATCCTATTTAGATATAATGTAACCCTACGACACTGACTGTCACATGATCACCTCACTCTATGACAAACGTAACGTCTTCTGTTTCAACATCACAAACTTTCCTTTTCTGAGTTGTAACATCCCTTCATCGCCCGCTTGTGGCGTATTCATATTTCAATTGATGCGCTATGCCAGAGCAAGTACCAAATATACAGATTTTGCTCTGAGAGCTAGACGTCTTTCAGATAAGCTTCTCAGTCAGGGATACGTTTGTGACCGACTAACATCGTCACTGAGGAAGTTCTACGTTCGATACGGGGAACTCGTCATACACTATGTTTGTTTGCTTTGATTCCTGTTTCATCCTGAGCCGCTCATTTTGGCAAGAGGAAATCTTAAGTGTATATTATAGATGGCTCCAAAAATATTCACGTTGGCTTTATTTAAACTGTTTGACACGAAGTACTACTGCGAGGATTCAATATCCGAAACACGTGTCTAGTACAATGAAATTGGTACTACAGAACATATATTTCAATATTGACAATTTGTATGCCTTCGGTTTGTGATTTTCTGAATTATCGATTCTCTGTATATTGGCATATGGTCATTATCCCTATTTGTTATTACAGTGATGAGGTTATTCTACACCAATATTGTGCGTTTTTCGAAAACTCTTTTTAAGCGGAAAAGCGGAACGGTCGTGAAAATGTTATCCGGATAACCACACCATTTGCTACTTGCGATGCAGATGGTCATCCTAAGTCGGCATCGGCTACCAATTGGTATGGTTGGTTTCTGTGTGGTCTTTAATGTTTGATGTTTCTGTGCTGCTTTTGTGTGTCCTTATCCCTATTGGTCTCACCCTGTACATTTCAACTCTACGTTGCTGCATTGGTTGTTTTTTGGTGTTTTGTTGTGAGTACTGCAATTGAGTGTTTTTGGAGATCCCATACTTACTCCCACTGATAATGATGGAAGAAAAGAACACTAGATGTACAGCATGTGTGAAAGGTCTTCCACTTTTACTCTTTATTCATTAATTGGTACAAAGGGTAAGAAACTGTAACGAACATATAAACAATCATAAGAATGATGACAATAATACAACACCGTTACATAAACATAATACAGTTCCACATTTAGCAATTATGTTAACATGAGAGTCAAAGAAAACACAATAAACATGGTAAAACCTACTTTTTGGTGGCTAAAACATCGATTCTAGCTAGGTGATTCTTAACAATGGCGCAGGAAGAGAGAAACTAAAGGTAAAACCCGTTCCGGAAAGTTTAACATTCGGACATGACACTATAGAATATGCTTTTGCATGAATTTCTTTATCTTCTCAAGCCTTTTCTTGGTACGAGAAGGTTTTACCCTCTGACCTTGAACTTTGAGTTAAACCTTTCTAAGATTTAGTATTGTATTTATACATGAGATATATTTTGAAACTTAAAGCATTTAGTAATTATACATGAGATATATTTTGAGTCTTTAAGCATTTCTTTACAGACAAACACACTTTTTTTAATTTCTTTTTGTTTTGCTGCGTTTTGCTTTTTGGGTTTTTTTTTTTTTGGTAGTTTACGCATAAATAATCAATGAATTAGAAACAATCAAGTACTCAACATTTTCATCATCAATTTAATGGTAATAAACATGTGCAGACATTGACAAAATGTACGTAATTACTCATTAAGTACTTTACATTTTGTCGGAAGTGATTTATCTTGGCACAGAATGTCGTCGGCGACAATAAATATCGATTAGCGATAAAATGTGCCGTCACAGGGGCTTTCAAGTTTTGAGAAAATTTACATTACTTGATATTTTATAAGTTCAAAGAATGGTGTCCGCCACATGACCGTTCTAGATTCGACGTTTTCGTAATTTGAGTATTACATCATACGAAGATTACGAGACATTCCGATGCACGGAAAGAGACATACTTAAAAATGTTAAGGGTTATTCAAAGATTTTGACTAAAATGATGAGAGTTATTTTTAAAAATGGCTAAAATGTTGAGGATTTTTCAAAGAGATTAGCTGTAATGTTGAAGTGAAATGTCTTCAAATTCAATTGCATCATTTGAGAACAGATAAATTTGCACCGTAGACCAAACATGCATGTTTCGGGTACTTAGCCCTCGTCAGTGATCCTCGATCTAAACAATATAATATGGCCTAAATGTGTGAAAATTGTTATGTCAAAAAGTGTACCGAAAGACGTAGCAGGATGGATGGGATATGGTGCTACAGGACCCACGTTTTAGAAATTTGAAGAAATTTGGTAACAAAAATTCTCAAATGCGTTGAAGAGACTGATGATCAAGCGAAGTACATGTGCCCTCGGGAACTCCTGGTCCACCAGCAGTGACACTCACCAAGTAGTACAAATGTTAAACTCTTCAAATTCAATAGCATCATTGAAGGCTGTTCAAAGTGATTGACTAAGAATGTTAAGAACAATCTAAGTGACAGATTAAATGTTCAGTGCTACTCTTGTGAAGTCTTGTGTTTTTTTTCATCTCTATGCAAACATTTTGATATTTTATGCAACATACATATAATGAAAAATGACAACTTTCACTCACAGACTCGTATATAAAAATATTAATCCAAAATATGTTTCGTTTCATATATCATTACAATAATAATATTCCATATAAAAAAGTAATACATAACTCAAAATTTTGTTTCAAAATCTTCCATCTTTTATAAAACTGAACTACTTAATAATTTTTGCAAAGATGTATTTTTCTATCGAATAATAATTTTTTAACAAAACTATAAAGGCATCAACATCAAGTGGTCTGTTTCTGACGTTTTGTGTAAAGATGAATTGTTTTGCAAGTAGACGAATCAGACTTAAACAGTTTCCACATTTTCTGAATCTCTTGCCAAATATTATTGTTTCTTTTCAAAATGTACTGTGGTATTTGCATTTAATTCCATCCAACATAACAAATCTCCACAAAATTTATTAACAATATTACAATGAAAGAACAAATGCAACAATGTTTCCAATGTTTCGTCTTCTGTATTACAAAATGCACAAGATGTTGTGTCTTTAATTTTCATTTTAGTAATAAAAATACATATATACATACATTTAATAATTAAACATTCGTTGGAACTATACGGTGAAGTAAGCGATATTGGAAACAGCACAGTCTTGGATCTTTAGTAACAATAAAGGGTAATTTATTAATAAAGGTATAACTAAAGTACTAACAGCCAGTTAAGAAAACAGAAATTTTGATTTTATGTGAAAACGCTTTAAGATAGACACATATGAATATCGAGAGGAATATTCAACTAATAGAGCACTGCTTGAAAATAAAATTTTATTTTAGTATCATTTTTGCGTTTCCCCTCTACACATATGAAAATAGCATGGTAAATCACCTTTTCCATGCGCTAAGTCATTAAAACCTACACTGGTCAAGTTTGATTAATGCAAAAGCCATAATCATAGTTGTACACATAGATTTATGCCTGAATGATCAGTGAATATCTACCTGTATGAATAGGTATTGCCGTTTTATTTAACATACGCGACCCTTGTTTAGAAAAACGACTTGGACAATTTCTGAGCGTAAAATATTGCTGTTTTCCTATGAGTACACCAAAAATGATGTCTTATATGGTTAAAAATGCTAGTTCTTTGAATAGTGCTTTTCCTTCTGCATTACCATTTAAATTTTCTAGTTATGATTTTTTGCCGTTTACAAATTAATGGAAAATTTCCGTTTTCTGAAGAACCTATTAGTACTTTAATATCATCTTTGTCTTTTGTGTTTAAAGCGTATATATGTCGTATGTCTCTTATTCGTCTCTTGCTGTGCTTGTCCTCTCTGTGTTTTCACATGGTATTTTGCTGTTGGTTCTGCCATCGGGTCTGGTTGGAAATCTCCTCCACTCTCAATGATAAATTCTACAATGTTAACATTGTGTGTTATTCAGTTATATTTACTGCAATGTTAATGTTGAATGTTATTCAATGATATTTACTGCTATGTTAATAATGCTGAGTGTTATTCAGTAATATTCACTGCAATGTTAACGTTGAGTGTTATTCAGTGATATCTACTGCAATGTTAATGTTGAGTGTTATTCAGTGATATTTACTGCAATGTTAACTTTGAGTGTAATTCAGTGATATTTACTACAATGTTAACGTTAAATGTTATTCATTGATATTTACTGCAATGTTAACGTTGAGTGTTATTCAGTGATATTTACTGCAATGTTAACGTTGAATGTTATTCATTGATATTTACTGCAATGTTAACGTTGAGTGTTATTCAGTGATATTAAATACAATGTTGATGTTAAGTGTTATTCAGTGATATTTACTGCAATGTTCAACGTTGAGTGTTATTCAGTGATATTTAATACAAGTTTAACGTTGAGTGTTATTCAGTGATATTTACTGCAATGTTCATGTTGAGTGTTATTCAGTGATATTTACTGCAATTTTAACGTTGAGTGTTATTCAGTGATATTTACTGCAATGTTCAACGTTGAGTGTTATTTAGTGATATTTAATACAATTTTAACGTTGAGTGTTATTCAGTGATATTTACTGCAATGTTCATGTTGAGTGTTATTCAGTGATATTTACTGCAATTTTAACGTTGAGTGTTATTCAGTGATATTTACTGCAATGTTAATGTTGAGTGTTATTCAGTGATATTTACTGCAATGTTAACTTTGAGTGTAATTCAGTGATATTTACTACAATGTTAACGTTGAGTGTTATTCAGTGATATTTACTGCAATGTTAACGTTGAGTGTTATTCAGTGATATTTACTGCAATGTTAACGTTGAATGTTATTCATTGATATTTACTGCAATGTTAACGTTGAGTGTTATTCAGTGATATTAAATACAATGTTGATGTTAAAGAAAGGAGGGGATCTCCAACAACACCTAGTTGCAGCATCAACAGCAACCTCCCAAAACACCCACTGTAAAACACAAAAATGACACGCACAGAAAGAGACGCAGTGTTATTTAAGTGTTATTTAAGTGTTATTTAAGTGTTATTCAGTGATATTTACTGCAATGTTCAACGTTGAGTGTTATTCAGTGATATTTAATACAATTTTAACGTTGAGTGTTATTCAGTGATATTTACTGCAATGTTCATGTTGAGTGTTATTCAGTGATATTTACTGCAATTTTAACGTTGAGTGTTATTCAGTGATATCTACTGCAATGTTAACGTTGAGTGTTATTCAGTGATATTTACTGCAATGTTAATGTTGACTGTTATTCAGTGATATTTAATACGTGTTAAGGGTTGTCTTTAGTTTTCGACTTTACTGATATGAACTGTTAAAAACCTTGAGTGAAATGTAGAGGTTTGGTCATTTTACAGAGACTGGCATATTTTATCAATTTGCTTTAGATATTAATGTCGATATGTATTCAAAAAGATTGATCTAAGATATTTCGGGTTTTTATTTTCAAGAAATTGTCCAAAATGTTGAGGGCTGCTCAAATAATTTGAGTAAATGTTGAGGATCGTTTTACTGGGGAGCCCCGCCTACTGTAGCTTTCTTCCTCTGTATGCAGAACACAATCATGTCAAACATGCCTCCAAGGTTGATTATCACAAGGCTGAAGATGAAGAAAGGAAATGGAGGCTCCATGAACAGTTGAGTAATAATAACGGATACTCCGGGTATGAACTGGAAGCAGGAAAATGGAAACAGTTCAAAATCATATTCCGGGCTGACTTGATGAGTCGCTGTCGATGCTCCGTCCATTGATTTGTGTTCAAGAAATGTCTTTTCTTGTAGAAAACCATTCCCCATGTCAGGATATAGGCAATTGTGATAGAGAATGATATCAATATGTTCGGAATAACGGAGACGAATGTAGTAATACGTGGATCCTTGATGAAGCAACTGCAAAAAATGACAAATAAAATCACATGGAAGTGTAAACTTTTCATTTTTAAAGTCATATTGTTAAAACAAAAATCGCATTTCAGAATTTCTTGCACTGTATACCAGTAATGTTCTTCATCATTTAAAAGAAAAACATGTAGCGCGAAAGATATTCTCATCATTCTTGCTTCAATCAAATATATATGTAATATGTTAAATCAACTGCAAAACACAAAAAAACTATACAATTTTATCAATGACTTTCAATTTACATGAAACGCTAAGCAATTATATAAGATATGACTTATAGTAAATTGGGAATTAGGGTGTCCAACTTTACATAAATGGTCAACCAATATATAATAGGGGCCATATATAATACCTGATGGGTCATTAGATGCATCACAAAACAAGTTGTAGTGCGTTATAGAATAACTTCTTTTGGAATGTGATTGTACTGTGATAACCTACAATTGATCCAGGAATTATGTTCCATGATGCGCGTTAGCATATCACAGTATAATCACATTCCAAAAGACAGTTATTATATACATTTACATTCCATTTTTCACGCTTAAAATGACGTTTAGATACGTTTAAAACTCCGTTGCTAAGGCTCTGTTACTACGTACCGTCCGACTTCAAATCGAGCCAAGGTACTATGACGCCATAGTTCAAATCGAGCCACCGCGGTTATACTCCTATAATCATACAATGAATGGGCATATGTAAATATTAGGGAATAAAGGTATCCCATTTCACCTTGAAAAATCAGTCAAGTCTTCAATTTGGATCGAGAGAATCTCCAACAAAAGTAATACTATGTTGCTTGTATTGGTCTGAATTTCAAAAGAAGCTGACAATAATGTTTGTAAAATTTCCAGACGGTATTTACTAGCTTCTGAAAGCGAAAACCTTGACCTAAAAGTTACTTCGTAATATGAAAATTTCTACTACGAAAATCCAAACATCAGTACATGCTCAGGCATACAGGATGAGCCGTGAAATGTGGATACCGTATGACGGTAATCTAGGAACATCACCGTCAAGCCAGGGAAAATTTAAGAAGATTCTATGACCAAAAATAGCATTGGAGGGATGATGCTAGGATGGTAACCTCCTTTGATTTTGAAGATATCTTTAGATGAAATGACAAATTTCCGAAATAGCAAAATAATATAATTATAATGTCAAATTGATAAAGGGCCAAAACAAAGTTTGGTTGAAGGAGGACTTAAAGGCAGTTTGAGCACCAAGACACTCCAGACATACAGCGTTACATGTACTTTTCTAAAGTTATAAGCTAAGAAAAAAACTTGTTTAATGGTTAGTTAACATGACATTGACACAGCGATTAATACATTGGAAATTAATTTTTATAAACAGATGCAATTACTTCAGATTACTCGGAACATGCAGAAGAGACTTATTGACCTATTGGCATCCGAAAACAGAAGAAACTAATATGAAAATTGATTTAAAACTCGATGCTATCACGATGAAACAATATGCATTGGACGACATAGAACGGAAATGGTTTACTCTGAGGCACAGTACATGTCGTACCACTTCCTTGGGGGTACGCGTAGATCACGTAGAAAAGAGTCTCCGTTGAAACTACTTCATGTTCACTAAATCCAGAGCATCCTGTTTTGGCAATTCATTCTGTCATCTGAAGAATTTTCCTATAAATTGTAGTTTCCGAGAATTGACCTCCTTTAGTCGTAACTGGAAATTAACTTCAACTTACCCTATCAGCTGCCTTCAATTCGCAATATGAAAAATAAAATGTCTACGGGTAATTCCCATGTTAATTTCAAGCCGCCACCATATTATTCTCCGTGTCAACAATAATAAACAGTGACGTCAAAGCCTTCGACGTCACACATTTTCAGCGATTTTTCTATAGAAAATCCCCGTAGATTTTTTAATTTTCCGTCCTATTTCTAACTTAACTGACGCACAGTCAAAACAATGGTATTTTCTGTTACGACTAAAGGAGTACTATAAAATTGATATCTTTTTGGAAGATGACAGTATCATATTTGAGAGAAAACCGGGAAAACAAGGTGTTCTGGATTTTAGTGAACAGGAGAGTAGTGAGACTTTCGTATCCAAAAAGTTTGATGATGACAAAAAGAGTAAAGATAACATGTGGAAATGCGTATAAACGAAGATTTCTTAACAAAATACAAAGTCAACGAAATAAACAATCAAATTCAACGAATATGGAGTGAATGTGCTGAAGAAATACACTAGAAGACATTTGAATTTTGATCTTACATGTCTCGATAAGGCAACCCCTATGATCGAGGATACAGAATATAAGCTTCGCACTTTCTTGGCCAATGATCTCGCATCGAATTCGGGAACGCTTCATTCGTTTTTGCTCGTCGGGCTCATGGACGCCCTCTGTTCATAGTGGCCAGATTACTTTATTAGTGTGGCCTTGACCTTGTACTGGAAGCATCACTGATGAATATTTAATGTTCGAAAACACGTGTCTGGTGCAGAAACATTGGTTTGGAATTTTCTTCATGAGTTGGAACACTTCCGTATCATTATTACATGTATAAACAATTATTTCATGTTGCAGTGTGGAGCAGTTAAAATCGTTCCCCGTGACCTGATGTTTAGAAGTGTATTAATTACTTCTTTCCAGCTCTGTCGCCTGAAAGAAGCTTTGTTTTTGGCCCTTTATCGATTTGAATTTTGCTATTTCGAAAACTTGTCATTCCATTCAAAACTATCTCCGAAATTAAGGAGGTTTACATCTTAGCACTATCCCTCAAATGCTATTTTGAACATATATTTTATCTAGACTTGGCCTCAGACAGTGCATGTATTTTATATGTTCTTTTCATTTTCGTGCGTGAACATTGACGGCTGGTGCGGTTAACCAACAGGGGATGTTTACCCCGGGCACCTAATCCAACCCCTAGCTTGCTAGGGGTCCGTCTATGCTCAATTTGGGTCTCTATTGTGAGTGCTGTTGAGATTATCGTCAGAATATTCTTTTACTCATTGGATATGTTACTGAATCGACCCTATAGGAAATTTAGAGCCGCGATCTCTCTGTAAAGTAAATGTAAAAGAGGGCGCTACTGAAATGAATTTTGGTGGCTCGTCTCCCCCCCCCCCCTTTCTTGTACGCACTTGCGGCAAAAGCAATATTTCAGGTAATATTCAATTCAATTATTCAATGAATGCATTACTAGTTTAAGGCATAGTTTATCATTTCATCATTACTAATCTAAGGCATAGTTCATCATTTCATCATTACTAATCTAAGGCATAGTTCATCATTTCATCATTACTTATTTAAGGCATAGATAGTTCATCATTTCATCATTACTAATCTAAGGCTTAACTCATCATTTCATAATTACTTATCTAAGGCATGGTTCATAATTTGATCATTACTAATCTCAGGCATAGTTCATTATTTCATCATTACTAATCTAAGGCATAGTTCATTATTTCATCATTACTAATCTAAGGCATAGTTCATTATTTCATCATTACTAATCTAAGGCATAGTTCATCATTTCATCATTACTAATCTAAGGCATAGTTCATAATTTGATCATTACTAATCTCAGGCATAGTTCATTATTTCATCATTACTAATCTAAGGCATAGTTCATTATTTCATCATTACTATTCTCAGGCATAGTTCATTATTTCATCATTACTAATCTCAGGCATAGTTCATTATTTCATCATTACTAATCTCAGGCATAGTTCATTATTTCATCATTACTTATCTAAGGCATAGTTCATCATTTCATCATTACTAATCTAAGGCATAGTTCATTATTTCATCATTGCTTATCTAAAGCATAGTTCATCATTTCATCATTACTTATCTAAGGCATAGTTCATCATTTCATCATTACTAATCTAAGACATAGTTCATCATTTCATCATTACTAATCTAAGACATAGTTCATCATTTCATCATTACTAATCTAAGGCATAGTTCATCATTTCATCATTATTAATCTAAGGCATAGTTCATCATTTCATCATTACTAATCTAAGGCATAGTTCATCATTTCATCATTACTAATCTAAGGCTTAACTCATCATTTCATCATTACTAATCTAAGGCATAGTTCATCATTTCATCATTACTAATCTTAGGCATAGTTCATCATTTCATCATACAAATCTAAGGCATAGTTCATCATTTCATCATTACTAATCTAAGGCATAGTTCATCATTTCATCATTACTAATCTCAGGCATAGTTCATCATTTCATCATTACTAATCTAAAAAATAGTTCATCATTTCATCATACAAATCTAAGGCTTAACTCATCATTTCATAATTACTTATCTAAGGCATAGTTCATCATTACTAATCTAAGGCATAGTTCATCAGTTCATCATTACTAATCTCAGGCATAGTTCATAATTTGATCATTACTAATCTGAGGCATAGTTCATTATTTCATCATTACTAATCTAAGGCATGGTTCATTATTTCATCATTACTAATCTAAGCATAGTTTATCATTTCATCATTCAAAGTTACTGATCTAATGCATAGTTCATCATTTCATCATTACTAATCTAAGACATAGTTCATCATTTCACCGTTACTAATCTCATTACTAATCTCAGGCATAGTTCATCATTTCACCATTTCTAATCTCAGGCATAGTTCATCATTTCATCATCATTTATCTAAGGCATAGTTCATCATTTAATCATTACTAATCTAAGGCATAGTTCATCATTTAATCATTACTAATCTAAGGCATAGTTCATCATTTCATCATTATCAATCTCATTACTAATCTCAGGCATAGTTCATCATTTCATCATTACTAATCTAAGACATAGTTCATCATTTCATCATTACTAATCTTAGGCATAGTTCATCATTTCATCGTTACTAATCTAAGGCATAGTTCATCATTTCATCATTACTAATCTAAGGCATAGTTAATCATTTCATCATTACTAATCTAAGCATAGTTCATCATTTCATCATTTAAAGTTACTGATCTAATGCATAGTTCATCATTTCATCATTACTAATCCAAGACATAGTTCATCATTTCACCGTTACTAATCTCATTACTAATCTCAGGCATAGTTCATCATTTCATCATTACTAATCTCAGGCATAGTTCATCATTTCATCATCATTTATCTAAGGAATAGTTCATCATTTCATCATTACTAATCTAAGCATAGTTCATCATTTAAAGTTACTAATCTAAGGCATAGTTCATCATTTCATCGTTACTAATCTAAGGCATAGTTCATCATTTCACCGATACTAATCTCATTACTAATCTAAGGCATAGTTTATCATTTGATCATTACTAATCTGAGGCAAAGTTCATCATTTCATCATTTCTTTCCTATTTCGTTTCCTTGTAAAGAGTTGTGCATATTATTTCTAACGATAGGCTTGACTAACACCATCCCGTGGATTTTTTCCTAGATCTAACCATGAACCCTTCTTTTAAATAATACTAAGTAGATGGATGAAAACATGTATATTATCTATTAACTTATTGTCAATCTGATTAAGGTAGAAATAGTTTATACTCACGAGTAGCCGGCCGGTCCAAGATATCCAAGGCTCCACAATATACAACCAGCCACGGTCGGCAGTCCTACAGCGGGCGCTAAAAACTTCCAGTCTCTCTTACCAAGTCTCACCTCCGTCATGAACGCAACGGAATAGAACGTAATCAATGCAATGTACAGCACTAACAAGTACTTTACCGTGATTCCATGTATGGTAAAGAAACCAAAAAATTCACAAAGGAAGTCTGATCCAACGTAATTCTTATTATTCAGTAGTATAGCATGATCTATGCCATGAAAGAAATTGAAGTAACAGTCGCAGATGGACACATAGACACAGAAACGCTGACCACAGGTCCATTTGCTGTAGAAAGTCTTACATCCTTGGAATTTAAATGAAAGAATCAGGACTAGAATTGTTAAAACAAAACTTACGGTAATGCTTCCGACAGCTAGGGATTGGAGTATACCGAAATAAGGTGTTCCTAGATATAACACAGGGGAGTAACCGTATCATCAGTTATATTCGTTGACATTGCAGTTGACACTGACAACAAAGCAGTGGTGACTAAATTAAATATTAGCTGTATATACGTCATTATTGTACTGTTGCCACTATGAAAATCAATGAATTGTTCGCCTTAAGAATATGATATTTTCCATTTTCTTAATTTTGAAGTGTGGAATCTGCCAATGAGTAAAGGTGTTTATAACTATAATTACAATACATGTATATGAAATAATTATTTCAAAGTACGTTTCAGAGTATATATCTGTTGGTGAAATCAGAGTGTTTCTCTTTGCTGTTTTTCAAATACTCTGCGTGTTTTAATTTTATAGGAAACAAAGGAAATTTTAATTTCTTTTATCATCAGGGAAATAATTGAAAGCATTGAAAGCCGTGGTCATGTAGAAACCATGGTCCGCACGACCCTCCCATGCAGTTATCCGGTTACTCAGATGCCTCGAAGAACTCACAAGTGTTGTGTATAGTAAACTCCTTAATCTACGCATAAATGACCACAAAAACATGACAGTAAAACGCAAGGGCCCAAGTAACACACATGCAGATGAATATGTAAATGGATATAAACAAGAGGCCCAAAGGGGTCACATCGCTCACCTAAGTTGCAGACAAAAGAATAGTGGCGGACAATTTGATGGAGGCCCCTGAGTATTTGCTTCTTGTAAGGTTTCGTGAAATTCTATGTAGCGGTTGCAGAGGAGAAGTCGAAATTGCGTCAGCCAATCAAAGCCTTTAGTAGCCATATTTGTTGACCGATCGGCATGAAAAAAAAAACACAAACTTGGTAGGGGACCTTGAGTTCTTGTGTGTCCTGTAAGGTTTTGTATAATTCTGTGTAACGGTTGTAGAGGAGAAGTCGAAAATGTATCAGCCAAACAGAGCCCTCTGCGGCCATATTTGTCGATCCAACGGCACGAAAAACACAAACGTGGTAGAGGACCTGGAATACTTGCATCCTGTAAGGTTTCGTGAAATTCTGTTCTGCTGTTCCATAGGAAAAGTCGAAAATGCGTCAGCCAATCAGAGGCGGCCAGATTTGTTGACCGATCGGCATGAAAAACACAAGCTTCGTAGAGGACTTTGAGTACTTGCTTCCTGTAAGTTTTAGTGAAATTCTGTGCAGCGGTTGCAGAGGAGAATTCGAAATTGAGTCAGCCCATAGGCGGAAAGATCGTTCGGGTATTAGTATGAGCTACTATTTTTTAGAGGCACATACAAATAATTGCAAGGCAATCTTTCGGCCTGTGAGTCAGTCGATCAGATCGATCGGTGACCATATTTGTTGACCGATCGGCACAAAAACAAAGACTTGGTAGAGGACATTAAGTACTTGCTTCTTTTAAGGTTTCGTGAATTTCTGTGCAGCGGTTGCAGATGAGAAGTCGAAAATGCGTCAGCCAATCAGAGCCTTGGTGGCCCGATCGGTATGAAAAACAAAAACTTGGTACCACGTAGAGGACCTTGAGTATTTGGTTCCTGTAAGCTTTCATGAAATTCTCTGCAGCGGTTGCAGAGGAAAAGCTGAAAATGTAAAATGTTTACGCCGGACGGACGGACGGACGGAAGACGGACGGCGCTAAGACAATAGCTAACTTGAGGTTCGCTCAGGCGAGCTGAAAATGACATTCGAAAAAGAATCTGTTCTCTGCCATCCGGAGCGAGCTCATGCATGTTATTTCATTGGCCAAGTATCTTGCCGAGTGACCATTTGGTGACAATAGGATCAATTCCAGGGATAAAATCTGACGCATTTTCGATGGAAATTCTGGCTACCTACGATCCTTCTTGTTTTGTTTAATATGTCACCATAAAATGCAGGTATTGAAATTCCACTGTTACTGGTTCAGGTCCGAATTTCAAATGAATCTGAAAGAAGCTCGAGTAAAATTTTCAGAGAGCCTTAATAACTGCTTCATGAAAGTGCATGGATACCATGCATGACCTAAATGATTTTTGCATGGTAATTTGTAAATTTTCCTTAATTTCTACTATCAAAACATCAATTAGCTTGTACATGCTGTACATAGCGTACCAGATGAGTAAAGATGTGTAAGTACGCTATGATGTTAGCATGGCTGGGAACATCTCGATCCGTCATGCCTGGGAAAATTTACTATGTTGAATCTAAAACCATCTCTTTTGTCATACAAACTCGGTTAAGGTCCATTGGTGTTTCTTTGCTTGTAACGTTTGCTTTGTTGTGTGTCAATTCTTCCAGATAAATTTCGTTCTTCTATGACGTACAGTGGAAGAAATAATACAGGATTCGTTCGGCAAGTTTTCCAGATGACAAGTGACTACGTGCCAGATTCTAGACTTTTTTTCACCGTGACGAACTTCGCACTTCGAACTTCGCACTTTAATTTCATAAGTTGGTTACCGAAAAAAGCGCGCCAGTTGTACAGAACGTCCAATATATCATTCCATTGAGCATACTAATCAAAATGTAGATGACTCCGCTTATGAGTTTATACGCGATCGACAGCTACCCCACTTTTTCTTCAATGTTCGAAGTGCGAAGTATGAAGTTCGAAGTGCGAAGTTCGTCACGATGAAAAATGTCTAATAGAACATTTAGAATTAAGTGATCGGCAATCATATTTGACCCTCTTAAGTGTTTTGATTGTCGGTCAATTCCTTGCAATATATATGTTACAGGGAATAAGTGTAATCAGGGATTTCATGTAATTCCTGAAAGGTTCAGTGATTACGTGTAATTCCTGGTCATTTTAGGGATTACATGAAATCCCAAAAATCTTAGGGAAAAAAAATTCTTTGCATTTATTCAATTTCAATGAAACTTGTTGCAATAAGAAATCTTAAATTTACGTATCGGCCCACGTATCTACGGCGTATCAGGATACGTGGCAGTACGAAAGGAACGCCCCAGCAACGCAGTAGCAACGCCAGCTTACGCAGCGAGTACTCTTTGAAACGTAGCATGATCTCTTGATACGAAAGAGTGCGGCGGTCTTTTTTTTTTTAAGTTAACACCTTAAATTACGTAGCACGTACGTAACAACTTTCATACGCCGTGTGTACGTAGCACGGACGCAGTACAAACAAAAGAAGCGCAATAGCAACGTAGCAGGAACCTCGCGGGATATCCCTTGCCTAGCCAAAAAGTCATTTTAAATATATATTAAAACCTATTTAGACCTCACATTTGAAAAGCAGAACATTTTTTATAATTTCTTCTTTCCTTTTTTCACATTATCAAGATACGTGAATGAGGGTTATAGTACTAGTATTTTCGATTGAAACATTCGGTTATTATGTTTTATACTACTTTGACCATCAATATTGTTCAGTATGTTAAAATGTATTTTTCTTAGCGCGCCCATGTGTCTGTTTTATGACTATTTTGCATAGATTATCATAACTATGATAAAAGAACTTTGAAATTTGGGTAATATTTTGACTAAAAATACCTATTCTAGTTTAAATATTTTCACTTATTTGGCAAAAACGTTTCTGGGTACTTGACAGAGGATATTCAGCATCAACTAATTCAAAAATAAAGAATTTTAAAATCAATACAAGGAGAAATTAAGGTTAGGAAATAAGTGTAAAAATTCATGAAAAATTCAGGAATTACATGAAATACCTGGCCAGTTTCAGGAATTACATGTAATAACTAACCGAAACAGGAATTACACGAAATCCCTAAATTTCAGGAATTACATGAAATCCCTGATTACACTTATTCCCTGTAACATATACATGTATACAATAAAAGTTCGGACATGTGTAAAAATCGCGAGCTTATTGTTGATTTTACATCATGTTACATGTTCCTCTTCATCATTCAAAACTTAAAATCTTTTTAAAATGTTTTAAATGATTAACTTTACCGTTTATAAAATGTTTAATGTGGATATTAACACGCAAGCGTTGATAAAGAGAGGAAATGGGGGTTCAGGGCCCTATAATATGCCAAACTTGTTTTATGGTTTTTTTTTTCAAAATCATAGATTGAATCCCCCGTTGAAGACCTTGAACATCTCCCTGTAAGCATTTCATACATAACACCCCCCCCCCCTTCCTCCTGCATCCGCGGATTAGGACCATGACTCATAATCCCCTGATCAATTGAAAATAAACGGAAATCTCGCTTTTTATAGACTGAAGTGATTCAAGGAAAATCCCTAATAATACGTGTACGCATTAGTCAGGAATCAATCTAGTATTCGATCTCGAGTGAAATCTTATAAAAAATTAAAATTTAAAATACTAAGGCAAAAAAAAATTAAGATTTCGTTTGACGGGCACCGCCGCATTGCCTAAAAACCCGCCGCATTTCCGATTTTTATCGCGTGTTTTACCATAATTTTAAAGTAGTCAATTGAACATCGTCGTGCTAATACAAATTGTTTGTTTACATATTCTTTACTTCACTTAATATATAAATTGTAAAGCTGTAACTCAATACTTGTTTACATAAAATAGTATTATTTACCCGAGCTGCCGTATTCAATTGTTGTTTGTACGACAATCGCGACCACGCGTATTTTCCATATCACGGACGAGGTAACGTAAGGTAAAATGATACTTGACTCTGTTGTGATAGTCTGCAAGAGCATTATTCTTTATTAAATTATCTTATTTATTAAATCAATCATCAAATTTGAAAACGTTTTTGTTTAGAACTCACAGTTTACGTCAGATTGATCAGCCGGGAACGCCGGTGACGGGATCGAGGGGAGGGGCAGAAATACTAAACGATCCTAATTTCGATTCGGATAAACTAGTCAACTAAACCCTAAGCACATCGCAGATACTTCAAAATTTCCGAGGGATAGAAATTCAAATTTGCAAACAACTTGCTCAAGTCCGACAGTGAAAAGGGATGACGAATCGATCAGGATACCCTTGTGTAATCGTTGTTAAAATTCAAAATGAATTGTCAGACATGCTGTGATCGGGAAGGCAAACTTGCTCAATGGGACGACGGTCCCTTCCACTTGGACTTTAATGGGCCATTCTCAAAAACAATGGGCCATCTTTCCTCACGAAAGGGCCATTCCAAAAATGATCAATTTTCGAAAAGCTATGCATATGCATGCATTATGCATCAGACGTTAGCACATTTTTTTTTTTTGTCGCGAGATTCCCAATTTGACCATTTCCAATGAATAATTTACAGTACATTTTTTGCATGGATTACAGAACAGCCAAGACCAAACTTTCAGCCACCTTTCCTGAATTTTTTGTGTCCACGGATGGGCAGCTTCATTTTCAGCTTTGTTGATATTAGGGAAGACATTTTGTACAAATTTTATTACATCAATTTGTATATCCATTGACTGACCACTTTTAAAAAATGACATGATAATTTTACGGACGAACGCATACACAAGTACCTTAACGTAGATAAGATACGTAAGTGGACGTTGGAGATTTAAATCTCAGGCGCAGAAAAATCAATATTGTATCAAAATAGCAAAGGACCTTTCAACTGTCAGTGAACAGAAGAATTTTGTGCCTTAGAGTCCTGACTGGCCATGTACAGAAAGCTGTGATCTCTGTATTACTGCTCCTGGTGTAGATCTACGTTACAACGTAGATACGAGAACAGAACTTATAATAGATTTAAAAAACAAAAAAATGGACGCCGTAGAATAATGGCACCAGGGCGCAGCGAGTTGCCGATTTTATGGGCCATTTTCTATCAGAATCCCTTACCAAACTGGTGAGATTGCCGCAACCTTGCCGCAGACTTGCGGCAAACCTGCCGCAAACAATTTACATCGCCAGAAATCTGAAATGCTGTTTGCAGCTATTCGCCGCTACCGGCAAACTTCTGGCGAACAGAAACTCGTGTTTGCCAAAAGTTCGCCAAAATGCAATAACAACCAAAATTCAAATGAAAATTCGCCGCAAGTTTGCCAGAGCAAGATTTTGGCGAACTTGCGGCGAAAAATGATTCATTTAATATGCTAGCCAATCAAATCAAAGGCTGCCAATTTTTGAGCAAACATAGAAGAGGAATTAAGTGCTGACTCAGTAAACATGGTGAACATAAGCTACATGTAGGTTGCCATTTGAATGGCTGCATAGAGCAATTCAAAGGGATTCATATAGTACTATCTAGTGTGCAAGCCTGTTCCAAAGTTTTTTTGACTTAATTATGATACTAAAGTGCTGTGAAAAATTTAGTCTTGTTCTGTTGAATCATAGGATTACATGTATGGGATGTGTACTCAGCTGCCAGCTACTTTTTAAACCATAAAGCTTATAATAGACATGATAGACTTAAGATCTAAATTTCATTTATAGTTAGTGAATCATACAGCTTAAAGGTATGTAAAAAATATATTATTATTCAGTTTATCAGCATAATTTTTTCTTAAAAAATATATATCATAAAAAAAATGGTTTGGCTATAATTATAAGTAAAATTAAACCACATTAAATGCTAGTTGCCTTTGAAATTGCCAATGAATGAATATATAAAAGTAAATAAACTTAATTACAATTCTGACTCCGGTACGAAATTTCCAGACGTAATCTACACGTAATGCAACAGGAATCCATACGTACTAATAAATTCCATACGTAAATCTAAAATTCCATATGGAAAACAAGCATACACGTAATTTTTTCAAAGTTATATGTCTTTTTACGCACGGAAATCTTCAAATTTTCCAGTATACGTAAAAATCTAACTTGACATTTCATACGTATATTCTGAATATAATCTCTGCAAAAGCACGTACTTTCTGGACTTAGGAAATTTTCAATGAACAGAGCGTACATATTTTTGTGACTGTATGGAATTTTGACTAATAGCCAATTTTCAAGCAAAAATATGACTGACACATGAAGACTTATATATTTGTACATGTAATACAAAGAACATGCTATAGATAGTCTCATTATTTAGCAAAATAGAAAGTACTTTAAAGTTACATTACATGCATGACCAAATGAATGAAGCTTTATAATACAACCCTTTTTCAAGTTTTGAGGGAGAGGACAGGGTGAAATTAAGGCAGGGGAGGAAGAGGTTGGAGGAAAGGGAAGGGGGAGAGGGAGGGATAAGGAAAGGGAAGAGGGGAAGGGGGAGGCTGGTAAGGGGTGGGAGGAAAAGGGTGGGAGAGGGGTACCCCCTGTCTGCCCCCCCCCCTTTTTTTAAACAATGAATTTTTCATAAAATTTACGAATTCTTTGTTTGCCAATCTGTCAAGAAATAGGAAAAATTAATTATCTTTTCTTCTCAAATTAAATTTCGTTCCCAATTATATTTCACAGAATATTCTCTCCAAAAAAATGTACACTCAAAAAAAAAAAACAACTTTACTTAGATATATTACTAATTACTAAGAAAGATTGGCTACGGATCAAGAATTCTTTTACTTAAAATGTTACCTCTATATGTAATTACTTTAAATAACCGTCTTAAAACTTTAAATTTAGGCTAGGATTGTCAGAACACACTAGTATCCATCTCCATCACGACAGATGTTTTACTTTCGTTTTCCATATACAATACATAGTTAATCTCGCCTAATTTCAGAAAACTTGGCGATCGGTCTTTAGGTGTTTATAACATGATTTCTAGAATACGATTATTTGACATCGTTTTTTATTTTTATTTTCTTTCTTGACATCGTTTTTTATTTTTATTTTCTTTCCTTTATATATATCTTCTTTTTTTCGTTATTTAATAATTTCCTAGGGTCGGAAAATAAAAAAAAAATCTTTCAAGATAATTCTATTTTTTTCCAGATTAGCAAAAAAAAAAATATGGTCAATGGATCGATGATTATTTTTTTTTATAAATCAGTTTGAAAAAAAAAAACAAATTAAACATTGTGTCAGTAATGGATATAAGAACTAAGATTATTAAGTAAAACAGACGCATTGAAATTAATGTATATTTATGCAGATCGAGGCGTTTTAGTTTGAAATGATTGTGTACGAAACGACTGTGATAAGAAATAGCCAATCAAAACATCGGATTTTTAAAAGGTTCGGGCGAGGCGGAAAAGTCGAATGCCAGAATCGAATCATCAAGAATTTTGATGACTATCATAGGGTTTCCTGTACTTTGGTACCGGTACATTATAGACACGTTAATTGAAACAATGAAGCCTAGTTTCCTTTGTACTGAGCACGTCAGTGGATGGACGTGGACCGTGGGAAAATGTGTTTGTTTTCATCGATTTATCAGTGTTCCAAACTGATGACTCTGTTGGAAGTTGAAGACAGTGCATAGCTAAGAAATTTGGAGATAATGCCATTGCAGCATCAATAAGCATGATTGAAGGTAGGCTGTTATTTGATTCATGTTTTACTTCTTTGTGATTAACACGTGTTCAGCTAGCTGAAAAAGAGTTACGGAAAGAGGTTATCTGGGCTAAATCTCAAATATTTAGCAGGTTGGGGAAGGTACCGATCGAGCTAATATACCTCGATTGGGCTAATATACCTCGATTGGGCTAATCAATCTGAATATTTTCAGTATTAAAAAATTACAACATTATCAAAGTTATTCTTTTGAGCAAAATCACATCAGTTCTTTATAAAAGAAGTTAGGGAGCAACCATTTTATTTTTATGGGGGGGGGGGGGGGGGGCCAGGAAGACTTTCGCCAGCCGGAAAATTTTTTTCGGGCCTTTTAAGAGCCGGAAAATTTTTTTCCTCGGCCCTTTGGGCCGGATTATTTTTTTTGTAATTTTCCAATGTTGAAAATTACTCTAAAGTTTAAATAATTCAGCGTGATTTTTCAGCCATATTAAACATCAAACACACAATGAGTTCATCTCTTGCCAGCAGATCACTTCATTAGCTCACCTCGACGAAGTTGAGTGAGCTTATGCTATAACCCTACGCGTCCGCGTCCGCGTCCGTGTCCGCGTCCGTGTCCGCGTCCGGTTAAGAAGTTTGGGGTAGCTCAGTATCTGACAAAGTACTAATGCTACAGTAACCAAACTTGCACAAGTGATTCATCTTTGGATGCTGAGGTGAACCCATGCATCGTATGCAGCATCTGACCTACATTTTCCGCTTGAGTGACTTGGTTAAGAAGTTTGGGGTAGCTCAGTATCTGACAAAGTACTGATGCTACAGTAACCAAACTTGCACAAGTGATTCATCTTTGGATGCTGAGGTGAACCCATGCATCGGATGCAGCATCTGACCTACATTTTCCGCTTGAGTGACTTGGTTAAGAAGTTTGGGGTAGCTCAGTATCTGACAAAGTACTGATGCTACAGTAACCAAACTTGCACAAGTGATTCATCTTTGGATGCTGAGGTGAACCCATGCATCGTATGCAGCATCTGACCTACATTTTCCGCTTGAGTGATTTGGTTAAGAAGTTTGGGGTAGCTCAGTATCTGACAAAGTACTAATGCTACAGTAATCAAACTTGCACAAGTGATTCATCTTTGGATGCCGAGATGGACCCATGCATCGGATGCAGCATCTGACCTACTTTTTCCACTTGAGTGATTTCGCTTTTAAAAGCCAATATTGAGCAGAGTATAAGTGCTACATGTACCAAACTTGCATATTGGATGTATCTTTGATCAAACTTTCATAAAATGACCTTGACCTACTTTTTCCGCTTGAGTGATTTTGCCTTTAAAAGCCAATATTCAGCAAAGTATAAGTGCTAGATGTTCCAAACTTGCATATTAGATGTATCTTTGATCAAACTTTCATAAAATGACCTTGACCTACTTTTTCCGCTTGAGTGATTTTGCCTTTAAAAACCAATATTGAGCAAAGTATAAGTGCTAGATGTTCCAAACTTGCATATTAGATGTATCTTTGATCAAACTTTCATAAAATGACCTTGACCTACTTTTTCCGCTTGAGTGATTTTGCCTTTAAAAGCTAATATTGAGCAAAGTATAACTGCTACATGTACCAAACTTGCATATTGGATGTATCTTTGATCAATCTTTCATAAAATGACCTTGACCTATTTTTTCCGCTTGAGTGATTTTGCCTTTAAAAGCCAATATTGAGCAAAGTATAAGTGCTAGATATTCCAAACTTGCATATTAGATGTATCTTTGATCAAACTTTCATAAAATGACCTTGACCTACTTTTTCCACTTGAGTGAGTTTGCCTTTAAAAGCCAATATTGAGCAAAGTATAAGTGATACATGTACCAAACTTGCATATTGGATGTATCTTTGATCAATCTTTCATAAAATGACCTTGACCTACTTTTTCCACTTGAGTGATTTTGCTCTATAAAGCCAATATTGAGCAAAGTATAACTGCTACATGTACCAAACTTGCATATTGGATGTATCTTTGATCAAACTTTCATAAAATGACCTTGACCTACTTTTTCTGCTTGAGTGGTTTTGCCTTTAAAAGCCAATATACATGTACTAAGAAATCTATTTGAATTGAATTTTGCTGTCACGAGGTGAGCTTCGTAATCTGTGATTACCTATGTTTTTAATTTCTGGAATGGCCTATGGTGCCTATAATCTGTTTACTAAAATGACACTCAATGGAGACAGGCTATATGGTGCTAATGACTTTTGAATTTGATTTATACACTCCAAATTGTGTAAAGTTTGTTCCATTTTTTTTATACTTTGTTTATGATACACAAAAAGGTGTTTATTTGGCAGTGGAAAGGTCGGAAGAGAGGGGCAATTTCATGATCCCGAAAAATTTTTTCGCCGGCCCTTTGGGCCGGAAATTTTTTTTCCCTAAAATTTCGATCCGGAAATTTTTTTTTGCAAAGTCTTCCTGCCCCCCCCCCCCCCCCCCCCCCCCCCCCCCCCATAAAAATCAAATGGTTGCTCCCTTATGTTTACAAAAGAAACATACCTGAAAAGTGAATAGTTACCGAGAAAATATACATCCATTTTTCTGAATATATTGGGTGAGATTTCACGAAATCAAAAAAGTTTTCAGGCATAGTTGCTTTTTAAATATTATTTCTTGATATAAAAGCTGGTGCGATTTTGCACTCAAATATGATTTGGAGGAAAAAAGTACTTTTTTTCTGAATAAAAAAGTCAGATTGATTAGCCCGATCGAGGTACATTAGCTTGATCGAGGTATATTAGCTAGATCGGTACCTTTCCCCAACCTGTTTAGGGGATCTGAATATTTTTAGGATATTTTCAGAATTATCATTACATTATTACAACTTCAGAATTCTTTATTCTTTTAATTTTTATAGATGGTGTCTCTTCTGGAAAACGGGATTGCCGGGACAGTCTTCACTGATAAGAATTTACTGAATTAAAGGCCATCAAGTCCTGTTTTGGGCACAAAACTCCTGGATTTCATACCATAATTGTGCCTGAAGTTGGTGCCACATATATACAAATCCAGAATGACTTAATAGTTCAATTCAAAGGCCCAAGGCATCATCAACTGTTGCTACAGAGGACACATGCACCAGGGAAGCCTTTAAAGAGGAAAAAATACGATAAAAGGTATTTATTCACCCGTGCAAGAACTACTCTGCATAAGTTTTTCTTCTTTGGGACAATATTTGTATTTATCTAATATATATTTGCATATAAAATAATGCATTGAAATAATTTAATTAAGAGATGATTCTTGGAAGACTATCTGTATCTGTATTGTTACGTCGCAGTATCCCTTGCGGGCTTTGAGTTTTATAAAACTATGAGTTTTAACAATTGTCTACACTGACAAAATCATTGTATGCTTTTCTTATATTACTAATTTAGATAACATTGAGCATCTTGGAGCCTGAAATTCAAATGCAGTACATTAGCCATGAGCCAGGTTGAAAGGAAATAAACAAGGCAGTGACCGAAGACATTGCATATTCAAGAAAATGCAGTCAATAATCGCGGGAGGACAAGTGAAACAATATAATAATAATGTACAAAGCGAAAAGAAGAAATAACTTATCGTGTCATACAATTGTTGTTATAGTGACTTGTTACATTTATCCAATGTACAAATGAAAATAGTTCCAGTGGATAATTGATGACGATAATTTAAACTAAAGAATTTTTATCAACTTTTGAGTTGTGTTATGGTAAATATATATATATAGGTCAAGATACATGTATATCAAGACTATAATTTACATTGCATTGTATACACAAGGTAGTATGTATAACTGATACCTTAAACTCTCAGTACAGAATTAAGTATTCTTAATAATAATGTAAATGTAACTTTAAAGTGAGCTGGCCTCTGACCTACAGTGGTAAATAATTGCATTGAATGTTTAAATTATAAATTTGCTCCTTGTAAAGTTTTGAAATTGTAAAGTTATTTGCAACAGCTAAAACTTAACTACAGGATCGATCAAGTCATAGAATTACATGTACATGTTATATTGTAATAAATTCCATATTGTTTCAGTTAAAACTTCAAACTTCTGTATTTGTTTCATATTTTGATTGCCATACGTAACTTGCTATATTTAGGACTACGTACATAAATAAGGTCATTCATGTACACGTAAAATTAATTTTTTTCCATACGGAAATTAAAAAAATTCCATACATAAAACTAATTTTACATGCATAAAACTATTGATTCCTTTTCCATATTTGGTCATATCCATACGTAACTAATTTAAACATTTCGCTCATTTTTATGCATGAGTACGCTTCGATTCCTGCTGGAATTTTTCTAGTTTCCGTATGGAATTTGTGTACATTCTATGTTTAATATAGAGACATATTACGTCTCAAGATTCCGTATGGATTCCTGTTGCATTACGTATGGAAGATTTCATAAGGGGGACTCACTACTACTAAGATAACAACATATTATGAATCAGTGTACTACCATGCTTTATACACATGCATGTATAAATTCAACACTTTAATGATGTGCATGTGTTATTACTTTGCCAGAGGTTCGCCGCAACATTTTCAAGGCTCTCAAATACTTAGCCAGAAGTTCGCCGCAACATTTTCAAGGCTCTCAAATACTTAGCCAGAAGTTCGCCGCAATTACATAGGTAGTTCGCCAGAAGTTCACCGCAATCTATATATGGCAATAGGTTCATCACTGAGCATGCTCAGAAACATTGCCAGAAGATTGCCGTAAACTGTATTTGGACACAAGGAGTTTGCGGCAAGTCTGCCGCAAACCTAATTTGCATGGTAAAAAGTCGCGGCGAAGTTGCCGCAAACTGTTTGCAGCAACTTTGCAGCAAAGTTTGCGGCAAGCTTGCGGCAATGGTTCGCCAAAGGCCTAAAATTTTGGTAAGGGATGGGCCACCCCAATCCCAGGACATGTTTCTTTGTATTTTCCCTACTCTTTTGCCGACGACAAGGGTCAAATTTTCGGTCTAAGCACTGAGCAACAATTACGAGTTTCACTCACTTAGTTGCACCTGAAAGTAGTTCACAAAATGTTAACGTCATTTGAAGTTTTAACCTTACACAGGGCAACGGTTAGAGATTGGTGATCCTTTTTAGCATAAATAAGATGTACACCATACATGTATTTAGTCTACATCTTCATACTGGTCTGCCATAGGACATCGTCTGTCATATGATACATATAATAAGTGTGACCAAATCACAGAATATCTAGCAAACTTCAGGTTTGGAAATGCAGTAAGTATATTACAGGAAGACGTTGGGTTATCTTGTTATGGGTTATCTTGTTAATCAATGTACTAAACATTACCACTTCATACTATACTTAAGTTTTAATGTATTTTCAGCATCAAAACACTTGAATTAGAAATTTGGTTAAAGATAAATGACAAAAAATGTACATTCATCGTATTTCACGTTTGCAAAAAAAAAAAAAAAACCTGCCTCCCTCACTTTTTTTTTCTAAAAAAGTGCCCGTCAAACTAAACATTAATTTTGTATGGCCTAAAGGTACAATCCTCCAAGCGTATAAAGTAAATGTATTACATTTTGTATCTGTACGCACTATCGATCAGCCCATTAAATAGAAACTAGATTTATACAGGTAAAAAAAAAGGTCCAGGTGTATACTTAAAATAAACTACTTTATTACGTGGATCCTAATTTAGTACAAATACCGCGAACAACTATCTTGCTTTCCCAAATTGAGTATTTTTGGAACGTCTTTCTGAGCTAAAACAAAAGTAGAACGGAAATTCCAACCTTAAGTTCGTATACGACATACTGTGGCATTTTGGTGTAAACTGGCTTAAGATAAAGACATGATGGTCAAGTTAATATTAGTGATTTGCCTCATTTCACTTTCCCATGGTAAGTAAATTGGTTAATTACTTTGTATACTATTTAATATGTATACACTATATATACACTGTTGACCACTGTTTGTAATCTCGCAATGCAGAACAATCGGTTTTTCGATATTTTTGTGCAATATAGATCATTTATAACAAAAAGGAGAATGTGATGTAGTGTAAAAATGTCTTAGCTATGAGATTGTATCCAAAATAAGGGGAATATTAGCTTTTTATGATATTTACATATTATACAAATATATTACAAGTACGCATTAGTCACGTATATATTTGTATAATGATCGGCGTTTTACTTTCACTTTCATCATCACATCATTAGAGTAGAAAATACAATTTGGAAGATCCAAAAGCTCTGTCTTAAGTTGATTTCATCTTTCAGCAGAGAAATCAAAGAATCGTGAGGCCAGACATAAAATATTTTATGTTTGCTGTTAACCGACTCTACAATTTTACCTATGGGTAGAATGGGGCCATCAAAAGGGTATGCTTTGCACTAATTAGTTACCTGTATTTACCTGTATTTATATTACCTGTAAAGGTATTCCAACTTCAAGAGTATATATGTATGAACGACTTCCATTTCAAAAATTAGGGGAATTTAACCCCCCGCCCCAATTCACCGGCAGATAAAGGTTATCTTCGGCATAAGATACTAAATACACCCATAAAAGAGTGTGAAAAAATCATGTTTTGATCATTTTGCTTTATTATTTAATGCTGATAAAATTTTCAATAACTTAAAAGACAGAAATGGAATATGTAAGCTCAAAGAAAGAAAATATTTTTTTCCAATGTTCCTGATCGTTTTCTGTACTAAATATATCTTTGGTAATTTTTCTTCAAACAATTAAGATTCTTATACGATATATTTGGACAATATGTTGCCATGGAAACCATTTTGATAGCTTAGAGACATATGTAGCTCTTTAAAACAGTACTTCTATTTTCTTAACATGAAATGCACCTGAACCCCAGATGACCCTGCTGTAAACTAAGCAAAATCATGCAAAAATAGGCACTTTTCTAGTCAAAAATAGGCACTACTTTTCAAGTAAAAAATAGGCATTTTTCAAGTAAAAAAAGGCACTTTTTAAGTCAAAAATATGCCCCTTTCTGAAATTGTTTTATCCCTCTCCTAGACCACTTACATGTACATGAAGAGTATAGATTGTTGGAGTGCTACATTTTGTGTGAACTTGTTTTCATTTTGACTGTTAATTCATAGACAGTGTGCATATAACAATTATCTGCCACTTTTGTAATTACTACATGTAGTATTTGAAAAAAAAACCATGTGTTTGTGATACATGAATGCCCCCGTCGGCATTTTTGTCATTTATTGTATAATGGTCAAACTCCAAGGTCAAGGTCACAAGGTTAAAAAAATGGTATCAATGGAAAGGTTTTGTCACAAGGAATACACATGTGAAATATCAAAGCCCTATCCCTTACCATTCAAAAGTTATGGCCAAGGTTAAAGTTTTTGCGGACAAACAGACAGACAAACGGACAGGACAAAAACTATATGCCCCCGAATCTTCGATTACAGGGGCATAAAAAGAGCTTTCATTGTCCATCAGTCTGTTGGATTCAGTAAGTTTAAATTCTTCCAGCATGCAGACTGAAACAGTCATACATGTATAGATTATTAATGAAACTGATTTTTAAAATGTCTCAACGCAATACATACAGTGATGAATATGAAAATAAAATTTAAGGTCATGTCTACTCATATACCATAAAGTTTCTAGACTTCACATTGCCATGCTTCAGTATGCTATAATAAGCTTCTTTTAATTTTAGTTCAAAGAACATTAGAAATAAGCAATATGCTTATATGTTGAATGTAGGAAGTCTTGTGTGGCTAAGTATTTATAAAGTTATTTTCAAATAAAATAAAATATTTTTACCTACCTACCTACCCATAGGTAAAATGGTAAAGTCGGTTAACAGCAAACATAAAAATATTTTATGTCTGGCCTAAGGTTAATCTGTTTCTGTACATTGTGACCTTGACCTTTGAGTCATGACCTACAAAATCACAAGGTGTACTCGTACATAGTCCTTGACCCATGGGCAACTCACATGGAATTTTGAAGAGCATCAAAAGTACACCATATAGTTCACGTCCCCTCCCCCTGCACCATTGGCAACTCGCATGCAAAGTTTGATGAACACCTTATTAAATTGCAATCTCTAGAATTGATCTATCATTGCCTAATGTGAACCTTGACCCCTGACCTTGAAACCCAATAGGTATCGTCCTCTGGCTCTGAACATGATTAAGTCAATGCAAAGATTGAATATTGATTTCCAAAGTAAATTGAGATCTTTAGACTGTCCACAGAGTTTTATCATTACCAATAGTTATCTCGACTTTTGACTCCTGACCTTGAAAATCAATAGGTTAAATCCTCTTGCCACTGTCTAGAAGTGTCCACGTGATTGCACAAAGTTAAACCCACTAGAAGTTGAACGAGGGGAGAGTTGGAGCGTTGTCATTATTATTATTGTCCGTTTGGTTCAACACACGATATCTAATTTTTCAATTTATGTATATGTTCAGTAACAGATCCTGAAAACCTATTTTAACTGCTATTCTGCGAGTATGAAGTGGGGGAGTTTGGAGACCCCCCCCCCAAAAAAAAATTATGGATCACTGAAGCAAACCGTGCACTCTGGCGCTGAAGTCTCACGGAATTTCCTTGCTCATTTTACCAAAACTTAAAAACTATACAAAAGCACGCAGTAAATATCGTTTTAAGCACAATATGAGTGTCCAGTGTTAGCATCCCCCGAAAGGAGTTTCATTTTGCATTTGTTACAACCACTTCAGTTACGCGAGCTAGTAATAGGGGGAGGGGGAGAGGGGGGCTATAGATAATACGTTGCCATTGTTGATCGGAACCGGGTATATAAACTTTTTCACAAGTTAAAATCAATACCGGTATGATTTAAATAGAACCATCTGACTTGTGGGCATTTCTTGTCATTAAAATGTGGTAAGTAGTTATTGATTTTTCGCGGTCGTACATGTACATGAAATACGACTATCAAACATCATTTACATGGACATAATACTTAACTGTCTCTTCACTGAAATTGCGCCCTGTTAAATCTAAAGGTTTTTTTTTTTTCATTTTGAATAATCTTATATTTAAACTGGACATTCCAAAATCTCGGGAAGAAATAATCAATTAAAAAAAAATATCAGAATGAAAATGGCAATAAAATTCTCTGAGTCGCGGCAATTTTCGTGGGTCGGTCGGTTAACGGCAAACAAACTAAATTTTATTTTAGGCCTGATACGAATCGTATGTACCGAAAGCAAGTCTCGTGATACATATATCGTACCGTGAGCATAGCGTATCGTTGCAGTCCTAGAAATTATAGAAAAGCCGAATGCTCTACGTTGCAAGATATCCCACCGTAACATATAATAATTCAATTTCATCGAAACAACAAAGCTTGAAGAAAAAAAAATGACTTATTAGAAGAAAAAGGAAACTACAGCCCCGACCAGTAGGTCTCGAGATCGATAATTAGCAACCTATGTGCAACCTCTTGACAAGCATCCTCTGTGCAACAAAATGTATGTACAGGTGCGGATATAACAGGAGTTTAGTCAGTCTGGTCGGTCTTAGGATCGTCGAAAATAACATCTGTATATTTTCTACCTTTTGCATGATATTTTTGTAGACATGATGGTCTTGAAACCACACCCCTTCCCCTTTCCCACATTGAAGGGTAGGTCCCTTCTCTTTCTATGGCAAATGCGACCATAAATTAAATTTACGCTATACACTTTGCCTCTGTAATGATAGCACTTATATTGAATCTCTTGATTCTTTCGAATGATTATTTGTTTGGAATAATAAAATGGAATACAAAAATCCGGGAAAAAATCCGGACCTTTGTATTTATATACATGTAGTGTCACTCATTCGGGCACTTGCAAAATTAATGATTTTACCCATTTTTTTTTTTTTTTTTTTTTTGTAAAATCTTGTTCCAAACCAAAGGCTTGACCCCCGACCCCCCCCCCCCCCTTCCGACCTTATCTAGATTCGCCCACAAGCATGCATGCAAGTTGCCGAAAATTCGGGAAGTGGTGAAAGGGAAGCTTGAACAAGGTTAACAAATTTCCGAAAATATATACTTTTGTAACAATTACTTCCTCCTTCTGACTTTATATTTACACGTACTAGACTATGGGGAAAAAAAAAAATAAAAAAAAAACATTTGTTTCCCCTTTCTTTGACTAACACATACCATGAGTACAGAAAGTGTCAACATATTTCGATATGATTTTTTTTTTTACTTCTTAAGTCAAAAATATTTATTTGTAGCTACAAAATAGATATCTTTAAAAATTTTGACAATTTCAATACAATTTTAAAATGTCTATTCAATACATGACAATGGATACATTGTAATTCCGTAAGCCAATACAATCTTCTTTGAAGAGATCAAGTGCGGCAGCCCCATTGGCTTTACAGAAAAGAAAATTCATTTCTGGATAAGCAATAGTTCTTTTAGTATTGTTTAATCCGTTGCTATTATAGACTGGAGTTATCTGCTCTTACTTTGCTTATGTATCTAGACACACAATGCCAGTCTATAGCTATTGATTCTTTTTAAGAAAACGCCCAAATAATAACTTTAAACTCCTTTCTTTAAAGATAATTTTTATGTTTTTTTCAAAATAACAAAAAAATTTTTTTCGCCTTTCCATATGTAGCACTGGAAATCGATGTCAAGTTCAAAAATGAAGAGAGCTGTGACCTTCGTAGCTTACAGGTCACGTGCAAGTCCTCCGCCACTGAACTAGGGTCAAATAAACTGATCATCTACATGGGAACCACTGAACTCACTGGATGTCAAAGACTCGGCATGAACTGCTCTAAGGTCAAGGACAAACGAGCCAGCCAACCAATGTTTGACGGAGAAACCGCCATATTGGATTTCAAAATAGCCGACTCTGCGAATACAAGCATCACGTGGTCCTGTATGACGGGAACAATAAAAGCTGAAACAAAAATTTTGTTTTTAGGTAGGTTCCATGTTTATTGGATATGAGTAAGAAATAGTGATTCAGAAGCTATTGTTTTAATTTAAAAAGAATAGAGTACGTTCAAAGCATTTTAATGACATGTAATTAACACTTTTAAATAATTTTTAGGAAAAATGTGTCAAAGAAAAGAGCAAGTTTATTGACTGACATTTGACAAAGTATGGACTTATATTATTTTTATTGGAGTGATTTGATTCTGAAATCATATCATGATTTTTTTTCACTAAGGTAAAGACCCTTGTAATATGGACAGACCGTGGCACAGTCCAATATGCGGAATGACGGCCATAATTATCATTGGTGTACTTCTGGTCGCCATAGTGTTACTTGGTCTGTGTCTTCTATATAAGATTTGTCGCGAGAAATGCAGAGGTAAGTTAAAGATTCACAAAGAGAATATAGTATAAACTATGAAACTATGAAAGAGTATAACAATGAAAGACTATAAACTATAAAACTATAAACTATGAAACTATGAGCATGAAGAAAGAGTATAAACTATGAAACTATGAACATGATGAAAGAGTATAAACTATGAAACTATAAAGATGATGAAAGAGTATAAACTATGAAACTATAAACTATGAAATTATGAGCATGATGAAAGAGTATAAACTATGAAACTATGAACTTGAAGAAAGAGTATAAACTATGAAACTATAAACTATGAGCATGAAGAAAGAGTATAAACTATGAAACTATAAACTATGAAACTTTGAGCATGATGAAAGAGTATAAACTATGAAACTATAAACTATGAAACTATGAGCATGAAGAAAGTGTATAAACTATGAAACTATAAACTATGAAACTTTGAGCATGATGAAAAAGTATAAACTATGAAACTATGAACATGATGAAAGAGTATAAACTATGAAACTATAAACTATGAAACTATGAGCATGATGAAAGAGTTTAAACTATGAAACAGAATAAACTAAGAAAAAATAATATCTTGTGATAATATTACGAACTTATATTTTGAAATTAAACAAAGGGGGGGGGGGGGGGCTTCACTAAACTGTTTTCCCGTTTGGGTTATTTTGGCCTAAAGTACCATTGGAGAAGATTAATTCATTCTCCGATACATGTCTGTCTAGTGAACAGTATTTATAACTTTTTATGTCTAGAACGCTGTTCTCTGGCCACTTAGTCGGACACTTCTTTGTTCTTTTCAAAGGACAGGTTAAATGACATGTATATAATGTTTTTTATTTCTGTAAGGTCGCGTTAATCTTCATATTTTTGAAACTTTCTTCACATTGTGATAAAGCCAAATTGAATTCTGAATTATGCTTTTGACTTGAGCATACCAGTGCACATCCGGTTCGGTCAGTCATTAAGTTTCTTGTATTGCAAAACGTCAAAATGTACATTAATTTTATAAACTTCTCTGACAATTTGGGTATTTCGATTTTTGCATACAGGTTGTTGTAGTAGGGAAAATCAGCCGGCGACTCAAAATGGATACCAGGGGAAACGTTATGACGTGAGGATGGACTGTGAGTATACTACTTCATGTCATATTTAACACGCGATTTCATTGGCTGGCGTCGTTCCATAAAACCATGACGTTAACAGTTTGAACGACGACGTCGCGTCCTAAGAAACGATGCAAAGTTCCTCCCATGAAATATGCGTTTTAGAAAAGTTTCTAATTAGAATTGGGATAACATTATCTACATGTGAATTCTATCATGTTATCTCCCTAGTATGTGTCAATAATCCACGGTATTAAAAAAGTCCTTTTCTGAAAATACTTTACTAATTAATAAAAATAATGTATCTTACGTCTTTTTCAGAGCGCCCCCCTTTTTTTTAAACTCAGCTGTTCTGTCATCCCAGGTTTAGGTCTGCGATTTGCATTTTGTTATTTGTTACAGATATAGTGGATGATCCAAACCACGTGCCTGATGCCAGCGCGAAGAACATGCCAGTACGAACAGAAGAAGCTCGACACGACTGCGAAAAATGTTAGTTAAGCAGGGGTTATGAGTATTTGATCCGGACAGATACACTTTTTTCACATCAATATATATTACAGCTTATACTGAATCACGCAGACGCTTTACTTCGCTTACTCCGGAGAAAAGCGTCTAGATGATTCAGACTATGAGATCTTCAATTGAAAAAAAAAGTTACCTCTTCGCAAGTAATATTTCATAATTTTTTTTTCTGATTAGAATGGGTGTTATGGTGAAATTCGCCCATACAAACAGCCAGGCGCTAGTCTGTATACAAAAAAAAAAAAAAAAAAAAAAATCCAGGTGATATCAATGAAAACGGTTGTGTTTTAATTCGCCGGCGTCACTTATTTTCCTAAAATAAAAATTCATATAACTAAGTACTGATCAATTTTGCTTCCAGATGAGCAAAAAGAAGCTGCAACAGAGAATTTTGAGCAGTAAGTACAAAGCTTTACATGTTAAACTTACAGTCAAAAGACGTCACGTGTAAACGACAATACTTAGCCGATTAGCGACTTACTTTCATTCTCTCACCTTTCAGGTATGTCCAGAACAGAGTGCCACCTAAAGAGCAGGAGAAACCCCTTTTGTCTTCTGGATCGTAACAAACTATTTCATGGAAAGTTTTGTCTACATGAGTGTTTGTGTGTGTTTCCGACACTGTGTGAACTCATTCTGTAGTCCTTTTCGATACAAACTCAGTTATTCCTATGTGTGTAAAATGTAAATGCGCATTTCTGTTATTTTCGTGAGTCCTGGCAATTGCCCATTTCTGATGAGTCAAAGACTAAGAGCATTCAGTTCCACAGATCTGTATTTTTCGATTTTTGTGTGTGAGGATGTTTGTGTTTGTGAGGACTTGCTGTCTTATATAAGTCCTATACATATTCGATTCTGAATTGCTTATATAAAGGAGCACCCCCTATCTGTAATCGGGCAGATAGTAAACCAAGATTCCGAAGAAATGTGAAACAGTGTATGAGAAAATGTCATGCTATTGAAACAATCACATATCGAATGTTTGTTTAATCTTATGTCCATCACAGGGACTTGTATGCCTGACTACGAGAGTCGCCAAGCTTAAAGATAGACTCATGTCCCTGTGATTCAAATCATTGTAAATTGATAAATAATAAATAATCAAGTTTGTGTTTGAGGGAAACGTGTAATAAATCATTGTACATGTACTCACACAAAAGCAATATCATGTATTTTTTGAAGGACTGGAAAATGGAAATGCTTTAGATTTTATTTCGTTTAAAGTATATATAATTTATTTTTTCTTTAATGTACAAGTTCCGCTATGAAAAGCATCTTGCGTTTCCGGATATATAACAACATTTTCATTCAGTGGCGGATCCAGCTTTTGAGTTAGAAAAAAATAGCGAGGGGTCTGGGGACCGCCTAGGTCCCCAGCAGGTCCAGGGCAGAACCCTGATAGGGGGGACCAGGGGGATGAAGCCCCCGCAAGCTAACGAATTTCAACCTTTTCGGACCAATTTTCATGATTGAAATTGATTAAGGAATTGAAATTGATGCATTTGACAATAATATTAACTAACAGATAGTTAATATTTACTTATATTTACTCTTTTTTTTTTATGGAAAATGATTGTTTTACCTATGATTTGCAAATTTTAGGGGGTAGGGGCCATTTCGCCTTCTCAATTTACAAAATCTTGCGATTTTTAATGTGAAGCTTAATTTAGAATGCTCTTTTTCTTTTCGTTATTTTACTGTGAAGTTTAATTTATTTACAATGTTCTTTTTCTTTTTGTCCTTTTTTTTTCCGAGTTTTGGTTTTTTTTTTGCGAATCTAAAAGTGATACTAATGTACGATTTTATGCTGATTTTCCCGTATCATGGCATAATTTTTTGTCCTTTTTTCCCCCATTTTTAGCTCATATCATATTGAGTGTATAACTGAAATTCTATAACAAATGCCTTAATCGAGTCAATACGTTTGATAAAAACATTTTTTGTCATTAGATAAATTGACATGTGCGGATCCAGCATTTTTGGTCAGAGGGGGTCCAAAATTGAAGGATGTCTACCTATCTGTAATCATGTAGGTATATTTCGGTGCTCATCAAGGGGAGGGGGCATGCATCTTAAAATGACAAAACCTTGAAAAAGACGAGGAAGGTTACATCCTATGAAGTAAGGGACTGTTGAAAATACGAGTTCATGAGACCCAAGACAGTTATTTAAAATTATTTAGTATACAAAATTGTAAATGATTAAGGAATTATGCATAAAAAATAATTGTGTATTTGTAAATGGCGAACGAAGCGAGCCGAAATTTTAGGTTTCAAAGCCTTTAAGTTTTTGCATTTTTAGACCCCTTTCAATTAGAAATGGGCCAAAGCTGGATCCCATCTCCGAAAATCTCGGGGGGGGGGGGGGGGGGGGGGTCCAGACTCCCGGTCCCCCCCCCCCCCCCCCTCTGAATCCGCGCATGAATTGTACGTGTTTTCTTGTCAAAGTCTCTGTTCATTTGCCACACTTATATTTTGTACATTTTATGTCTAATAAGACAAATTGTCTTTTGGAAATGAAGAATTTGAATTTCGGGATATACACATATATATACTGTAGAACTCGTCATACCTGATGGTGGATCGACCATCATATAGATTCAAGTTGTTTACTTTATATAGGATTTTCATACATTTTCATACATGTGGGTAAGTGTATAAAGTTTATTGTAATTCATTCCATTTCTTATTGCTTTTTTAAAGAAAAAACGTTTGCTTTTGTTGATTCATTAAGAGAAAGCAGAGAGTACATGTACGTATCGTTTTCTATAATTAAGATAGATTTGGAAAGAAATCCATTGTTGAAAACAGAAACTGTATTTAATAATTATATGTACTATTTATGATTATTACTTTTCATGTGCCATAACTTCTATTTTTAGTTCACCTTTGTGAATATTTTGCATTACAAGCTTTACTATAAGGTTGTTTACAAAAGAAATAAAATTGTCTTAAGTTCATGATTTTGTTGTACATATATTTACATAATTTATGCTATACAACAGACCGTGTACATTATATAATATATTATATGAGGATCTAGAATTTTTCAGGAAAGGGGGGGGGGGGGGTTGGACCCAATTCGTCATGGGGACCAAGCCCTTGATTTAGCCATGTACATAAAAGATATTGGACAAATGATGATCGGTTCTCTAAAACCAATTTCAAACTTTCAGAAGGGAGCTCGACGTCTGAGCCCCCTCCCATCAACAGAACCACCCTTTTTCGTGTAACATTTAAGTATACAGTGTATATATACTTATATTACATAGCGATACAGGAATGTAAATTGTATGATAAGAAGGAGACAAGAAAATAAACTTATAATGAATAATGATTGGTCAACCTCATTTCAAGAATTCACGGATCATATAATATGACCAGAAGACGTTGGTATCCCTCCATCCCTCCAAATGCTCCCCTCACTGATCAAGCAGCATATTTAAACATACAATAGCTGAATTATTGACGGAAGCATACGAATCGGCTTTCGTAGCATATACATGTACGTACGTCGATGAATCATTTAAAAGAAAGGGAAAACCTTAACCTAAAAATAGATTTACAGGTAACTAATTTCCCACGCCAAATACAGATATACTTTCTAAAAATATAAACTTATTAGACATATTTGACAAACAGAAAGTACATTCGATATCACATACAATTCGTATGTACATACTAGAAAACAAGTAATCGAATAGTTACAGATTTAAAAATTGTAAATAAAATAGAAACACAAAAGAAGTACACGATGTCACAGATGATGACAATGGTGATGTATTTTGTAGTGCTTCCGTCAATAATTCAGCTAGTTACAGGTAAGTTTAATTTTGTTTTGCCTTTTTTTGTGTTTTCTTGTTTTGTAATGACAATTGCATGTTCATGATTGATGTATATAAGTTCAGTTAAACAATGGGGAATGCCTTATCTTCATCGGCATTTATAAAATGAAAGTCGCTGTACTCATTGGGATATAGCATTTTATGGGTACTATATTCTTAACTTCGTCAGAAAGGAAGGGAGATCGAAAAAAAAAAACAAAACAAAACAAAACAAAACAAAAACAAAATAGATGGGTGGGGCATGGACAGGACTGATCTACATACTCTTTTATCTGCAAATTGTATGACCCCCCCCCCCTCCTTCAATTTTTAAAACTGACTCGATTTCAGTATGAATTAAGTGCACATAATTTTCCATATATAAAGACGCCAAACTTCAAACGTGGCACATGAATATATATAAAGTACAAAAATAAAGTTTTTGTTAAGTCACCTGTACATGTACCTCGTATTTTCGTTTCGTTCTTTTTTAGATTTAAATTTACACACAGTGCATTCCAGTGTCGTCTACTTGAACAAGTCCAAATATTCAAAGTATGAAGTTATTCAAGTGCATGTACCAAGTTTATGAATGTGCAGTCTGCACGTAGAACATTTTAAACTTCCTTTTAAAATTAAACCAATTAAAATCAAAAATAAAAGTTATCAGGAAAGTTAAATTATTTAAAAGGGAATTCCAATACGAATCGGGGTATATTTAAGTAAAAATAAATTTGCTAGAATGATTGGTAAACCGATATTTTTCCTCGGAGGGGAGGTCCAATAATTTGTAAAATCTAAACTGGATCCACCCTCGACCCCCCCCCCCCCCCCCCCACATCAACATCCTTAGATTTACCCTGTCCTGTTAGAGAACGTTAAATTATAGCTACTTTTATTCTAATAGGAAGGAACTTGATGAAATACAAATAAAATGATACTAGAAATAACATCACATTAAAGATAAAATGATTGTTTAGCTTTTGACGTGAAGCATAGAGACGATTTAAATCAGATAAGGTTACGTAATTTAAGAAGTTTGTCCTCCACAAAAATAAGATGTCCTTTGTACACAGTTAGTTTTATCGAAGTCGGCTTCTCCATTTTGATACAGCAAGTTTAATCTATGTAAAGATTTTTTTTAAAATTTCATTTCAGGCATATGATGAAAATTACTATGTAACATGCAAAACCGAAAACAATTCTTTAGACTGTTCTGACACTTTTTTGTTTGCTCGGGGGGGGGGGGGGGTATATTTGTGGATACATGTATTAATTAATTGATGTTCAAATAAATATACAAGGAGGTACTAGTATTAAGATTCATATTATATACTTCCATGTAGATCTATATGAATAAATAAAAAGACATTTGAAATAAATTCAGCAACTGAAAAAGAGAAATTAAAAACGTTTGATTATTTGTGAATAAAAGGTAAAATGCAACTGAATGTAACAGACGAAAAGACTAAATACATTATTCCTTCTACAAAATCTACTAAAAAGGAAAGGGAGTGTTAGCAATTAGACATTAATTGGGAAAATATAATTGGAAGTGGGTCATGGCAGATGACATATTGAAAATTCGAATAGCAAAAAGCGTAAACAAAGTGAAAAACTTGATCTACGTCCGAAAATGAGATCATTACGAACTTTTTTTTCACTTTGTCAGGAATTTGGGGACAAAAATCCACCCAAGCGTTTCTAAACAAGTTTTATGTACATTACAATTGTGGGAACACTTAAGCTTGAATGATCGGAAACGTGACGTATGTATATGGCGTTTTAAGTGATTCTGAATGGATAGATTTTATAACGACATTAAGTCACAAAAATATCTGAGACATTAATCAGTAATAAAAGGCAGTTATATTACATGTACCAATTAACCAACACGGCCTCTATATACCAAGCACGGATCTAGAGGGAAGGGGCAGGAACACCCCCCCCCCCTTGGTATTCTCCAAAGTGCGGATTTTCCACGTTTATCGTATAACATTGGTTGGGCCCCAAACCCCTGACAGATTGGACACCCCCCCCCCCCTTCCCGAAAAAAAAATTAGATTCGCCAACGTTTACGGTGACCCTTCATCAGCCACAGAAGCCATCTGTACGTAATACCTTACTCCCCCTTGTCGGATGTCACACACAAAACTGCGTCTCCGGTGAGTGTCTTAGTGGAGACTTACCAGGCCAAAATTACTAGCAATTTAAGTGCTTGTTAATGTGTTTGAATGATTTTATTCCAAAAATTGCTTCTATATGAAAGCATGATATAATATAGACTGATCCCTCCACTACGACATTCGCCGGAGACGCAGTTTTATTTAGGGGAGTAAGGTATTACGTACACTTGTCTCGAGAAGATGACAGAAACATCCAAAATACGTTTTAGATATATCGGATGTGGCACGATTCTTTTCATTCCGTCCAATCTTACACCCCCTTTCATTTTAATCGTTACCAAGGTAACACTCCCATCAAAATCCACCCAAAAACCCTATCCCTCCTTTTTCACTCCATGCCTCACATTAACCCGTCCTTATTCCATCTATGCCTCACATTTATCCCTCCTTTTTCCATCTATGTCTCACATTTATCCCTCCTTGTTCCATCTATGCCTCACATTTATCCATTCTTATTCCATCTATGCCTCACATTTATCCATTCTTGTTTTATCTATGCCTCACATTTATCCCTCCTTATTCCATCTATGCCTCACATTTATCCCTCCTTTTCCCATCTATGTCTCACATGTATCCTTCCTTGTTCCATCTATGCCTCACATTTATCCATTCTTATTCCATCTATGCCTCACATTTATCCCTCCTTTTTCCATCAATGTCTCACATTTATCCTTCCTTGTTCCATCTATGCCTCACATTTTTCCATTCTTATTCCATCTATGCCTCACATTTATTCCTCCTTTTTCCATCTATGCCTCACATTTATTCCTCCTTGTTCCATCTATGCCTCACATTTATCCCTCCTTATTACATCTATGCCTCACATTTACTCCTTCTTATTCCATCTATGCCTCACATTTATCCCTCCTTTTTCCATCTATGCCTCACATTTATCCATTCTTATTCCATCTATGCCTCACATTTATTCCTCCTTTTTCCATCTATGCCTCACATTTATTCCTCCTTGTTCCATCTATGCCTCACATTTATCCCTCCTTATTACATCTATGCCTCACATTTACTCCTTTTTATTCCATCTATGCCTCACATTTATCCCTCCTTTTTCCATCTATGCCTCATATTTATCCCTCTTTTTTCCATCTATGCCTCACATTTATGCCTCCTTTTTCCATCTGTGAATCACAATTATCCCTCCTTAATCCATTCTGGCCTCACATTTGTCCCTCCTTATTCCATCTAGGCCATACTTTTATACCTCCTTATTCGATCTGGGCCTCACATGTATCCCTCCTTATTCAATCTATGTCCCACATTTACCCCTTCTTATTCCATCTATGCCTCACATTTATCCCTCCTTGTTCCATCTATGCCTCATATTTATCCCACCTTTTACCATCTACGTGTAGGCCTCACATTTATCCCTCCTAGTTCCATCTATGCCTCACATTTATCCCTCCTCATTCCATCTATGCCTCACATTTATCCCTCCTTGTTCCATCTATGCCTCACATTTATCCCTCCTTTTTGCATCTATGCCTCACATTAATCCCTCCTTTTTGCATCTCTTCCTCACATTTATCCCTCCTCATTCCATCTATGCCTCACATTTATCCCTCCTTATTCCATCTATGCCTCACATTTATCCCTCCTTTTTCCATCTATGCCTCACATTTATCCCTCCTTTTTGCATCTCTGCCTCACTCTTATCCCTCCTCATTCCATCTATGCCTCACATTTACCCCTCCTTTTTCCATCTATGCCTCACATTTACCCCTCCTTATTCCATCTATGCCTCACATTTATCCCTCCTTGTTCCATCTAGACCTCACATTTATCCCTCCTTATTCCATCTAGGCCTCACATTTATCCCTCCTTATTCCATCTATGCCTCACATTTATCCCTCCTTGTTCCATCTATGCCTCACATTTGTCCCTCCTAGTTCCATCTATGCCTCACATTTATCCCTCCTTATTCCATCTATGCCGTACATTTATCCCTCCTAATTCCATCTATGCCTCACATTTATCCCACCTTATTCCATCTATGCCTCACATTTATCCCTCCTTATTCCATCTATGCCTCACATTTATCCCTGCTTCCCTCAACCCATTTCTGACCATTTTCTTCCTCCCATTCAAAATTACAAGTATCTATTAACTCTCCTCCAATTCAATATTTGGTCTTTGCTCAGGGAAACAACATAGTATTGTCCTGGACCTTGGAAACAAGAGGCCTAAGTTGGTCTATCTCCCTCACCTGACAACCATACAAACTCACATGTAGGTGACCTATATAATTAATGGGCATTTTAACACACTCCCAACACTCAAGCGAAATAAAAACAAGGAAATTCAATCCTTGCAGAACTTGATCTTCCTTAAGCTCACAAAAATGTTCTAAATAATCAGCACTTTTAATGTCATTTCTTGAGTAATCAGTACGTTTGAACAATGTCATTTCTTGAGTAATCAGCACTTTTGAACAATGTCATTTCTTGAGTAATCAGCACTTTTGAACAATGTCATTTCTTGAGTAATCAGCACTTTTGAACAATGTCATTTTTTGAGTAATCAGCATTTTTGAACAATGTCATTTCTTGAGTGATCAGCACTTTTGAACAATGTCATTTCTTGAGTGATCAGCACTTTTGAACAATGTCATTTCTTGAGTAATCAGAACATTTGAACAATGCCATTTCTAGAGTAATCAGAACTTTTGAACAATGCCATTTCTTGAGTAATCAGCACTTTTGAACAATGTCATTTCTTGAGTAATCAGCACTTTTAAACAATGTCATTTCTTGAGTGATCAGCACTTTTGAACAATGTCATTTCTTGAGTAATCAGAACATTTGAACAATGTCATTTCTTGAGTAATCAGCACTTTTGAACAATGTCATTTCTTGAGTAATCAGCACTTTTGAACAATGTCATTTCTTGAGTATTCAGCACTTTTGAACAATGTCATTTCTTGAGTAATCAGCACTTTTGAACAATGTCATTTCTTGAGTAATCAGCACTTTTAAACAATGTCATTTCTTGAGTGATCAGCACTTTTGAACAATGTCATTTCTTGAGTGATCAGCACTTTTGAACAATGTCATTTCTTGAGTATTCAGCACTTTTGAACAATGTCATTTCTTGAGTAATCAGCACTTTTGAACAATGTCATTTCTTGAGTAATCAGCACTTTTGAACAATGTCATTTCTTGAGTAATCAGCACCTTTAATGTCATTTCTTGAGTATTCAGCACTTTTGAACAATGTCATTTCTTGAGTATTCAGCACTTTTGAACAATATCATTTCTGGAGTATTCTGCATGAAATATGTCATGTCAATCAAGACAAAATAAAAATGCCTGTATATGTATATTCAAATAGGTTTGTCTATAGACATTAACACCGACAATGCCAACAGATGTGATAACAGCTACATGCAGGTTATCTGTACGTCGTCTGCAACAGAAATGGGCGCCAACAAGCTCGCGATAGCCCGAGATGCCTCTGTTATCACAGAATGTCAAAGAAATGGAATGACGTGTTCGGAGATCTCTGATTCCCGATTCCAGACTGATTTTAATGGAGAAACTGCTATTTTAAAGGTCACAAGGGTCAATTACAAGAACGACAGTACCACATGGTCTTGTGCGGTTGGCACAACTATTGCAAAAACGAAAGTAAAATTTACAGGTAAACTTTGCTTTGTTGTCTTAATTTTTGAAGACATGCATCAACGAAAAGAAGTAATCTTGAGCAATATATTCTCGTGCATCGAGTGTAAAGGTTTCGAATGCATACAGTGACAAACCTTCCATTTCATTATATATATATATTTTACATGTAGATATTGTTTAATGAATATTCTATTTATAGATTATTTACCATTACAGGTGGCGACCCCTGTAAGCAGCCTCGTTCTGATGGTGAGGCTATGGCTGTATGGCGGTCAGGGATAATCAGTTTAATAACACTGGTGGTTGCTGTCATCATATTAATTCTTATAGTGGGCGTAATACTAGTTAAAATATGTCGAGGTGAGATTAAATATTTATCTCAATAATTCATCGAATTTAGTTACAAGTATTGTTTTGGTAAAAGCTACGAAATTTGAATAATCTCTGACATTTGCATTTTAGAAACACCTTTGAAATTTGCACAAGAAAAAAATCCTCTCCCCCAATGTCTCTCTTTCTCGGTCGAACAATCATCATGTGGAACCCCGCCTCATTGCTCCTTCTCTCACTCTTCCGAAGCGATTAGGCGGATGTCCACATGATGTCGAACAATATATACTATAGTAACTAACGTGAATCTAGATTCATTTTTAATCATACTTGAAAATTTCAATGACATATATATATATGTTTATTTATAAATACTGTACGAAAAAAAAACTTGGCAGTAACGAAAAAATTGAAATATCTCAAATAAAACCCAAATAACTGTGACTACAGATAAATAAACTTTTTTTTTTAAAATTGCAAAAAAAAAACATTCCACGTATAAATCAAACATATACGACACCAAGAGGACAAAAAAATCCACAAGGCACCAGCACTATTTATATAATAAGTGTCTTATTTTGTGTGTTTATGCAGAAATAAATTACAATGGCTGATGCATTTATTTTGATATAATGCGCGTTAGCGCATTGTATCAAATAAATGCATCAGCCATTGTAATTTATTTCTGCATAAACACACAAAATTAGACACTTATTCTATATATATGCGCTTTCAAAGCCAAAAAAAGAACAAAGAAAGTTCCCAATTCTATTTTTAAAGGGAATCGGTCCACCAATGTGGAGGGGAGTTAATTTTAGAAAGGAACAGCGGGAGTGTCCCCATGGCAACGTCACGCTTATTCAGTGCGACTGAAATGTCATAAATCAATGCATTGTGATATATCAAGTATTACAAATTAGAAATTTAACAATGGAATAATGGCAAAATATGACCAAATAACTTGTTTATTACTCTCAAGATGTTGACTGTTTGGAACTAGTTTTGTTTGCGGAATGTATTCCCATTTCTGTTATCCGTTTGAGTCAGTTGCAGCGCGGTGAAATCATGAAATGTTGACAGCGTTAGTTTATGGATTTTTCTTACACTGTGTACTGTTTATATGTGGTCTATTTCGAAATTATCACAAACAACGCTGAATGTGACAAGAAATCTTCATTCGAAATATTCCGTTGAGTGTAGGATGTGACATCAATCGACAGAGAGCTATTGTAGCTGCACCTGCCTCTGTCGCTTGTTGTTGATGTCGTATTCTGTAATCGTCAAGACACAGTTGCTGAAAGAGGTAAGGACTTAGTGGGGATGATTTTAGTATTGAATTCGTCTTTTTATAAAATGTTATCCCTACTTTCTACATTGCATAGGAAAGAATTTTAAACTTGTTGATATTCAATTCAAATTCATCCGCTTTGTTGGGCGTGATGACATCACATTGTCATTTATACGGAAATCAATAACAATCGTCCTGAACGCTTTATCTCAGGCAATTACAGTGGCTGTGCATATATTTAAAAATGAATGACAAATCATTAAAACACTTGAGAGTGATATGCTGCCTGTGCTGACGTGCTGACTTAGGGTGGTTATTTGTACTGCATAAATCATAGCCAATTGAGTGGTTATCCGGATTATTCGCGCATAAACACCCTCTTTACGGATACAAAAAGGAAAAAGAAGTAAAGTAGTTCCACAAACAATAGACCATCTGAATACAAGGCGACTGAGCAAATCAATAAAAAGAAGAAGAGGTAGGAGTCCTAAGTATCAAAACTTTGTAAATATATAATGTCAAATATACGCTGGGAATCCCAAAAGCAGTCTATGTTGCGCTGACCGAAGCGGGGTTCACTCTTAAACATCAGAGAAGTCCGACCAATTTTCCGATTATGATCAGAACCCAATAACCTGTGAGGAGAGGACTTAGTAAAAGTTCTTTTTGTTGTCCAATCCCCTATTTTTTTCTTTGTAAAATTATATTATATGCCAATATTCAAATAAATAATGTTTAAACCAACCTGTGATAAGGTTTTCTTCAGTGCTCGATATGGAGCCCCGTCGTCACGGTAAGTCGGTGTGCAATGCTAGAAATTGTACTGATACGTGACTGTATTGGATCTAGTACCATGCAAGGTGTCTAAATCAACGCTTACAATTATAATTGTGAAAAAGATCATGTCTATAATTGAAAAACCTACTATATTACATTGTACTATATTACATTGTACTACTAGTATTAATATAACATTGTACTATATTACCTTGTACTATATTACATTGAACTACTAGTATATTACATTGTACTATATTACATTGTACTACTAGTATATTACGTTGTACTATATTACATTGTACTATAAGTATATTACATTGTACTATATTACATTGTACTATATTACATTGTACTATACATTGTACTATATTACATTGTACTATATTACATTGTAGTACTACTAGTATATTACATTGTACTGTATTACATTGTACTATATTACATTGCACTACTAGTATATTACATTGTACTATATTACATTGTACTATATTACATTGTACTACTAGTATATGACTGCCGTCAAGCGAAAACCACCCTTATCTGTCTATGACGTCAAAAAGAGAAATCGGACTGTAAAGACGTCGTCAATTTCGCGTATTTTTCGCGTTACGTGTTGCGATAACTTTTCAACTACGTGGACGTTAAAGTCATCAATAAATCATAATCTACAGAATGTTATAGCTTATTACTTTTATGACTTTAAACGTACGTTTTGAAATCCTTTTCTGAAAATTCAGTGATGTGTTAATTGATATTAAAACAAGGATTTCTTTTCTCATTTTTTACCGCAATCAGCGTGACCAACGAAATGGGCCCGTACTTGTTTAGGGGAAAAAACATTTTCAAAATTCATCATGCTTAATTTTTTTATTGCAAAGAGACGTATGTTTTCAAATTTCTTCTTCTTATTATTATTATTTTTGTCTTCTAGTACTGAACATCAATTATAAATCGCAGATCAGAAACGGCCTAGGATATATTTTATCCTCGATTTATGTTGATAAGCAAGATGTATATTTCACATTAATTGAAATACTTAGTTTTCAAAGAAACATTATAGAGTGGTTTGTAATCAGTCTCATGAATATCTAAAGACCAATTTTCACAAAATTAATCAATCGTTTGCAGAAGGAAAAATAATAGCGTTTTGATTGAAATGGAGAAGTATGAGAAATAAATGAACCTATAAAGGCTATAAGGCAGTACAATTATCATACTTAAAATCTAAACTTAAAGTCCGTATCATGCCGTCATAATGGAAAGAGGCATCATCTGCTACCAATAAATACACTAAACGGTTGAAAAAGATTTAGGTTGATAGTATACTTTACATTACAGGCGCGAATCTAGGAAGGGGGGGGGGCGATTAAAATGCTTAAGTAGGCCATGAATATGTAATGAAAATACATATTTTTCTGTTTTTGCATAGATGTATACAGGTATTTTTTCAAATCAAAGGCTGAACCCCACCCCTTTTTGACGGGTTGGACCCCTAAACAAAATATATATCCATGAATTAGCTCTACTAGTATTTGTTTTCATTACACATGTAGAAGCTAGGTTATATGAGAGAGGGAGAGATTAATTTCATTAACTGTGTATCTATATTACTAAAAACACGTTTTAATTTTTCTAATGTGCGTGAAAAGTGATGCTACATCAAGTGGCGAGCTCTATAATAACGACCGACTTACATATGGATATTAAATTCTGTATCTACAAATCACAACACTCTATATATGCAATTTGAATTTCGGAGAAACATGGTATAATAATATCCGAAAAATTTTAAGAAATACTCGCCGATTTTGTCTTGCGTCCGCTTCGGGGCCGACTCCACGTGTCGCACATGGCAGACGTTGTATACAGTGCGAATGTTAAACTGATAGTCGCCAACGCTTCATTGGATTCTATCAGAGAGAAATTTTTCTTCTTCCTTTCTATGTATTTTTTTTTTCTTTTCGAGGGGGGGGGGGGTGTATATTAATAATTGACATAAAATTAAGATGTAAAAAACAACCATACATATCTGATTTGGATTTTCTCCGACCTTGAGCACTTCCCGACTGAAAATGATCAAACAAGCAAATCCGCCTAGCCCCTCCCTAATATGACCATTGAAGATTTGAATAACCCATCAACTAAAAGTGTTAAGTTGAACTTTTCGTATATGGAGGGAATGAGAAAACGTTTTGAGAAAAATCAGGTGACTCAGAACAGAAATAAACAAAACACTGAAGGTCGTGCATCTTGACGGCGACCTCACTTCAATGTGTGAGCAGTTAATCCATGTGCTAATAGAGGAAGCGACAAATTAAAAGAAAGAAGAAGAAAATAAAGTTTCAAGCGTGGATATAGGGGACTACCCTGGAATTAGCCGAACTGATTATCCTATTTTTATAAAATTTTTTTTTTTTTTTCAAAATCATACGCTGCTCCCCTGATGAATCCCACCCTTGGGAAAAATTCTAGATCCTATAATCTCGTTTTCTGTTAAAATGAACAATAATTCAAAAAGGTAAAGATAAGAAAAAATAGCATGACAAGATTATACGTTTATGTACAAAACTCATCGAAAAAAGAAAGATTTTGATTTTGTTCTATTTGACTTTTCTTACGTGTGCTCGATATCACAGGGTTTTTTTGTGTGTCGCCTGCGAAGCAAAGCGACACTTTGGGATTTTTTTTGTCCGGTGCTCGTCTGTCTGTCACACATGAATGTCGCATCCTATATAACAGTGATTCCTAGGTGTCGCTGTTTGGAATGATTTTATAGTGTAGAAGTTACATGTACGTGTAATGTGTGTAACAAACGAAAAAAAAAAAAAAGAAGAAGACGGAGAGAAATGAAATTGCGAGTAAGGAGACCAGTGAGACCAGTATAACTCGAGGGATCTTAACAGCACCCCCCCCCCTCCTCCCAAAATTTTGACACGTGTAGACAGATTGAAATTTCTGATAGTATATATAGAACAAATAGGACTAGCAAAAATATATCAACAAGTTAAATGAAAAGTGTCTACGTGCAAACGTGTGATAAGTAAATGAATTGACTCCAAACTGTTGACACAAAACATGCAAATCTCATGTATTTAGAAAGAATGTTACATTTGATTAATGTTCGATATTGTTTTAAAAGTTGCCTTTTATTCGAAAGTTTCGTTTTAAAACAAATTGAAACTGATAGAAAAATATAAATATAGGCCGAATATAACTGTTGAGATTACAATTATTTCAAAGTATTATTTAGATAGAATACTCGTAGATGTAAGGATAATGGCGAGGATCATCACTTTTCTCGAAAAAATCATAGTTACTTAGATATACGGGATTCCGGCGAATCGTCGCTGTTGAGGCAAAACATCAGCATTTTTGTGTTGTTCAACATTTATTACGCGAAATAATATTTTCTGATTATATTTTCAAGTACGGGTATCATTAACTGTAAATGGACCAACGTATTACATATTTAACAAGAGGATATGATGCGAGATCCAAGTACAATGTATAGATCTACATCAAAGTATTCGATGTCTGGTATTCGTGAAATAAACATGCATAGAATGTCAATATATCATCAACAGAAATATATGTATTCATTTGATATATACACATAGTTGTACCGGATATACACACTGAAGTATGACGTCGTCGTACTATAACTTGGACGTCGTCAGATTCTTAGCTAAAACGTCGCGTAACGTTATGCCAAAGTTTTCAAAGAAGATTTATGGCATTTATCCATGCCATATACACACACATCATATATCATTTTGTTCAGAATGAAATGTACTATTGTAATTCGTTCAAAAATAAAACTGCTATATTTTTCACTTAACGTCATATTACATTGCACTATATTACATTGTACTATATTACATTGTACTGTATTGCATTGTACTACTAGTATATTACATTTTACTAATTATTACATTGTACTTCTAGTATATTAGTGCATCACATGATAAATCCTTGGAATTTCATTGGTTAAGCACGCGGGGACTATGAGAGAATAGTGCCCGGCACCCGGGCACTATTGCTTTTTGCTTAACAGAGTTACGTCCCTTAGGAAGAATTATGACGTCATGAACAATGCATGAATGTAAATAGCAATAAGCGAAGTAGGGGGAAATAAAGAACACTTTTCTTTGATATCTCGAGTAAATTGCAATTGATTAATTAATTAATTGATTCTACAGTCATGTGATGCACTAAACCCATTAATGCCCGTTTGTGTGGGTACTATTCTCTCATAGTGTTGCTTTTAGAAGGTAAATAGTGCCCTCGCTGACGCTCGGGCACTATTCCTTCCATAAGCAACACTATGAGAGAATAGTACCCACACAAACGGGCATTAATAGGTAATTGTATTTACCTATTAATGCCAGTTTGTGTAGGTACTATTCTCTCATAGTGTTGCTTTTGGAAGGAATAGTGCCCGGGTGTCAGCGAGGGCACTATTTATCTTCTAAAAGCAACACTATGAGAGAATAGTACCCACACAAACGGGCATTAATGGGTTTAGTGCATCACATGACTGTAGAATCAATTAATTAATCAATTTCAATTTACTCGAGGTATCAAAGAAAAGTGTTCTTTATTTCTCCCTTCTTCGCTTATTGCTATTTACAGTCATGCATTGTTCATTATGTCATAATACTTCCTGAGGGACGTAACTCTGTTAAGCAAAAAGCAATAGTGCCCGGGTGCCGGGCACTATTCTCTCATAGTCCCCGCGTGCTTAACCAATGAGATTCCGAGGATTTATCATGTGATGCACTAATGTACTTTATTGCATTGTACTATTATATTACATTGTACTTTATTACGTTGTACTACTATTATATTACATTGTACAATATTACAAATTGTAATTGCAAAAACCCGCAATCAATCTCCGATTTGGTTTTTTTTTTCAGGGTCAAATTGTAAATGTTTAATCTGTGGCAGCAAGGAAAGAAGATGAAGACGTTGAAGTGAAAACAGGATATCAAGGCAAACATTGGGAGGTTAAAGACCTGTCCACTAGTAAGGTTTTGTTTGATTAACAATATCTCAAAACAATAGTTAAGAATAAATCAAAAGAATAGTTAAGAATATAGCAAAAGAATAGTTAAGAATATATCAAAACAATAATCTTTAAAATATCAAAGCAATAGTTGACAATATATCAAAGCAATAGTTAACAATATATCAAAACGATAGTTAACAATATGTCAAAACAATAGTTAACAATATAACAAAACAATTGTCATTGAGAATGGAGCCAAATATTGGCCCCAAAGTAGGCCAATCGAGAGCCCTGTCTAGCTTTTTACGTCAAGACCATTACGATTTCAATTATCAAATACTTTGGATGATTGGGCAGCATTAGTTTGGCTTATTTTCTTCTTTTTCAATATTTTCATAATTTAATGAAAATTATTACAAATGTGATAATGTGATAATTGTAGGTAAAGTAACGGATCGTTATCACGTGCCAGACGCCACGTCAAAGAAAGTTCCATCGAGATCCGAGGAAGCTAAAAGACACTGCGAATATTGTAGATTAGTACATATTATTTACACTCACCGTGGCGTATCATGTGATACGCAAATGATATGTTCCACGGGAATCCCCTTTGATTAAACCAAGTAAATTCCGTCTAAATCTACTTAATGTGAATTCACTTTAACCCTATCATATGGCCATTATCATCAATTATATGATAGGTAATCTATTCTGGTCAAGAATAGACGTGTATTCGGAGAACACTGAAACAGAATTTTTTTTCAATGATCACCACATGCTATGATATGGTGCACAGACAGATACAAAAATTTCTGTTAAGTGTTCTCCAAATATACGTCTATTCTTGACCAGAATAGATTACCATCATATAATTGATTATCAATAATGACCATGCATGCCTAAAATAAATTCATATAAAGTAGATTTAGACGGTATTTACTAGGTTTAATCAAAGGGGATTCCCGTGGAACATATCATTCGCGTATCACGTGATACGCCATGGTGACACTGCTAAAAAAATTAAAGGAGCGATTTTCCCATTGTAATATAATGGTACATAGCTTGTAAAACCTTTTGGGATAAGCAAGGCTACATCATCAAGTTTTATCATGTGTATATGGTTAATCTGTTCAATACAGACATTGGTGATAAAGAAATTACTATTAAATATGTCTTAATACATTTATGTTCATCATATAGAATAAGCAGCTGCAAACGTGTGTGATATGAAAGTAGAAACCTTGCTCCCGTAATTTTTTGAGCAGTGTATATATGTAATATACTTAAACAGTGTTGCTAGTACTAAAAAAATGTGTACTTTACCAGGGGTTCGGTTTTGCGGATCGTAAAAAAAAAATGAAAAAAAAAATCCTCTAAATCCTATCTTTTAAATTATTACAATTAATGTCTGATGCTGAACTTTAGAGCCGTACATTCTACATGTACATTCAAAATATTTATTAAAACGTTAAAACATTTGATATAATTATAAATCAAAACTGTTTTAGCGGAGGATCAAACGAACCTTCCTGTGAGGTAATATCCAAGGTAAATGTCAAGTATACGATACGCGGCGGTGTTCTTGGCACCGTATTTTTAGTATCATTAATAATTATACATGTATTATTTTTGAACGGCTTTTATTTTCAGTTGATTCTCAGAAAAAAGAAGAAGCCACAAAGAAACTTCAAGAGTAAGTAATCATTATCATATCTTTATTTTGGTTTGATTTCTATTTTAATGCACGGAAATGGGAGGGGTGGGGTTTGGGTGTGACCAGGGCGGTTTAGGACACGTCTAAGAACTTGACATTTTTAGATGCTCATTTTTTTTTTTCGCATAAAATTCTTAGTCTTGACTCCTGTTGACTTCCCCCTCCCATGTCATGAATTCTTTCATTAATTTATGATTTTTTTTTTGATTGGATTCCAATCTTTCTTTCATCTGCAATTTCACGTGAAGAAGTATCATGATTACATTTTTGATTAATCATGATAGAAGTGACGATTTTATATCATGTATACAAAACCATTTCTCCTTTCGAGACGTCTCTGACACAGGAGCTTGACGCCAACAACCCACAATGACATCCACCCCTCCATATCTCTCACAAGTCAGTATATCATTGTGGGTCGCTCTTGTTGGCGTCCAGCTCCTGTGAGTTTGGTTTTGTACATGTATATATCGTTGTAATACTTTATTATCTATTCCTATTGTAGATTTGTGGAGGCGCGTACACCGCCCCCTGTTGAAACAGCAGATACGCCCCTGATTAAGAAGTAACAAATGACAGTACATCAAAATTCTTTAAGCATATCGGACAGTTAATATCTTCATCGAAGAAAAGTTAATCAATGATCGTTAGCTTCATTTTTGACAATTTTAATTTCTATCACATTCATATTTTGTTTGCTCTTCCCTGTCGAAGAAATGCGGCCATTTTGATTTTTTTTTTCTGTCTTGGGATTTTTTTTTTTTTTTTTTTTTTTTTTTTTTTTACGTTAGGCTTGTTCGTCCAAAGCTGTGAAGGTTGGACATGTATACAACGTTTTGAATGATAAAACTTTAAAATACACAGTCGTAAATTCTCGATACTTTCCGTCGCACGCTCGGAACCTTTTTTTCCTACGGAAAGGGCAGAGAATGCGAAGTTAAACTTTACAGTGGTCAAAAATCATTTTATTTCAGATTTTACGAGCTGCTAATGTTCGATTCCTTTTTTTTTTCTTCAAATATCGCATTCAATTCTAGTATCAGAAAAGCTGATGATATGAATTACTATATGTTCGGATCAAAATACAAAGTCTAAATTACTGATAAGTATAATTCATATTTTACTTTAAAACATCTTAAAGATGTACATTTATTACATGATACACCCGTTATGCAGTTTCATAAAGCCATTTCAAATCATAAATAAATGATATGATCACAGGAGCTCGATGCCAACGATCCACAAGATTATCCGCCACTACTTTCCTCATATAAACTTTGACTAGAGAGATATGGGAAGCGGAGGGTGTCATCGAAGGTTGTTGGCATCGAGCTCCTGTGGATATGATAACACGTTACATATCGCTCTGCTTGAATGCGATTGGTCAGGTTTGGAATCACATATAAACTTTGACAAGTGTGACCTTTCAAATATCGATCAATTGTTCAGTTCAGACGCGGATTCAATATCAATGATTTAGATTGTTGTTGTTATATTGATCATTGCATTGAAATACTAAATAGATTTGAAACATTTTTCTCTTACGCAAAGAATATTTATACGATGGGGGAACTACTTCTCATGGCGTAGCAGACGACTTCTATGTCACGGTGTGGTTCGCCTCTCGTTCTCAGTTCTAAACGTTGATTTCACATTAGAAATACACATTTTTAGGCAATACAATGTGATAAAAAGAATCTCAAATGAATTTCATTTCATACGATGTATTATGAAACTCGTTGTGCGTTTTATATCCCCTCACCAAGGCTCGAGGATATAAAACTTACAACTCGTTTCACAATACTTCGTATGAAATGAAATTCATTTGAGATCCTATATGTATGCTATTTTTATGCTGCCCCGGATTTAGCATCATCGGTACCCCAGGCTATTTGCGCTTTGGCTGAATACCCTGGGTCATATCGCACAATTTCGGGGATTTCCATTCATAAATATGCAAATGTTGCTGATTGGCTCCCTCACAAGCTTTTTTATCCAATCGCATAATTGTTTACAAACATCTTTTGGAAGCGATTACATATAGAGCATGTTTGACTAAGTAAGATACTTCTTGATGCCCTGAGACAATAATCGAATTGTTAATTAGATGTTTTCGATTCAAATATTCAGGTAACTGACAAAAAAATCCTCTTTTATACGATTCAAATACTGTCCTCACTGGTCTGCGCGCAGCCATTTCCGTCAGTTTTTTTAACTTCACAAAGAAGAGCTATTTCTTTTAAAATCCCCGAAATAGTACGATATGACCCAGGGTATTCAGCCAAAGCGCAAATAGCCTAGGGTACCGAGGATGCGGATTTAGATGCTTAATAGACTCTTCCCAATATCATTTTCATTTGAATTTTCATATAATGAATGTCATAAAGTCTAAAAGACGAACAAATTGTGGAATATATATTTGTCATGTGATTAAAGTCTATTGACTCTAAACTTGACGTACATGTACTGTATTTTGTCAATAAGATGTTGAGGAGATGCATATAGTACAGGCCGCTGAGGGACTCTTTTATCCTTTTTGGTTATTATCTCCACAGCATTATCACTATAGACAAAATATTTTTCTATCAAACTTTGTATCAAACCTGAAATTGATTTACCCATTGTGTAATGATTTAAAAAATTCAACGGGCATCCAATTTGCCCGATTTAAGACTATGCAGATCTTGAATATTTTAATATTTCATGATTTTGTTCATTAATGAATCTGATTTCACTTTTAATTAAAGTCAATGCAAGAATTGATTTTTCTTTCAGGATTTAAAAAAATAAACTTGATGATTTTAAACCTGTTGTATTATTTCTTTGTATTTCCTTTCGTAAAACTGAAAGAGGTTCTTTCATGATTAAAATCAACATGAAAATAGAGATTATTTTTGTGTCGCCTGCGAAGCATAGCGACACTTAGGGATCACTTTGTCCGTTGTCCGTCTGTCCGTCCGTCTGTCAGTCCGTCCGTCTGTCTGTCTGTCACACTTTTGGTGTCACAGCCCATAACTTTTGATTGGTAAGTGATAGGGCTTTGATATTTCACATGTGTATTCCTTGTGACAAGACCTTCCTACACATACCATAATTTTTGACCTAGTGACCTTGACCTACATATTTGACCTACTTTTCAAAAAAATTAAGAATGGATATATCTTTTGATTGGTAAGTGTTAGGACTTTGATATTTCACACATGCAATCCTGTGGCAAGACCTTTCTACACATGCCATAATTTTGACCTTGTGACCTTGACCTAGATATTTGACCTACTTTTGAAAAAAAAAGATTCGCTATATCTTTTGATTGGTAAGTGATAGGGCTTTGATATTTCATATGTTTATTCCTTGTAACAACGCCTTTCTACACTTACCATAATTTTTTGACCTATTGACCTTGACCTACATATTTGACCAACTTTTCAAAAAAATTAAGATTTTATATATCTTTTGATTGGTAAGTGATAGGGCTTTGGTATTTCACATCTGTATTCCTTGTGACAAGACCTTTCTACATAGACCATAATATTTGACCTTGTAATCTTGACCTAGATATTTGACCTACTTTTCAAGAAAAGTCAAATTGGCTATATCTTTTGATTGGTAGGTGACAGGGCTTTGATATTTCACATGTATTTTTCTTGTAACGATGCTATTCTACACATACCATAATTTTTTACCTTTTGACCTTGACCTAGCTATTTGACCTTCTTTTCTAAGAATTTAAGGTTGTATATATCTTTTAATTGGTTAGTGATAGGTGTTTGATATTTCTTATGATGAGACCTTTTTGTTACCAATTTTTACGTAGTGACCTTGACCTGGATGGTTGACACTCTTCTCTGAAAATTTGAGAATGACCATCTTTTTTAATTTGTAATTAAGAGGTCTGATATTTCAAATGAATTTCATCTGATAAGACTTTTCTACTGATACCAATAATTTTGATCCACTTTCTAGAATAATAATCAAACCGCTTCGCAGGCGACACAAGCATTCCTTGGATTGCTATTTTTATTATTAATGTACATGTAGATTTGGCGTATGAAGCTATGGACTCCTTTTCTAATAATGTGTTTGGTCCATAAAGGACCGTTTTCCATCTTCCAAATATCAGTGACGCCATCATCTAGTCTGACTCCCCGTCATCCATTTCCTCCATTCCGTCCTCACTGTCGTCGTCGGTTCCTCCATAAAGTTCTCCTCTCAGTTTAGTGACGACAGCTGCCTTTTCCTGGGCGTAGTCGTGGTACATGTTCCGTACCCCCTCCACCACAGCGAGCTGTAACCGTAACGTATAGCGGAATGATCTATGGTTCTCCGCCTTGGCCCTCTTGTACCGATCGACCATGCCGTCCATCTTGTGGTTCAGAGCGATGATCTGTGCGCATGCTCGCCGGAACTTCCTCTCTGCAGCAATCAGCTTCAAGTGCATGTCCATGATCCGTGACATATTTTCCGGAATTTGTATTTCTTCATCAAGTTTTGGGTCCTGGATTCCTGTAGTATTCATTTGTTGTTTAGCGTCCATATTTAGATCCTCGCTCTCAAGTTGTTCTCGATTTTCTCCGCAATGTTGTGAGTGAAAGTGTTTGGTTGTTTTCTATTTATACCTGATATCAATGTTTCAAATAAAACCAAAATAACCATATTTGGAACAAAGCCACGCCCCCGCTTTATCTAGCAGCTGCTTTGTCCCGTTATCTTTTACCGCCTGCTTATCATATCATCCCTATAAACCATTAATATTCATGAAGGTGTGGCTTTCGGTTTCGTCGTTAGATGTCGCCGGGGTGACTGCGCGCTTATCTGGGGATCCCATGGCTTCATTAAATGGTCGGCTCATAAAAGAAATTTTATCTGTTTATAGTATTGAAAGATTATATTAGCAATTTCTTCTAAAACATGTTTAAAACCATCAAAATACTCAAAATTTTGCGAAGAATTAAGCTACGTTTAAACACTTTGCTCTCTCTCTCTCTCTCTCTCTCTCTCTCTCTCTCTCTCTCTCTCTCTCTCTCTCTCCATATGTGTATACTTCCAATTCATAACTTGTAGATTTTATGTCAAAATGAGGAAAATTCAGTTCGGCGAAATGTGAACCACGGGGTGCTTAATTGACTTACATTAGCATAACTATGAAAACACTATTCTGACCTGATTATGTTTTTTTTTTCTTTTTTTTTTTTTTTTTGATTTGAAGAAATATTCTGTATCTGTTTATTAATTTTTAATTACAACATTTTCACTTTAAATTGAGAAATTACAAAAGAAAAAAAACTCCTCTTTTCACACCATTATTTAAATGTTACATTTCCTTTGAGGAAATATGTCCTTTCAAAATTTCATTCAAATATTTTATAAATACTTAAATATAAGTGCTATCTCTATGTGTGATTTATCACATACCATGAAAAAAAAAGACAAGTAATTGCTTGTACGGCTTAATTTACTTGTACAACCAACATGCGAAATGGGAATAATTAGTAGCTATGAACAGTGGCGGATTCAGGGGGGTGCGGAGGGGGCGTCCGCCCCCCCGGCACTGACCCAAAATTTTCCAAAAACAGGTATATTTTGGTCCATTTTCAGTAAAAATCGGCAAAATTCGCCCCTTGACCCCCCGGCAAAGGGGGCGCTGGATCCGCCACTGATGAAGTACTAATTAACTGGACGGCTGAATATTGTAAAAGTGCCAGATAAATGCCGCCTTGTACGTTCCTGACTCTGACACTGGAAACAGACGTCTACGTTTTATTTTCGATACTTATCGGTGTCAAATGATGACATTTTTCTGGCGCGAGTCAATAAATTGCATTTTGAAGGGTTCCTAACCGTTCTTACAGATTTCTTCAAAATAATAAACATACGTACATTTAGGTGCAAACTATATGCATTGTGTTAAAAGAGGGCAAGTGCGGATGAAGAGGGAGAGTGGGGGGCCAAGACCCCCTGGAATTTGACCAAAGTGCAGATTTTCCCGTTTTATTTTCGAAACCACATGCCTGACCTCCAAGTGACGACTTGGAATCCATTTGGTTAATTTTTCTACATCCGCCCATGGGAAGATTTTTTTTTTTTGGGGGGGGGGTCCCTTTTGTAATTGCCGATATTATATATAAAAAAGTCATGAACATTGATCAATTATCTGAAATACAAAAAGACAATTTATGTTAATTTTTATTTAAGATACGGTACATTATTTCTTACAGAATAGCAGCAGGTATCATGGAATTGAAGTTTGATTCCTTTGTCTAGAAAGTTTTTTATTGTTTTAGGTACGGTTGATTTCTTTTTTTTTAAAGTACGGTCAAATGTAGGGGATATCAAAATTTGTTAACAATCATAATCCAAAAAGGAGAAATAGGGAGTGACATAGCCTTAGATATATGTACACAGAGTTACCTAGGGATAGAAAAATAAACAAACTGATTTTTGAAAATGTCTTGAAAACTTATTACATTTTAGGATGTTATTACATTCTAGATTTAGATGGTTCAACTTAAAATGTAATAACCTAAAATGTAATATATCCAGTTTATTACATTTTTAGGTTGTTATTACATTTTAGGTTGCAACAACGGTTATTAAGATGAAAATAACCTTAAGACTTCCTAGCCATTTCTGTATGTGTAAAAAAATTGCCGAGTGTAAATTATGTATATGAAAAAAATAATAACAATAAAACCAGAGGGGCGTACATGTAGCTAGACCTGGAAGATAAACATGGAATCTTCATCGAAAAAAAAAATTGATTTTGATAATTGGAAGGTACTAGCCTCAATATTTTGCAAGTTCCACAGTAGTGTGATTTTGGATCGCGGTTCAACATTCGAATGTTGAAGCGCGTTCTAGAACAAGATTCAACATTTAAAAAAATGAGCGATGTCTAGTATAAACCAATGCTTTATATCAAATAATTCAATAAATTGAAAGAAAAATGTAATTTGTTACTGAACAGTAAAGTAAATAAGAGTCCATTCTCCGCCTTTTAGTACGAATCTGGGATGTCCAGGGTGGAAATTTAGAAATATACAAAAATTTAATAGACCTGTGCATGAATTAGTCAGATAGTTATGTATCATATTCACGTAAAAATCATGTTGAAGAAAATAAACACTGAATGTAAAAATAGGTAAAAATATTTGATCACGTGACTGAAGCAGAAATTAAATAGAGAATTATCTAGAGATCCTGTAATTCAGGGGACTTCGGTCTTTTCTAGAGACATTTATATGTAGAGGTGCACTGCATTTCTTGTAAATACCGGGTGAGATATGGGAGCTATATCTCGTAAACGAAGAATTTTACCATAACCATATTTCAACCATCGCTTAGTCAGACAATTGCATGTATGTAGATATTCTGTAAAAATCAGCTCTCTATTCAGGGGACTTCGATCTTTTCTATAGACATGAGTATGTATAGATGTGTACTGCATTTCTATAGACATGAGTATGTATAGATGTGTACTGCATTTCTATAGACATGAGTAGGTATAGATGTGTACTGCATTTCTATAGACATGAGTAGGTATAGATGTGTACTGCATTTCTATAGACATGAGTAGGTATAGATGTGTACTGCATTTCTATAGACATGAGTATGTATAGATGTGTACTGCATTTCTATAGACATGAGTATGTATAGATGTGTACTGCATTTCTATAGACATGAGTATGTATAGATGTGTACTGCATTTCTATAGACATGAGTATGTATAGATGTGTACTGCATTTCTATAGACATGAGTATGTATAGATGTGTACTGCATTTCTATAGACATGAGTATGTATAGATGTGTACTGCATTTCATGAAATACAGGATGAGATATGGGACCTATATCTCATATATCTCGTAAACGAAGAATTTTACCATAACTATATTTTAACCATCAATTAGTCAGACAATTATCTACATATCCTTTAAATATCAGCTCTCTATTCAGGGGACTTGCATGTTTCCTAAAGACATGAATATTTTTTTTTAAGTTTAAGATTTGATTTGTCTTTCTTTTCTTTTTTATGTGCTTGAATGTCTTTGTGTAAAAAAACCTCCTTTCCTTTTTTTTGAGAGGGGAGGAGGGGGGCGAAAAAGTGCCACATTCATGGTGGTTTTCATAAATATACTGTCTTTTTTTATATAGTATAAGATATCCAAAATCAGAAAAAGTAGGATCCAACGTTAAGAATATAAATATGTAATAAAGTTAAAGCGATTTCACATTCATGACACGAGTTTCGGCTAGCAATTTTGAATACATTGATAGTAGTAAATAAATGTTAATACAAGGTTGAACATACTAGCCGAAACATGTGTCATAATAAAATGTGAATTTTTGCGGTGCTTTAACTTTTATACATACTATAAGATAGATCGTGAATGAATTCCTTAAAGTCATGCTTCCTCAAAGACATAACAGAAATAATAATTATTGAAATTTGTATCTGTGAAATAAAGATTAAAATCTAGAGACATACATGTACATGTATTACCAGGAATTCGGTCGTGCGACCAGTCCGACTTCAAGAATAATATTTTAATCTTGTTTATTTATCAATCAAGATAACATTCTTTTATGAGCCGACAATAAATGAAGCCATGATAATGAGCTGAACAAGCGCGCTAAATCAGAAGCCATTATACCTCATGAATATTCATGACCAGACTTGAAAGGCATGCAGGAGATTAAGTTAGGGGTGTGGCTTTGTCCATACTATGGTAATTAGGGTTTCGAATGAAGATGATATTCAGTGTATAAAGATTAACAAGTATTAGCTTTTACAAAAAGCTTGCCGGCAGTTAGCTTGTAAAATACTAGTAAGAAAAAATTGGAATAAACGATTTTTGTTCTTGTTGACCAATCGCACATTTCCGGGCTTTTCCGTTTTTATTTCCGATTCAAGCTACGGAAATTTCCGAGGATCTGTGATTGTTGTAGGACGTATCGGTACAAAGACTTTTCGATGCATCTTTCGGATGAAAATGCACTGATACGATATGACTTTCATTTGTCAAGTCATCTAGACTCTTGAGCCGACCTGATGAAAGTATCTTATGCACAGATTCTGAATAATCTTGACGAATATTTGCATATTTTGTAATTGTCCACCAATCATATTGCCAAGAGTTATTTTATCCGTGCAAGTATGTCACGATTGATTACAGTATACCGGCAGTCATGACTGCCGGTAATAACTTAAATCGCAAACGAAAATATTTATCAGCAAGGACAGAGACAGCTGGACATGGACGATGTACACACGGACTCTGTTATGGAAAATCAGAAGTCATGCCAGTGGCGGATTCAGCCGGGGGGGGGGGGGGGGCGGGGGCACGTGCCCCCTGGCAGTGCCCGACGAAGGGGCACTTATGACATGCCTTTGGATGCATTAAACTGTTGTTTCCCAACAAAAATCTATGAAATCAATCAAAACACCCCAGAAACCACCGATTTGAATAAATTTTTCAAAATTTTCTCGGGGGTAGATTACAAAGTCGGGAAAGATGCATTACTGCCATGTCCATCGTTTGTACATGTACGGTGAACAACGAGCTACATTGAATCACGTTCTAAAAGGACTTTCTTCATCCGAGGGTTTGACTCGGGAATAGCAGTCCTATGCAAGTCATAAAACACACATACATGTATTTCTTTATCAAATCTTTGATATATTCTTCTATAAAATTGACAATTTTTATCTTAATTTCTTTTAAGATTTTTTTTCTTTTTTGAGGCCATTGAATAATTAAAATTGTTTGACCAAATTTGGACCGGCAGCTCCAAGAATTTTGCAAACAGTCAAAAATGCATGCTTTTCTAATTATTTATTATTTTTAGAATCAAATTGCCAATGAATAATTATACCTTTCTATCTGGACGATGCAGAGCATGGGGTACCCATGATTTCTTGTTTTTCAAGGAAATTTATCATCTACATATTTTCTTCACCTTACAAAAATTAAAAAAAAAAAAAAAAACGAAAAAAAAAAAAAACAAAAAACAAAAAAAAAAACAAGCGTTGATCTAGAGTGATGGTGGGGGGGGGGGGGGGGGGGGTGTAAGATCCCGCCTGGAATTTGCAAAAAATTGCTTTTTTCCCTAGGTTTTGCATGAATTAACGACTGGACACCCCCCCCCCCCCTGGGCTGACCTCTCTTTACTTTTAAAGCCTTTAATTCTTGATCCGCCCTTTCCTTAGAAAACCCTGAAAATTTTGACTTCTGCATGCCGTGCAAATACATCAGAACATGTCGACAAGTTTTTTAAATATACTAATTATCGTTATCGACACTGACTGAATCCCTTCTAGATTCAGTTCAAGTACGCTTCAGATGCCACCAAATTGCTTCATTTTTTCAAAAATTTCTCGGGAAGGCCCACCAACCCCCACCAATGGGAGGGGGGTTTCCCCCTCCCATACCCTCCCCCACTCGGCCCTTCCGGCCTCGCAAGTGATTCCCATCAAAAATTGTATGTCCCCCCCTGTTAATTGGGGTTCTGGATCCGCCCCTGCATGCGCAGAGGGGAAAAAACAGATTTCGGAAGATATGATCAGGGTCATGGCCATGCACTTGAAGCTGTTCCGGCGAGCATGCGCACACGTCATCGCTCTGAATCACAAGATGGACGAAATGGTGGATCGGTACAAGAGGGCCTAGGTGGAGAACCATAGATCGTTCCCCCTATACCTTACGGTTACAGCTCGCTGTGATGGACGGGGTACGGAATACATGTATGCACCACGACTACGCCCAGGAACAGGCAGCTATCATCAGAACTGTATGGAGGAACCGACGACGACAGTGAGGACGGGATGAAGGAACTCGAAGACGGAGAGTCAAACTGAAACTAGATTATGCCGTCACTGATTAAAGTCTTGGACAATGGAACACAGTCCTATATGGACCAAACACACTCCTAGTAAAGGAGTCAGTTGCTTCATACGCTTAGATCTTATCCCCCCTCAATCCCTCATGACTGGCTGAAACCTTATTCCCTGAAAACAAATTAGACAAACGATGAAAATATTAGTTTAAACAATATTGTATCCGTATATTCCAACATTGTAATTACACAAGATACACGAGAAAGAACAATTTCTCTAAAAATCTACGAAACAAAATGAAAATGATAATTTAAAACATGTTTATATCTACATCTAATGGGAGAACTAGTCGATCAATTACGTGACAAAAAAAGCAAACAAAATATAAATACAACTGAATAAATAAAGCAAATAAATAGATAAATAAAAGATAAATGCTGAATCATTTATGCAATGATAAACCATCGATCTGTCAAGATGTCGCGTAATGAAATAATGAAACATGTACACGTGTTACTCAGACGATCGCGTGTCGTAAAAGTTGACACTGAAACCTCGCTCTACTGTATCCGGAAATTGCAACTAGAATAAATCTAATCTAGATACATCCTCTTGCCCAATCTCAGGTCGACCTTTTGTACATATCTGGAACTCTGTATAGTCAGTGGCATAACTACTATGTAAGATAATAATAATGAATAAATAAATAAAATAAAATGAGCTAATGCCCTTATGCAAGATGGCGAGTGCATATCCGAGAAAGATATTTAAGAAATGACTGTCTTACTTTTGGTGTTCATGGGTGTATAATTCTGGTTGGGCACGTGCAAATTCCGTGAATCGCGAAGCGATTCTCGGAAAATTTGCACGTGTCCAACCAGAATTATACACCCATGAACACCAAAAGTAAGACAGTCATTACTTATATTGTTGTGGGTCATGTATGATTTTAGTTTTACTTTATGTGTAGGTACACATGTACTTAGTCATGTTATTTAATGATTTCATAATAATTCTTTCTAGATTTTACTATGTCATGTTTATTTCTTTAGAGAATATTCCAGTATGTTCTGTGTTACATCATTATCATCACATGACGTGATTTCTAGAATTTACTCTATTGTTAATCATTTGTAATGAGTCATTGTTCTAGAAGCTTCTGGTTAATTCATTGTTATTAAGTATAAATACCTCTGAGGAACTGTGTTAAGGGGCATTCGTACACATTCGTAGACACGATTCATTCATCTATTCTGATATACTGGGACACTTAATTTGTTGAGACTTTAATCCATTTGACAACGTTTGGACATCGATCTTTCGAGAACGTTTGTGATCACCGGAAACCATACCTTTGATAGACTTTGTGGACCGTAACGGACACTTTGATCCGGACATTGTATTGTAAGTTGTAATCATTGTAAATATATATATTTTGTACATAATTAAACTTGTAAATTCATATTCTGTCTTTGTCTGATTTTTGCTGGCGTTTTGGGGTATTCTGACCCATAACAGAATTGGGGGCTCGTCCGGGATAGTAATCTCTGCATATTTGCACTTTACGTAAAGTTCGTTTTTGAATAAAAAGAAAATATTTTTCTCGATAAATTTTTTGCCAGCAGAAATCAATCATGGTATTTTCGGTCACTGAATTTTTGAAATCGCCGACTGTAGATGAGTTCAAATCACTGAAAAAAGATGATTTGATTGGTTTAGGTCTTCACTTGAAGTTAGATGTAAAATCTTCTATGAGAAAACAAGAAATTAGAAATATTGTGGCTAAAGAGCTTTTAGCTGAGGAAATCTTTTCGTCATACGATTTTCCTGTTGAACCTGTTTCAAGCGAAACCAAAATGTCAAAATTTGAGTTTGAATTAGAGAAAATGAAAATACAATTACAATTTGAACGAGAAGAAAAAGAAAGACAATTTGAAAAAGAAGAAAAAGAAAGACAATTTGAAAGAGAAAAGGAAGAAAGAGAGAAACAGGAACGTATGCACGAGAAAGAACTTCAGTTTGAGTTAGAAAAGTTAAAGTTAGAAAGAAGCGCTAAGGAAAATCCTGTTCCTTCGCTTGTCAAGTCTGAATTCGACGCCGCCAAAAACATCAGATTAGTACCAAAATTTCAAGAAAAGTCCGTGGACAAATATTTTCCACATTTTGAGAAAATCGCGGCCAATCTGAAGTGGCCACGCGATTTTTGGCCAACTTTATTACAAAGCGTACTTATTGGCAAAGCGGCTAAAGTGTACTCGGCGCTCAGTATTGCTGAGAGTTCAGACTATGACAAGGTCAAGGACACGATTTTGAGAGCATATCAGTTAGTACCTGAGGCGTACAGACAAAAGTTTAGAAAGTACAAAAAGTTTGAAAATCAAACATATGTTGAATTTGCTCGAGAAAAAGAAGATTTATTTGATCAGTGGTTTCGATCTAAGAAAATTCCCAATTCATTTGACAATTTGCGTCAGATCATTCTGATAGAAGAGTTCAAAGAGTGTGTACATCAAGACTTAAGAACTCATTTGGAAGACAAAAATGTTAAAACTCTTGAAGAAGCTGCTGTTTTGTCTGATACGTATGCTCTCACTCATAAGAAAAATTTTGTGTCAAAAACTCAATCTAGCGAAAGCGCAAAAACTTCAGATGTTCCAAAGAAAAGTTTACAAGAGTCTCAGTCGTCCATTAGTTCCCAGTCACCATCTCAAGGTGGTTCTACGTTCGGACCTAGGTCCGAACGTTCTGAGGCATCCCCAGGGGTGGGGTCGCTTCCTACATGCAATTATTGTAAGAAAAAAGGTCATGTTATTGGTGAGTGTTTGAAGCTTAAGAAGAAAAAAGAACTTAAGTCACAGGCCTGTGCGTCTGTTAGAAATGATAGGAAAGCCTTAGATTCGATATGTTCTGACACTCCTGAGATTCAGGGTTCTAAGTCCAGTTCTGATGATTTTGTGGAGGATCATTATAAGCCCTTTTTGTCACAGGGATTTGTTTCACTCAGTGATTCTAGCGAAGCGTTGCCTGTTCAGATTTTGAGAGATACTGGTGCTGCCCAGACTTTATTGTTAGAGGGTTCATTGCCTTTGTCTGAGCACACTTTTACTGGTAGATCAGTTTTATTACAGGGTGTGGAGCTAGGCGTCATTGATGTTCCCCTTCATGAAATTTATTTGAAGTCAGACTTAATTACTGGACCTGTTATCGTAGGTGTTCGACCTACTCTTCCCGTTCAAGGCGTTTCCTTGTTGCTTGGCAACGATCTAGCTGGCGGCAAAGTTGTAGCCGATCCGATTGTTTGTGAGAAAATCACGTCCGATGTCGTGTCCGATGATGAAGACGACGACTTGTACCCAGCTTGCGCAGTTACCAGGGCGATGGCCAGGAACAGACTAAAAGAGGCTGAGAGTACTTCTGCACTTAACGAGGACTATCCCTCCGAAAATATAGACCTTTCTGACACATTCATGTCTACCATTGATGACAGCGTACCTGAGACGTCAGTACCACTTCATGTTGACAAGTCTCCGACAGTACCTAGTGATGATTCCTATCCGCCATTAGACAGGGGTACAGATGCCTTAAGCCGTGAGCAGCTCCTCTCCGAGCAAACTAAAGATCCGGAGATCATCCGACTAAGCAAGAGGGCCCTTCCCCGAGAAGAAGCGGACAAAGTCGGAGAGTGCTTCTACATACAAGATGGCATCCTTATGCGGAAATGGAGACCACCCGATGCACCCCCTAATGACGTGTGGCGGGTCGTTCACCAGATAGTGGTTCCAGTAGCGTATCGCGGGGACATCATGAGTTTAGCTCACGACACACCCATGGCAGGTCATTTAGGTGTCAATAAGACTTATAATAGGATTTTTAGTCACTTTTACTGGCCTAAATTGAGAAAAGATGTGTCTGAGTTTTGTAAGTCTTGTCATAGTTGTCAGATGGTAGGTAAACCCAATCAAGTTATACCACCTGCTCCCCTCCAACCCATTCCAGCCTTTGAGGAACCTTTTAGTAGGGTGTTAGTTGATTGTGTAGGTCCTTTGCCTAGGACTAGGTCAGGTAATCAGTACTTACTGACAATTATGTGTACTTCGACTAGGTTTCCTGAGGCCATACCTCTTAGGAATATTAAGGCAAAGACCATAGTTAAGGCCCTTACAAAGTTTTTCAGTTTCGTAGGTGCTCCCAAGGCTATTCAGTCAGATCAGGGTTCGAATTTTATGTCAGGGTTGTTTCAGCAGGTTATGCATGAGCTAGGTATCAGGCAGTATAAGTCTTCTGCGTACCATCCTGAGTCCCAGGGGGCACTTGAACGCTTTCATCAAACCCTTAAAACTATGATGAAAACATATTGTCACCAGTATGGAAAAGACTGGGATGAAGGGGTTCACCTCGTGTTGTTTGCGGCACGAGAAGCGGTTCAGGAGTCCCTGGGGTTCAGTCCCTTTGAGCTAGTTTTTGGGCATACGGTCAGGGGGCCATTAAAGTTGTTGAAGGAAAAATGGTTGACTGAGACTAGCGATTTGAATCTCTTAGACTATGTATCTAATTTCAAAGAGAAATTATATAATGCTTGCAAATTGGCTCAAGAAAATCTCAAAACATCTCAAATGAAAATGAAAACATGGTATGACAAAGATGCTAGAAACAGAGTTTTTAAACCAGGCGATAGAGTTCTTGTATTTTTGCCTATCCCTGGTCATCCTTTGCAAGCTAAATATTTCGGTCCTTATGAGATTGAGAGTAAAATTAGTGATGTTAACTATGTGGTTAAGACACCAGATCGGCGAAAAGAAAAAAGAGTGTGTCATGTTAACATGTTGAAAGAGTATTTTGATAGAAGTGACCGAAATTTTGTAAAACCAGTTTCCACTTTGGCCAATGTAAATACATTAGAAAATTGTGTTGAACCTGAATGTAATGAAGAGACTGTCGAAAAAGACTTCGCTCAAAGTGTCCGTTTGAAGAATTCCGAAATTCTGACTAATCCGGAAGTGAAACTCGGACATTTGACCGTGCATCAAAAAGAGGAAGTGCATCAATTAATGCGGGAATATACGACCATCTTTCCGGACGTTCCAAAAAAGACGAATGCATCTCATCATGACGTCATTGTAGGTGATGCGTCACCTATCAAACAGCATCCCTATCGGTTAAACCCGATAAAACTTCAATACATGCGGAAAGAAATTCAGTACATGCTTGAAAATGACATTATTGAACCCAGCAATAGTGACTGGAGTTCCCCATGTATTCTTGTTCCGAAGCCAGACGGAACTTACCGATTGTGTACGGACTTTAGAAAAGTCAATTCTGTCACCAAAACTGACTCTTATCCGATCCCACGAATCGATGACTGTATCGATAAAATTGGCAGTGCAAAATTTGTCAGTAAATTTGACTTGCTCAAAGGCTATTGGCAGGTCCCGCTTACCGAGAGAGCCAGAGAAATATCGGCATTTGCGACTCCAGATGGGCTATACCAATATAAAGTAATGCCCTTTGGTATGAAAAACGCACCAGCCACGTTCCAGAGGATGATTCATTCGCTCCTAATTCATCTCGAAGGATGCGAGGCGTACATCGATGACGTCATCATCTACAGCGACACCTGGAATGACCATCTCCGAATCATGCGACCTTCTTCGACATACTGGCGAAAGCAAACCTCACAGTGAACCTTGCGAAAAGTGAATTTTGTCATGCGACTGTAGAATATTTGGGTCACAAAGTAGGTCAAGGTTTTGTTACTCCTATCATGGCCAAGGTGGAAGCTATTTCAAAGTTCCCGATTCCTACCAATAAGAAAGAGATAATGAGATTTTTGGGAATGGCAGGATTTTACAGAAAATTTTGTCCAAATTTCTCGTCAGTTGTTGGTCCACTTACCAATTTGTTACAAAAGAGAGTGAATTTTGCATGGACCAATGACTGTGACGAATCTTTTAAGAAAATCAAATGTGTTCTTATGAATAGTCCTGTCCTGTCAGCTCCAAATTTTGATAAGCAATTTAAGCTTACTGTTGATGCCAGTGACGTAGGAATCGGGGCTGCTTTGTTTCAAGAAAATGATGATGGTGTAGATAGAGTTGTTTGTTATTTTTCAAAGAAATTGACAAAATGTCAAAAGAATTACTCTACTATTGAAAAAGAGTGTCTTGCATTATTGTTAGCTTTACAACATTTTGATGTTTATTTGAATGTTACTTTACATCCCATTCTTGTATATACTGACCACAACCCTCTCACATTTTTGCACAAAATGTCAAACAAGAATCAAAGACTAACAAGGTGGAGTTTATTGTTGCAAGAGTACAATATCATTATTAAGCATATCAAGGGCAAAGACAATGTGATTGCAGATGCACTATCGAGAGTTTCATGAGTGATTTTTGCAGAATTTACCACCTAAGTTTTCATTGACATTCAAACTTTTTTTAAGGGGGGAGGTGTTGTGGGTCATGTATGATTTTAGTTTTACTTTATGTGTAGGTACACATGTACTTAGTCATGTTATTTAATGATTTCATAATAATTCTTTCTAGATTTTACTATGTCATGTTTATTTCTTTAGAGAATATTCCAGTATGTTCTGTGTTACATCATTATCATCACATGACGTGATTTCTAGAATTTACTCTATTGTTAATCATTTGTAATGAGTCATTGTTCTAGAAGCTTCTGGTTAATTCATTGTTATTAAGTATAAATAACTCTGAGGAACTGTGTTAAGGGGCATTCGTACACATTCGTAGACACGATTCATTCATCTATTCTGATATACTGGGACACTTAATTTGTTGAGACTTTAATCCATTTGACAACGTTTGGACATCGATCTTTCGAGAACGTTTGTGATCACCGGAAACCATACCTTTGATAGACTTTGTGGACCGTAACGGACACTTTGATCCGGACATTGTATTGTAAGTTGTAATCATTGTAAATATATATATTTTGTACATAATTAAACTTGTAAATTCATATTCTGTCTTTGTCTGATTTTTGCTGGCGTTTTGGGGTATTCTGACCCATAACAATATTTACATTTATTCTAATTATTGGTCATTTTTATTTGCATGCACTTCGCATATTTTGCCTGTAACAGCGTCAAATGTATTTTAACGTTTTTAAATTCTCCCTACATGCAAAACTTGAACGTGACGTCACAATAGCAACCCAAGTAATTGGAATATAATTCTAGTTGCCTAATGGGCGTTTAACATGGGGAATCTACTAGTAATGTAAATATATTGTAGTGAACTTTAGCGAACACGGCGGTTGAATAGATGCAACGCAGGCTCGTTTATGAATGAAGCGTTGTGATACAGCATGAAACTATAGGAAACAAGAACTGGTTTGAAAAAAAAAATTCTGTAGCAGATTTAAACCGCGGATCGCATTTTTAGCTAACCTGGAAGAAGCTTGTCATAGCGCGCCGTCCGGCGTCCGCTTTCTGTCGTCTGTCCGTCCGTCGTAAACTTTTAACATTTTCGAAACTCCGCTGTTCATAAATTAACGAAACTTTACAAGAAGCAAGAACTCAGAGTCTTCTATCAAGTAAACTTGTGGGTTTTTTGTGTCATGTAGCCGCCAAAGGGTCTGATAGGCTGTCGCATTTTGACACCTCCTCTGCAACCGCTGCACAGCATTTCGCAGAACTTTACACGAAGCAGTTTTTCGTGTTCATCGGTCAACAAATATGGCCGCCAAGGACTCTGATTGGCTGACACATGCATTTTCGACAGCTCCTCTGCAACTGCTGAACAGAATTTCAGAAAATATTACAGGAAGCAAGTACAAAAGGTCCTCTACCAAGTTTGTGTTTTTCGTGTCCAATGGTCATCAATTATGGCCGCCAAGTGAAGTATTTTCGACATCTCCTCTGCAAACACTGCACAAAATTTCACGAAACCTGCATAGTCCCGAAATACTAAGAGATTTTTTCCCTAATATTTCGGTATTTTTTTAAACTGAAGAAAATATATAGAATAAATCGAGAGGCAAATGGTCTGAATATCCCATCGTGACTTATTTTATGATCAATATCAAAACTATATGAAACATCTTATTCATATTCCTGTGAACATTTGACGTAGAATTGTTACTCAGAATTTATTTCATAAACACTCGTACACTCCACGTGTTCTTCATCTACAATTTATCAAGTAATTTATAACGTTTATACGGAAGCCCGTATGTGACAGGTATGAATTAGATAATTTATCTGGCGGCCAACAGATAATTTTCTGGCGGGCGCCACTCAATCTATGTGGCGGCCGCCATATAATTATCTGGCGGCCGACACTAAATTATCTGGCGGCCGCCACATAATTTACAATAAATCGAAACAAAATCAATGCATAACATGTTCTTTCTGTTCTAGGGTGCTAAATTCATCCTCTTTTTAAATCTTTTTAATATGACAGATGCAAAATAACCAGATGAAATGTAACAAAAGTCAAACATGTGACACCGCAAGGTTGTTTCCATAACAACGTCCATATATATGGGTCGATGTGTCACGTGTTTGACCTGACGCTTGAGTGTAAACTACAAGCATGGCGCTTGAATTCGAAGAGACGAAGCGGAGGCAAGTAGAATCCCGGCCGTATCATAGATATCAAAGCTTAACAAGGTAAAATATGATTGCCGATCGTTTAGTTTTATTTTATTCGAGTGAGACACAGTCAATAATCCCCTGGAAAATTTGCCGATTCTTGCCGGCCATATTCTGAATTTGGGTCCCGGATTTGTTCAATGTAGATTCCCGCGGCCAACACACCCCTACCAACCAAATTCCCAAGTGTCGTTGGCCGTTTCCGCGGCTAATTCCGTACCAGGTCACCAGATGACTAGGTAACTAACAATTCATACCTGTCACCTACGGGCTTCCTTACGTTTATGGTTACTTACAGCGTGTTCAACTACAAAACATTTTGTTATCAAACGAATACAATTTGTTATTTCCAAATCAATGCTACAACAGATGTGATGAAAACAAAATCATTTTCTTTCTGGACGTGAATTCGAAAGAGAATGGAAGGGATACAGTACAGTAAGTAACTTCGGTGGAATACATGCTATTTTTCACATTTCTAGGCGCGGTCCACTTGATATTCGGTTTTTTTTTTTTTTTTGTTTGTCGAAAAACATAATTTTCCTCTGAATATTGATAAAAATTTTTTGCATATGATGTGACAAAAAAAAATCTTGCTTTTGCGATTCCATGTATATCTAAATTTATGTTCCTGAAAATTTTCCGACTCGCTTTGATCGCCGCATTTTCATAAAAACATGATTTCTTTTAAATTCATATTTGAAACATCAATAGTCTTGTCATATATTGTATATGAAAGGGCTTCTTCAAAATAAATCTTTGATCGCTGAGTAAGTCCCATACCGGATCGCTGAGCGATATAAGTCCCATACCGGATCGCTGAGCGATATAAGTCCCATACCGGCATAAATCTATGTCCTGCAATAGGACCCAACACCTCAAGTAATTTAAAAGAATATATATAAATTTAAATTTGAGCTGAACTTGCACCAAAAGATGAATGTCAACACAAATATCAGTTCATTATCTGCAGTAACAGAAAAGGTTTGGAAAACTGCGAATTGTTATTAAGTCAAGAGAACCTAAATTTTGTAAAAATAGGTACATTTAAATAAAAGCTCAACTTAAAACTTGATCTGTATCACACTATAATGTATTCACATACAAAAATGTACCAACATCAGTTCAATATATATAACAACAGCCAAGGAAAGTCCGGAAAACTGAAAATTTCATGAACGTTGCCAAGTCCAAGGGCCATAACTCTTGCAAAAATTAACCAATCAAAACCAAAATTAAAATTAATCTGTATTACACTAAGATGTATTCACATACCAAAAATCAGTTCATTATCTGCAATAGCAGCCAAGAAAAGTCCGGAAAACTGAAAATTTCATTCGCTACATAAGTCAAAGGGCCATAACTCTTGCAAAAATAGGTCAATCGAAATCAAATTCAAACTTGATCTGTATCACACTAAGATGTATTCACATACAAAAAAAATCAGTTTATTATCTGCGATAACAGCCAAGAGAAGTCCGGAAAACTGGAAATTTCATGAAATTTTCTAAGTCCAAGGGCCATAACTCTTGCAAAAATAAGTCAATCGAAACCAAACTCAAAATTTGAGATGTATCATTTTGAGATGTATCCACATACCAAAAATGAAGCCAATATATGAAACAACAGCGAAAAAATGATAGAAAACTAAAAAGTGACAGACAGACGGACGGACAGACAGACAAACGGTGTTGAAACTATAATCCCCTCTGGCGAGCCGGTAGGATCGAACTAATAAGTATAATGTACTATAAAGATATCACCATCCATAATTTGATAAAACAAATTTTGAAAAGATCGAGGCAATATAAAAAAAACTTTCAGTTTTGAGTCAATATACACTTCTGAGTTTAAAATTTATCTTAAAGGCCCTCCAGACCCTCTTACATTTACTTGATATAGATTTCAGTGGTACTTCAAATCTTAATTCTATTATTTTTTATAAGTTAATAAAACCTTTGCATTAAAATAAGTAAATAAATATTTACAGCTTTGAGTACAAATAAAGTACTTCTATTATGGCATATGCTTATCACTTGTTAAAGATTTGTCTTTTTCCAACTTTAAATGAAAAATATGATTTTGCCCTGGTTCGGGGCGAAAAATAATAATCTTGCTCCGACAAAAAATCAAAGCCAAATGACCGTGTCTTAATTTTCTCTTAATTTTAACTATCGATGAAGAAATTTTATTCTGGAAACTTTATAATTGAAGATGAAAGAGGTTGAAATTTAAAGGATCACAACACAGGAGCTCGGCTCCAACAACCCTGAATTATATATACGGTCCTTTTCTACTGGAGGATTCAATTGTGGATCCATGACATCGAGTTCCTGTGGATCACAACTAGACCCACAAAGACCGGCCAAATCAACAATCCAAAGCAGATGTACTAAAGTATGAAACAAGAATGACTTTAAGAACATTGGTGTCGGTATCCGGATTACATGAGTACTCATAAATCGAAAAATTCAAGACAATCTGTATACTAGAACTGATTGATATTTTGTGAGCCTCGTATTGAGCAATTTGAATTTTATCTGACATTTTGCATTATGTTTCTACATAATCCCCTTCAGTACCTATACACTTTTGTCACCGATGTTAAAGGGTCTCAATACCACTTTTAAAGAACTCCTTATCTTGATTTGTCAGAAAGCCATCCACTGCAAGAATGACGTCACCATCGGACTGGAAGTATGTGCCAGAAATAGCTGCTTTCAGTTTTGGGAATAGATGAAAGTCTGATGGAGCAAGATCAGGTGAATAAGGCGGATGCGCAGCGATGGCAGTGACAGACATGAGTAGTGAGCTTTCCACGGCTCTTAAGGACAGACACAGGACTCAATTTTTTAAATCTCTACCCCGAAGAGTTAATTGTATGATACTACTGACAATGACAATGATATGACGTTCCTTGTACCATATTGCGTCTTTTTCTGTGTGTTTCTTCTTTGTGTTTTTAAAGTTGGTGTTTTTTGGTGGTTTGCTGTTGGTGCTGCAACAAGGTGTTGTTGTAGATTCTATCCTTTTTGTAACGCATTCGAAAATTGCTGTTATCATAATTTCTTGAAATTTCTGAAACGTGGGTCCTGTAGTATTACATCCCATCCATCCTGCTACGTCTTTCTGTACATTTTTAATAGAGAGGTTGAGATTTCCTTCGTGTAACTTGTACGTGTACTTGTATTCTGATCGGCTATTGTGACGTCATCATTCATTGCGTTTGCCGTCATTTGCTTTACAAGGTACACGTCGCCAGTGAACGTGTAAAGTGCAAAATACGGGTAGGTCTTTACTTCAAGATATTTCATCCCCATTTATTCTATCAAATGGTATAAAAAGTATGGCATTCAATTCACAATGATTTCAAGTTTCTATTTCAATATAGATTTAACCGAACTCAATGTTCCTCTTGAACTTATACTGTCCAAAAGTCAACTCAAGTTCACTAAGATTTTATAAGTACGCGTGGTGGTCTTTGAAAAGAAATGTCAACAACAGTAACGTGTAATTCAACTTGTACACTAGACATACCCGCACAAGTTACACGTAGGAAATCTCAACTCCTCTATTTAACTATCACATTCCTTTGCAAATTACTAGTAAATTGTATAGACTAAGGATCACTGACGAGGATTAAGTACCTCAAACGTTCATGTCTGGTCCATACAGCAAATTTATTTGTTCTGAAATAATGCTATTGAATTTGAAGACATTATTTCAACTTCGCTTATACTTGACGAGACTTGTTTGTTAAAATTCGCTTATGATGCACTTAACTTACTAACGTGGCTGATGGCCGTCCTAAGTCAGCACCGATTCCTAATGGGTCTCGTTGGTTTATGTGTTGTCTTTTATGTTCTATGTTTGATGTCTCGTTTGCTTGTCTCTTGCTGTGTGTGTCTTCTCTGTGTTTTCACTTGGGGTGTTTGGTGTGTTGCTGTTGGTACTGCAACCGTGTCTTGTTGGAGATCTCCTCCTTTCTTACTTTGGAACACATATGCAGCCAGAACTGATGAGGCAGTATATATATCTTTATCAGTATGTTGCGCTAAAGTTCATTATCATGGAACGCGTTTTACAAAATGGAGAGAAAATAAAGAAGGTAACATTTAGCAGTATTCAATGCCAAAATTTGCAAGATCTTTGAAATACCGATATGATGCGGCAGAATTCAACACATTTTGCTTTTTGTGACATTTTGTGTTATTTTTCATATTACAGAAACTAAGCAAAACCAACGTTTCGGCTCAGTGAGCCTTTGTTCAGTACGAGAAAAGTTTGGTGATATAAAAAGAGGGAATAGAAAGTAAGTAGGCACTTTAACCTGAAAATCAAAATTTCTACCCAAAAAAATTGCTGTGAATCTTGTTGGCAAATGTGAAAGATTGACAAGAAAATTATGGCATCCATTGCAAATGTAAAGGTTTGGCCAACAAACTATAGAATCCATTGCAAAATGTGAAGGGTTGACCAACAGACTATGGCATCCATTGCAAAATGTGAAGGATTGACCAACAGACTATAGCATCCATTGCAAAATGTGAAGGGTTAACCAATAGACTATAGCATCCACTGCAAAATGTGAAGGGTTGACCAACAGACTATAGCAACCATTGCAAAATGTGAAGGGTTAACCAACAGACTATGGCATCCATTGCAAAATGTGAAGGATTGACCAACAGACTATGGCATCCATCGCAAAATGTGAAGGGTTGACCAACAGAATATGGCATCCATTGCAAAATGTGAAGGGTTGACCAACAGACTATGGCATCCATTGCAAAATGTGTAGGATTGACCAACAGACTATAGCATCCAATGCAAAATGTGAAGGGTTGACCAACAGACTATAGCATCCATTGCAAAATGTGAAGGGTGACCAACAGACTATGGCATCCATTGCAAAATGTGAAGGGTTGACCAACAGACTATAACATCCATTGCAAAATGTGAAGGATTGACAGGAAAACTACGGATCCATTGCAATATGATAGCATATTGATGGTTAAACAAAACATCGTTCATCTTGACGAAAATTGATCAAGTCAATTCTCATACTGCTTCTCCTTATGCTGAAAATTACATATGTAAAAATATACTGTTCGCAAAGGGCCTGTAACCATTTCCTAGTCAGATTGTATTCTGTATCAGGAGAAGGAGAAGATCTCCAATAAGACCAACATCAAAACACCACGGCACCAAATGTCAAATTACACAGTAGATAGTAGACAAGTACAACAACAAACACAATAGGGACAATGACCATCAAACACAAAAGACGACATCGAAATATTAGGCCATACCAAATTAATTTAAGGTTCTTTGGATTTCCCGCACCATATTTTTCAAAATTCAAAAAATAATATTATAGAAATAAAATGCTCGCTCGCACCATTAAATTTCTGGCTCAAAACTTTTTAAGAGTCGGTTCTGATTTCTGCAAATCTTAAAGCTTCTAGAAGTCTCAAATTGTGCAAAATTCGAAGAAAATGATACTTCTTGTGTTTAAAAAATTTGTTGAAAGCAAATTTGTTGTTGTCCCGTATACATAGCACTGAAAGTCAAGGAGGGGGGAATGTTCGAAAATCGTTTCCGTACTGCTATGTGCCAGGCTTTCTAGTCACCAGATTCCTATGGGGATACCTTTTTGAGTACGGAAAACATCAGAAATGAATTACTGGGGTAAACTATATTAAAAATAAAATTATTTCATTCGCTCGATCCTTAAAAACTGCAAACCCTAAAAAAATTTAAAATTTCGCCCTTTCGCACCCTTTTTTTTCACAAGAAAATCATCCGAAGAACATTTAATTAATTTGGTATGGCCTTAAACGAAAAAAAAAAAAAAAAAAAAAAAAAAAAAAAAACTACACATATACCATCGACACTAATGGGCAATCGCTGATCACTTATGGCTGTCTTTTCCAGATAAGTAACAAGTGATGTTGTTATCCGGATTTCACTTGTCGGTAGATTTCATTTTAGAATTGTTTTATTCAGATGTATAAAAATTCATTATGGACTTTAAAATTGACTCTTGTTCAAAATCTAGATATTAATTTTTACCATTTTAACATACTAGTATAAAGTACGACATTCTTCATTTTCCCTTACTTCTGGAGAAACAAAACGTGCAAAATTTGCACAAGATAATTTTAGAAAAAGAAAACTGCATAGAAGGAATAATTCTAACTTCTGTCATTCTTTATATCTCTGCAGGGACAAAACACGTAAAATGGGATCAAGAATAATTGCTGTGGTGATATGCTTAATGGTGACGTTTCCGTTTGTTCATGCTACGTGTTGGCAAACCTGGGCTAAGTGTTCAAGATTAAGCGGTTCTGTTGTTGGATTGATTGGTTGTGACAACTGCTGCAAGTGTAGGGGATTTACCAGAGGAAACTGTGAATTAGTGAGAAATTGTACCCTGATGGAGGGAGGGTATCAGTGCCGATGTTATGATAGAAATCAAACAGAACCCAAACCTTCATTTTGCAATGAAATTGAAAGCTCGGCGCTCCCTTGTGACCGTATATAGAAATATATTCGCTTTTTGAAGGACTCTTTATAATCATAACTGCAAACCCTTATGATAGATAGTCTTTTTCATCTTGATGATCTCATTTGATACCATTAAAGTTAAAACACCTTAGCGAATACCGTAACATTTTACGTTTTCGATTACTTTATTTGTTTATTTCTGTCTTTTTACTTTGAAATGAGATAAAGAAAATCCTGACGACAATCGCAATAGCACGCACTCATAATAGAGCACCATTGCATTGGCATTGGCATACCCCCTAGCAAGCTAGAGGTGGGACCAGGTGCCCGGGAGGAGTTAGCATCCCCTGTTCGGCTAGCCACACCCACCGTCGATGTTCACGTTCGAAAATTCAAACAATAAATACCTACAATACACACACTGTATGAGGTTCCGTCCTAAGTCGGCACCGGTTGCCCATTGGTCTCGTTGGTTTATGTGTAGTCCTTTGTGTTTGATGTTTCTGTGTTGTGCGTTGACGTTCCTTGTCCCTTTTGCATTTTTTTGCTGTTTTTGTATTGGGTGTTTTGGGGGTTTTGCTGTGGGTGCTGCAACCTGGTGTTGTTGGATATCCCCTCCTTTGTTTTATGTCTATATAGAAAGTGCTATGGCAACCGCATGTCAGGGAAAAAACATTTAAAATACTTACTGTCAACCCCCTGTAATAATTCAATTAAAATAATCAAAGTCTTTCACCAATAAAGGTGATATAGAGATCTGTATTTAAGAAATATATATTTCCTTTCATGATACTACTGATGGGAAGGAAATTAATAGAATCTATCCCCAGATGTGATCAGGGACAAGGAAATCCAACCCGAATGTCTAGGAGTTGCTTGTACCACGACGAGGCTTGCTGAGTAATGGACAAAAGCAAATCCTGGACACGAGAGTTGGATTTCCGTGTCCCTGATCACATCTGGGGATTGATTATTTTTCTCCCACTGTTTGAAAATCGCTCAAAATTGAGATTTTATGTATTCTTTTTCATATTTTTTACAATTGACGTTACAGTCAAAAGCACGTGAAAATGTTGTCTTACCCCATAGGGGTAAGACAAGGCTATCTTTTCCCAGTGTTTCCATGGAAATCCCAGTCCACAGTGGGAGGAAAAGCTATCCAAATATATTTAGAAGACGTTCAACGATAGACTGTATCGCGAGAACGGTATTCAACCATATGAACAAACTATGCGACAGAATATGTAGATAGAATTATAATGTCTGCATGTACTTGTAATTCCGTCGTTTACTCTTGGGGACATCAAATTGTTTGACAATTTCAAACTCGTTTCTTTTTCCTCGAATAATTGCACTCATCGATAAGAGTTGAAGATTGAAGATTTGCACAAAGATTCATAAGAGAATTCATCACATCCATCGGAGATTCACTATGCCTCCCCCCACCCTGCAGAATATTTTAGAACCTGTATCCGTGGTTATTTTCGCTTGGGTAAAATTTCGGTATTTGAAATGAAGACGTTCCACTTGGGGCAAAGATACACGATATTCTAAGAATACAACAGGGTAATTTTATCGTGGAGGATATTTTCGGGAAGTCCATTAATTGGTGTATGAAGTATGCGGAAATCATTCCACGTTAGAATTTCCACGTTTATATACAGAACATGTATTTTGGTTAGTTTTATAAGATTCAAGATTTGTATTCCCATAGATTATAGTTTGGATTATGCTATTTGGTTTTATTTTCGACTTTTCATCTTTAATTTATCTTTTTTTTTTACAAATCAGCAACATTCTAGAAATTTACTTCGAAGTTTGTATTTGTTCCCTAGAATAATTTTTGGTGAGCTTGTGGCATTATAGAAACTACAAGGTAGACTAAGAAGAAAGGAATCTACGTCTAATCCATGTGAATTTTCAACGTTCGCATCATGTGAGGCAATCTGTCCTGAAGTAAGATTGTTCAAGTAAAGCCCTGGTCACAACCCACCGTACGTGCTTTTAGGACGTATGTGTTTGTGGAGGCTACGTGCGCTACGTTTTTCTGAAGACGCAAGAAAGGACGTGGCAAGAGTACGGAAGGAGTGCGTCACGCACGTCGCACGCACGGTTATATGGATGGTTACATGCATCATATATAGTGCAAAAAAGTAAGTGCGTTGCACGTATACTTACGACTTGCGTGCAACTTGCTTACAACGTACTTTTTCCGTACGTCTTCTACGTTATTGTAAGAATGTCGAATTGACATGTACTGCTGACGCACGGAGTCCTCACTTCCTTGCGTCGAAGGTGCGTTGCACGTACTTGCAACGTGCGTGTCGTACTTCTTGTTGAATTCTTAGACAGCACGCAGACAGGACGCAACGAAAGTTCTGTTTGCACTTACTGCTACGTCCTGTCTGCGTGTTACCAAATCCGCAAGGAGGACGTACGGGACACGTACTGATAACGCACGGACACCGTGCGGATATCCAAGGTTTGCCTACGTTTTTGCACGAAGACAGCACGTACGTGCACGTACGGCGGGTTGTGACCACCGCTTTAGATTGGATGTCTTCCCGGGATGCGGGTATTAATTTACCGCTCTTATTGTTGTCATTCAGGTAGAACATCCCTCATGTCTCAGATGCTCATATTTCCGAAATAACAACTTTTACAATATTTTCATTTGCACATATTCAAAGCTTATGTAAGACCTGATATAAAAACAAAATATAATTTGTGGTTTCATGATTATACCGAAAACTTAGGCTGTTTGAACTTTTACATTGGATGCTATGGGAAAGATAAGATAAATCCCTATTTAGAGAAAAAAGAAGGGAGGAGATCTCCAACAAGACCCTGTTGCAGCATCAACAGTAAAACACCAAAACACTCGATGCAAAAACACAAAAGACGAGTACAACACGAGACGGAAAAGAGACACACGACATGTAAACATCAAATACAAAAGACTAAACATAAACCGACGAGACCAATGGGTAACCGGTGCCGACTTTGGACGGCCATCTGTCACGCAAGTAGCAAATGGTGTGGTTATCCTGGATTACGTGCGCACAACCCTCTCACTTCTCCAATTACCCAGAGGTCTCGAAGAACGTACACTTGTGGTGTAAAACAACCTCCTCACTGTAAGATGACATCACACAAACAAGACCGCGAAACGCAGAGGCCCCATAGACACAGATGAATATGTAAATGGATATAAAAAGAGGGCATGCGTAATACAGTCCGTGCTCTGCCGGCTGTAGCGAGCTCATGTATGTAATCACCCGAGGAGTCCGACTGACATTCAGAGAGGACAGGTGGTCGGGGCCCTGTCTTCTCTAAAGAGGTTTGGACAGGGCTCGTCATGGAGTCCCGTCGTCACAGTCAGTCAGAGTGCAAGTCTCAAGGATGCGCTTTTACAAGACTGTAGATTGGTCAAGTACCAAGCCTAGTGTCCGTCTGGTGACATTAGGATCATACCCACGGTATAAAAGGCGTTTGATGATTCTGACGCATTTTCGATGGTTTTGCTGCCTACCTTGTGATAAAATGTAACTATAAAAGTTTCTTTTCCCAAAACCATATTAGTATGATAATCTGAAAAATATTCTTAAGAGAAAAATAGGGTATCCAGGCAAAAAAATTACCAGCAATTAAGACCTGAGAGATACTCTACATTACTTTTATCCGATATTATGTAAACTTTAACGGGAAAAGGCATAGATCCATTCATATAAAGTCATTCCCTTTGTCAAGTTCCAATTGTATTTTAGATAAAAATGCCTAGATATAATGTCCTTATTTTTAGCTTAATTTGTCTAAGAAAACGTGCCTACTGTGGGTGACCTGCAAGAAAATATTTCCTTCTTCGTAACATATTCAAAATGAACATTTTCGTCTCTCTATCTTTGCCCTTTTGAAATGATGAGTGAGGAACGTCGGAAATAGAAAAAAAATATAAGCCCGGTGTCGGTCTGATTTGTGCAGTCGAGCGAATAGTACGAGCGGTGATTGAAATGTTGTGAGCCTTGGTTTTCTGGGATGCAGAAGGTATTCTGCTGATAGATTATCTCCAAAAAGGACATACAATCAATGACACATACTATACTTCAATTCTGACACAGTTACAGGAAAATATTAAACTTAAGCTATGCGGAAAGCTCACAAACCAGATATTCATGATATATCTTTCGACGGTCTTTTGCCATTTGTCAACCAACAGTTAGGCCTTCACCATATTCGTACGAAGTTGTATTTTCTTCCTTTATAGATATTGCATGACTTGTACGAATCAACAATATTTTTTACAATTTTACCGATTCCGGTTCAGCAGAATATCGCCTACAAAGCACTACCGGGTATTATGGACATCTCGTCAAATAGACATTTTAATGCAGTCAAATCTGACGTGCCTGTTAGCAATGAAAATCGTCCCATCCTTAAAATCAAATTTGTAAATAAAGGGATCGATGCTCTGCGTTTAAGCAACATTCTAAATAACAGTTATGTAAAGAATAAAATCCCACCTTATTTCAAATACCATGAGGCGCCTTGAATTTCCTACAAATATACACAACCCGTTGCTTCCAAAATGTTTAATTATAAACAAAATTTGACATGTCTAGATGTACATCACCTTTCACAAAACCCCATACAATGCACATGTTCATCGTCTACTTTCATCTACCAACCTTGTACATACAAACTTACAAATTTACCTGTATCTGAAATACTTGACAACCACAAATCTGTTCTCGAGTCCTTCGTTATTCGTACTGAGGGTACTGATGTTGAACTACCTTATATCTACTGGCTTCCAAAAATGTACAAAATTCCTTACAAACACCGATTCATTACCGGTTCGTCCAGGTACTCCATAAAACTTCTTTCCATTTCGCTTAAGAAAAAATTAACTCGCATCAAGCAAGGTCTTCAGACATACTACAGACAGCATATTCCAGAAATGGAATCAATCAGATTTGGATCCTAAAGAATTCTAAGGAACTTTTGGAAAATTTCAAGTTCAATTATATAACCAGCATAAAATATTTCGACATCTCCATGCTCTACACTACCATTTCGCACCAAAAGCTCAAAAACAGACAGGCCAATATTATTCGCAATACATTTCTTTCAAAAAAGGGAACAGGAGATACAAATACCTTGTTATAGGGCGGGAGGGTACTTATTTCGTGAAGGAGCACTCTGATTCAAACAAAAAGTATACTAAAGACGATATCATCCTAATGATTGAGTTTTTGTGGTGTTTGGAGGAACTGTATTCCAGCAAATAGCTGGCATCTCCATGGGTACAAATTGCACCCCACTGCTTGCGGACTTATTTTTATATTTATACGAAGCTGACTTCATCCAGACCTTGCTCTTAAATTGGCGAAAGCACCTCGCATGTCAGTTCATTTTAAAATTCAGATACATCGATGACGTGTTGTCCATCAATAATCCGAACATTTAGGATGATCTACATGGAATCTATCCTCATGAACTAGAGATCAAGGAAACAACCGAGAGAGACAGATCTGCTTCTTACTTGGACATACTTCTATCATTGGACACAAACGTCCATTTGAACACCTCACTGTATGACAAGCGTGATGATTTCTGCTTCCACATAACTAACTTCCCTTTCATGAGTAGCAATATTCCGTCTTATGGCTTATGGCATTTTTGTTTCCCAGCTCATACGCTACGCCGGGGGATGTTCCAAATATGAAGATTTCATCATTAGAGCCATACGGCTTGCAAGTAAGCTACTTACACAACGACTGGAATCGTTATTGAGGAAGTCGCTACGGGGATATCATAAAACACATCAGATCCCCCTTTCCAGAATGATCAGTGACATCCTGGATTGTGGTTGAATGACCGTCATCATCACCAAACAAGACATTCTTACCTGATCTGTACATCAAAATGTACATCGAGACAATCACGGAATTTTACAGGTTTCCATGAAGCTGTTGCGACGGGTGTTGCATGCAGTCAGGAGACACGACACTAACTCTCCCCGGGCACATGGTCTCACTTTGGAATGTTGTTCATTCAGGGGTTCGCAACCGTTTCGATGGGAATTCTCACGATGTAACCGAGTAACTGTTATATATGTACTTCTTTGATGTTTATTATCCATCGGACATTCGTCTACGAGAACTGTTCCGAAAGTTCATGGACACCGCAACTAAAGGAAAGGTCTAGAGAATTTAAAATAAATTGTTCAAATTTCACCGCGTTGAATTCTTTTTTTTTTTTGCACTTTTCGTGAGCAGTTGTTCTCTCTTAATTCAACGCACGAGGACATAAACGTTTTCTTCAATATTTTGGAAAGGTTTTCTTGGGAGCACATTTTACTGTGTGTTTGCAAAAATTTGTGATATTCAGTATGTCTGATAGTTTGACCTGAACTTAGAGGATTTTCGTTATTTATGTCTAAATTCGGGAAAATTTTATTTATTGGTGAATTCGAAACATTTGGTAAAACTTTATCAAATTAAAGTTTTATATAAAGTTTCTATTCTGTTTTATTGTATGTTAGCAAAGAAAACTGAAATAAAAATCAAATTAGTGCATTTTGACACTTTTTGTATTTTCTTTACAAATGAGCAAAAGGTTCAAAGTGAGCTATTGTCATACCGCTTCGTCTGTCGTCCGTTGTCCGTTGTCCGTCGTCCGCCCGTCCGTTTACTTTTCACATTTTCAACTTTTTCTCCAGAACCACTTTTCAGATGTCCATGAAACTTTGTAGCAATGAAGTTCGAATAGTCCCCTACAAGTATTATTGTTTTTCGTCCGGATCCACCAAAAGGTGGCACCATCAAAGGCAAAAGTAGGCCATGGGGTTATCCCCTTTGAAAATCTTCTTCAGAACCGAAGCATTATCGAAAATCTGAAAGTATCAGGATGATCTAGAGAGATGTCTTAAGAAGTGTTGTTATTTTTTGTTCCACTCCGAAGTCAAATTTTCGACGCGTTTTGACGTCTTTTCGGACTTAGTCATAAATGCACATTTTTGCACTATTTCTTCAAAATGTTTTGAATGAAAATATGCAGACCATAATATTGTCGACTTTGTAAATTTAAATCTCCATATACCTCTTTTGGCAAAACGCAATAAATTGAAGGCGGCGCTGGTGGAAAGAATTGGAGCTGCGCACCCCAAATTGAAAATGACGTTAAGTGCGAATTTATCCGTTAGATTCGCCTTATACAAATGAGAATATAAACTTTTTATATGAAAAGAAAGATTTTGCATTATAAAATTTTGTAAAATTACTTAATTGTGAGGGACAACGTTCATTTAAATAACTCAATGATTTTATGATTTGAACATAATAACTATCACATTCTTTGGCAATAATGCATTGTTTAGATTGAGTATCACTGACAATGGTTAAGTACCTGAAACTTGCATGTCTGATCCATGTTGCAAATTTATATCTCAAATTATGCTATTGAATTTGAAGACGTTTAACATTTGTACCACTTGGGTAAGCGTCACTGCTGGTGGACCAAGAGTCCCCGAGGGCCAATGTAGCCAAGTTCGATCAACTACGATTGGTCGTTTCTTCAACGCATTCGAAAATTTCTGTTGTCAAAATTTCTTTAAATTTCTAAAACGTGGGTTCTGTAGCATCATATCCTATCTATTCTGCAACGTCTTTCGATACATTCTTTGGCAATAATACATTGTTTAGATTGAGGATCACTGACAATGGTTACGTACCCGAAACGTGCATGTCAAGCTAGTCCATGCTAAAAATCTATATCTGTTCTTAAGTTATTGCATTTGAAGACGTTTAACATGAATTTACACACTCATTTATTGCATATTTATCATATTAAAGTTACTCAATGCTTTGATATGTATTTTATACTAAAATCTTAATTCTAATCTTTTTTGTTTTTATTTTTTTTTACTTTTATGATTTTTTTTTACTTTTATGATTTTTTTTCTTATGTAAAAAAGTAAAGGGGGATTATTTTCATAAATATTCAGCTTCTTTTCCATAACCACTTTTTATATTTTCATGAAACTTAGTAGGAATGGAGTACTAATGGTCACCTACAAGTATTGTTGTTTTTTATCGTCCGAATCACTCAACAGGTGGCGCCCCACAGGTAAAAGTAGGTCACAGTGTTACTCTCCTTTGACAATATTCCTCAGAATTGAAGTATATATTGACAAACGGAATGCATCAGAATAATCTAGAGGGGTGTCTTTTGGCTTGTTTCTGACTTTTAAATGCTTTTTAATTGTTTTTTTTTTCCTTCAATTTTATTTATTTTTTTTTCATTTATCTATTTTTTTTTATTTTTTTTTTAAATTTTTTAAATAACAAAAAAGTGATAGTGAGTTTATTTTCCTAAACATGCAACAGTTGTCTTTCTTACATCAAATGCTATACATCCTGATGGTACCACTACAATATGTTTCATTATGCATTGTAAGTGTGGTATTTCAGGTTAGCGATGTGTCCCATGGGCCTCTTGTTAATAAACACATTTCCAGTAATTTTACCCAGATTTCCAAATGAGCATAAATCTTGATTTTCAACACTAACCTATCACTTTTTCTTCATAAAATGATTAATTGACATGAATCCTTTGACTTCATATGTTTTGAATTCATAAAATTGTTGAAATTCTTTCATTCAGAAATGACACATACTTTGAGACTGAATAACTGACAGGTACTTTTTATGTTTATTTTTAATTTATACATGTCATCACTCCATGCATGTATTTCTCACGTAGGAAGTCGTGATCCATCTTCCTCATTCGAATCTTGCAAAGTAGGACACATGCTGTTATTCATAAATGACAAACTTGTGCCTGATAAGGCTAGCTATGCGCCTGTTCAAATCTTTTACTTTTTTTTTCAAGTACAGCTACCAGTCAAGGTATCTACCAGTCAGTTTAGAATGTTAAACGTCTTCAAATTCAACGGCCCTTAGTACTTAACCCTCGTCAGTGATCCTCATTCCAAATTATGTTATATGGCCAAAATGATTGAAATTTATAGTGTCCAAAAATGTACTGAAAGACGTCGATGATAACTGTGATATTGTGCTTCAGGACCGACTTTTCAGAATTAAATTTCGCGAAATTAATTTTCGAATGCATTTGAAGAAACGATCAACCGAAGTTGATCGAACTTGGCTTTACGTGTGCCCTCGGGGACTCCTGGTCCACCCTCAGTGACACTCACCAAGCGGTACAAGCTTCTTTTAAGAACATATCAATATTCAGCATGGGCATGACATACACGTTTCGGGTACTTTACCCTCGTCAGTGATCCCCATTCCAAACTATGTTATATGGCCAAAAAATTTGAAATTTAATGTCCAAAGATGTACCGAAAGACGTAGAATGTTGTTGTTGACTGTGATATTATGCTACAGGACCCAAATTTCAGAAATTTCGGGAAATTATGATAACAGATTCTAAAAGTTTCGAATGCGTTTGAACAAACGATCATACGAGTGTTCAACGAAATTAAAAGCATCAGTTAAATTTTCAACAGTTTCAAGATGTATTGGGGTTTCGATAAAGAACGTTGTGTTATTCAAGGTTATGGTTGCGACTACAGGGAGATAACTCTATTTTCATACCACGTAATATTTGAAACCGACATAGACGATAAGTGATATGAGCTAAGTTTGTTGCATTGTTTCAGAAAAAAATAATACTCCTTAGAATTTTCATTGCTGAATGGGTATTTTGGGAAAAAATGAATATTTTTCAATGAAAAATCGCCGAAAATAGGAAAAAAATGCTTCTAAAGATTCAAACATCAGAATACACTATCATATATATATAATATATTTAATATATTATTCACTATAATCTTTAAAAATGAGAAAATTAGAAATTCGAACTTTGAGTAAATCTCTATGTTTTGGGGTCAAAATGTTGACTTTTTTGCACAAATAATTATGCTATTTATAGAAACAGTCATTTTGCTCAAAAATGAATTCGGGTACATATTGGTTTGACTGCTTCAGGATAAAGCAATACCATAGTTCTATATATAAAAAAAATGTGTACCTGGCGACCTTCTAGCTTTTAATAAAAGTAACGAGTTGTTGCCATGGCAACCAGCAAAATCGTATTTATACAAAAATACACTCCTTAGAACTGTTTATTTTATCAGAATTTTTCAAAATAGGCTTTAATTCATACACAAGCTATAAGAATCCAGAAAAATAAGGGTATATATGACTTGTTGAAATGTCATGCATTGCAGAGATATGTAAAGTTATGGTATGGTATTCTCTAAAATGACGAAAATGTTAAAATAGTTCAAAAATGGATGTTTATAACCAAAAAACGAGACCTGCAAATTTTGATTTTTTGGTCTGAATAGTTCGAGGAGATGTCCCTCTACATATGAACATATCCATCTTTCTTCTACCTCATTTCTATTAAAAGTCGCCACCCTGACCTGACCTGACCTTAAACCTATGTACTTCAAATCATTTGCGCAGTGATTTTTTTTTTATCGACGCGCAGTAAATTTTATTGCTGGAAAATGTACCTCAAACATTATTTAAATAAATAAAAAAGTATCGCTTTTTAATCATTTGTATAGAAATATTATTAAAATGAATGGAAAAACAGTCTAAAAAGGCTTAAAAAAACACAAGAAAATAGTCAATAATAACAAAACTTTACTATATTTATTCCCTCGAGTATGAAGAGCGTAGCGTTGAATCACGTGGAATAAGAATATCAAAGCAGGCGGAGCTACAATAGCATTTTTGGACGCAAGAACGATGTCCATTACTCCCCTTGTTATCAATTACGCAAAAACGTTACAAAACGATAACGTGTCTAATGCCCTGTTTACACGACGGGTTTAATGCGCATTAAATCGAATTTAATGCGCATTAGATTTTAGCTGCGTTCACACGAGGAATCTAATGCGCATTAGTATATTTCGCATTAGATTTAATGCGCATTAGATTTTGCCGTGTGAACGCAAAGCGAACCTAATTCGCATTAAATCTGGAGCATGCGTATATGATTTACTAGAATTCTACAGTACATGTCCATCATAACTGGGCACTTTTAATCACACTTGGACCTCGAAACATAGAATAAGTGGTAAAAATACTTGATTTCATACACATTGAACCCTCTAAGTAACTGTACTGCGTCTTTTAACTTACGTAGAGTAACATTATATTATTATGACGTCATTTCATCTCACAATGACGTCATGTAATACAAGCATAAGCCCAACTTACGAAGAGGTAAATTATTATGGCAAAACAGGCATGCATTCGACCCTTTTACTATCTAAAAAGAAGGGAGGAGATTCCCTTCCCTAAAGTATACGGCTCTCAGCGCAAATGTACCAAAATCTAATGCGCATTAGAATGTGTCGTGTGAACGCAATGCGAATCTAATTCGCATTAGAATTAAGCGCATCAAATCTAATGCGAATTAGATTTAATGCGCACTCGTGTGAACAGGGCATAAGTTATAAAGTTGACCGAAAAAGGGGTTTAACGATAACTTAAACGACTTGCTACGCCCCTGAAACAGATATACACCGGCTGTGCTGGCTATGTATTATGACTTATGGATTTTAAATGACATGTACTACATGTAGATCTATTTATTATATTCATGTGTGATATTAGGAAAAGTACACATGCATGAAAGTAAGTACTTAAACACCGTACAATATATTGACCTATATATTATTTAAACATATAGTACGTAGCATAGGTCGAAAAGTGTAACATTTCTATAGGATCTCTCTTCGCCCCTTTCTTGGCGTTATATTATTATAATGATATATAGGTTTTATGTACATGATCAAACTAAAGAGGGCACTTAATTATTGCTCATCTTCACTTTTATATACCACCTTGCACTGACCATGCTAGCATGTATCGTCATTTTTAGCTTACCTCGACGAAGTTGAGTGAGCTTATAACCCCACGCGTCCGCGTCCGCGTCCGGTTAAGAAGTTTGGGGTAGCTCAGTATTTGACAAAGTACTAATGCTACAGTAACCAAACTTGCACAAGTGATTCATCTTTGGATGCTGAGGTGAACCCATGCATCGGATGCAGCATCTGACCTACATTTTCCGCTTGAGTGACTTGGTTAAGAAGTTTGGGGTAGCTCAGTATCTGACAAAGTACTAATGCTACAGTAACCAAACTGGCACAAGTGATTCATCTTTGGATGCTGAGGTGAACCCATGCATCGTATGCAGCATCTGACCTACATTTTCCGCTTGAGTGACTTGGTTAAGAAGTTTGGGGTAGCTCAGTATCTGACAAAGTACTGATGCTACAGTAACCAAACTTGCACAAGTGATTCATCTTTGGATGCTGAGGTGAACCCATGCATCGTATGCAGCATCTGACCTACATTTTCCGCTTGAGTGACTTGGTTAAGAAGTTTGGGGTAGCTCAGTATCTGACAAAGTACTGATGCTACAGTAACCAAACTTGCACAAGTGATTCATCTTTGGATGCTGAGGTGAACCCATGCATTGGATGCAGCATCTGACCTACATTTTCCGCTTGAGTGACTTGGTTAAGAAGTTTGGGGTAGCTCAGTATCTGACAAAGTACTGATGCCACAGTAACCAAACTTGCATAAGTAATTCATCTTTGGATGCTGAGGTGAACCCATGCATTGGATGCAGCATCTGACCTACATTTTCCGCTTGAGTGATTTGGATAAGAAGTTTGGGGTAGCTCAGTATCTAACAAAGTACTAATGCTACAGTAACCAAACTTGCACAAGTGATTCATCTTTGGATGTCGAGATGGACCCACGCATCGGATGCAGCATCTGACCTACTTTTTCCACTTGAGTGATTTCGCTATTAAAAGCCAATATTGAGCAAAGTATAAGTGCTACATGTACCAAACTTGCATATTGGATGTATCTTTGATCAAACTTTCATAAAATGACCTTGACCTACTTTTTCCGCTTGAGTGATTTTGCCTTTAAAAGCCAATATTGAGCAAAGTATAAGTGCTAGATGTTCCAAACTTGTAAATTAGATGTATCTTTGATCAAACTTTCATAAAATGACCTTGACCTACTTTTTTCCGCTTGAGTGATTTTGCCTTTAAAAGCCAATATTGAGCAAAGTATAAGTGATACATGTACCAAACTTGCATATTGGCTGTATCTTTGATCAATTTTTCATAAAATGACCTTGGCCTACTTTTTCCGCTTGAGTGATTTTGCTCTATAAAGCCAATATTGAGCAAAGTATAACTGCTACATGTACCAAACTTGCATATTGGATGTATCTTTGATAAAACTTTCATAAAATGACCTCGACCTACTTTTTCCGCTTGAGTGATTTTGCCTTTAAAAGCCAATATTGAGCAAAGTATAAGTGATACATGTACCAAACTTGCATATTGGATGTACCTTTGATCAATCTTTCATAAAATGACCTTGACCTACTTTTTCCGCTTGAGTGATTTTGCTCTATAAAGCCAATATTGAGCAAAGTATAACTGCTACATGTACCAAACTTGCATATTGGATGTATCTTTGATCAAACTTTCATAAAATGACCTTGACCTACTTTTTCTGCTTGAGTGGTTTTGCCTTTAAAAGCCAATATACATGTACTAAGAAATATGTTTGAATTGAATTTTGCTGTCACGAGGTGAGCTTTGTAATCTGTGATTACCTATGTTTTTTTATATCAATGCACTTGTAGAGGGCAAAAAGTGATACCTTAAATTTACAGGGTTTAAATAGAGCTGAAACGAATACCTGAAAATGCTATTCGAATATTCGTTAATTTATGTAATTGTGTGACCACTCAGTATTCCGAAGGTCTAAAAAGACGAAGGTTCAATAGTTCGAAGGCCCGATAATTCGAGGGACTGATAGTTCGAAGGTCCGATAGCCCGAAGGCCTGATAGTCCGAAGGTCCTATAGTTCGAAGGCCCACAACTCCGAAGGCCCGATAGTCCGAAGGCCCAATAGTCCGAATATCCAATAAAATAAAATCCAATTTGCCATACTAGTAAGGGACTTACCATTTGATTTTTAGGGGGGGGGGGGGGGGCAGGAAGACTTTTGCCAGCCGGAAAATTTTTGTTGGCCATTTTAAGAGCCGGATTATTTCTTTCTTTTTGTAATTTTCCAATGTTGAAAATTACTCTAAAGTTTAAATAATTCAGCGTGATTTTTCGGTCATTTTACACATCAAACACTTGCAATGTAATTAGTTCATCTCTTGTCAGCAGATCATTTCATTTTAATTTCTTCAATGGCATATGATACCTATAATCTATTCACTTAAATATCGATCATACTCAATTCAACGGAGACAGGCTATATGGTGCTAATGATTTTTGAATTTGATTAAGTCACTCCAAATTGCATAAAGTTTGTTCCATTTTTACTTGTACTTAGTTTATGACTTTTTTGCAGCCTATGCAGCTATTGAATTGAAACTTGGTATACACCTTCATAATAATGAATAACAGATCTGATTTTAGTTTCGCGATTAACATTTTTGCAGAGTTATGGACCTTGAACTTAGAATAGCTCTTAGCCCTAGGACCTTCAAATTTTCCATGTGGGTTGACTTTAGCAAGTCAAAGAACCTAATGGTTTTTTAAAGCTAGGGGTCAAAGGTCAGTCATTTTGTGGTTGAAGGCAACGTATTTTTTTTATTTGGAAATTTTTATTTTGACTGTTTATTTAAATACTATTTTCGATTCAAACTTTGTACACCTGAAGACATGTTTTTTTTTCATATTGTTGGTATCTTAATCATGTTAAATGAGAATTGTGTTTAAAGGTCAAGTCATTTTAAGAATTTAACTGACATAATTGCATTGAATTTCACAAAATAAATACCCCGACGGGGGTATCTTGCAGCGTTGGCGTTGCTATTTTTAAATTACGCGCGATTGCAGAGATCTGTTTTAAACAACATAATATCATTTCTCTATGATGCTACCTTTTAAATCTGATTTGATAATTGGGTATATATTCAATTCAACTTCTTTGATAATATCTCTTTCAGCCCCATCCCCCTCCATTTAGATTTCTAAATCTGCCAATATCAATTGTACAGGAGGTATCTTGTATCAAGTTCATATCTACATGTACAGGGCATTCGGACTTACAAACCTTCGGACTATCAGACCATAGAACCATTAGGCCTTCTTACCATCGGACCTTTGAATCTATGGTCTAATAGACCTTCGAAATATCGGATATTCGATTTTTAGGTACTTCGGATTATGGATCCCTTTGTATATTTGAATGCAGTACTTTCGGTCTATCGGGCCTTCGGATTATCGGGCCGTCGATTTATCGGACCTTCGGCTTTATGGGTCTTCGAACTATCGGACCTTCGGAATACTGGACGGACACCCTCAAGACTATGTTTCTGAGGTGACCACTCAGTATTCCGAAGGTCTAAAAAGACGAAGGTTCAATCGTTCGAAGGCCCGATAATTCGAGGGACTGATAGTTCGAAGGTCCGATAGCCCGAAGGCCTGATAGTCCGAAGGTCCTATAGTTCGAAGGCCCATAACTCCGAAGGCCCGATAGTTCGAAGGCCCAATAGTCCGAATATCCAATAAAATTCCTAAATTTGCCATACTAGTAAGGGACTTACCATTTGAAATTTTTAGGGGAAGGGGGGGGGGGGGGAGGAAGACTTTTGCCAGCCAGAAAATTTTTGTTGGCCATTTTAAGAGCCGGATTATTTCTTTCTTTTTGTAATTTTCCAATGTTGAAAATTACTATAAAGTTTAAATAATTCAGCGTGATTTTTCGGTCATTTTACACATCAAACACTTACAATGTAATTAGTTCATCCCTTGTCAGCAGATCATTTCATTTTAATTTCTTCAATGGCATATGATACCTATAATCTATTCACTTAAATATCGATCATACTCAATTCAACGGAGACAGGCTATATGGTGCTAATGATTTTTGAATTTGATTAAGTCACTCCAAATTGCATAAAGTTTGTTCCATTTTTACTTGTACTTAGTTTATGACTTTTTTTTTTTTTTTTTTCAGCCTATGCAGCTATTGATACACCTTCGTAATAATGAATAACAGATCTGATTTTAGTTTCGCGATTAACATTTTTTTGCAGAGTTATGGATCTTGAACTTAGAAAAGCTCTTAGCCCTAGGACCTTCAAATTTTCCATGTGGGTTGACTTAAGCAAGTCAAAGAACCTAATGGTTTTTTTTTTTAAAGCTAGGGGTCAAAGGTCAATGTCATTTTGTGGCTGAAGGCAACGTATTTTTTTTTATTTGGAAATTTTTATTTTGACTGTTTATTTAAATACTATTTTCGATTCAAATTTTGTACACCTGAAGACATGTTTTTTTTTTCATATTGTTGCAGAGATCTGTTTTAAACAACATAACATCATTTCTTTATGATGCTACCTTTTAAATCTGATTTGATAATTGGGTATATATTCAATTTAACTTCTTTGATAATATCTCTTTCAGCCCCATCCCCCTCCATTTAGATTTCTAAATCTGCCAATATCAATTGTACAGGAGTTATCTTGTATCAAGTTCATATCTACAGGGCATTCGGACTTACAAACCTTCGGACTATCAGAACATAGAACCATTAGGCCTTCTTACCATCAGACCTTTAAACTTATTGTCTAATAGACCTTCGAAATATCGGATATTCGATTTTTTAGGTACTTCGGATTATGGATCCCTTTGTATATTTGAATGCAGTACTTTCGGTCTATCGGGCCTTCGGACTATCGGGCCTTCGGATTATCGGGCCGTATATTTATCGGACCTTCGGCTTTATGGGCCTTCGAACTATCGGACCTTCGGAATACTGGGCGGACACCGTTTCTGATCAATGGATTTACTTGAAAAAAAAAAAAACCCTTGTACAATAAAGATTCCGGTAAAGAGTTATAGGTTTGGGGTAAACAATTGTTACCCTGAAGCACTAAACACATCAGTGCCCATTATCACAAAAATTCTTACGAAAAAGTCAGGAATTTTCGTAACTTTTCGATATTAGATTAAAAGTTCTAGAGTGTTCATATTTTGATTGTTTTATGTTTTCTAATATCATTTCTACATACTAAATATGAATTCAGAAACAAAGCATCACAATTTGTAGTATATACAAAGATCTAAGAGATCAAAAGTTACGAAAAATCTAAAAATTTTCTTAAGTTTTTTTGTGAAACAGACTGCTGATCTCTACGTAAAAACATCGTAATCCCCGTAATTATCATCAAGCCATGATCCCAAAATGGCAATTCTCTAGACTTGATAGTATTCACAGGATCGAGCTTGATGCCAAAACCTTCAATGATATCCGCCCTTTCCCATCTCTCTCTAGTCAAATATAAGGAAAAAAGAGGCGGATATTGTTGCTGATCGTAAGCATCGAGCTCCTGTGGTAGATTTCATGAACGTGACAACATAGAAATCATACGGGAACAGTACATTGTACGCACGATAGAAGCTTGCATTATGCACTAAGTGTTAGTGACCCCATGATCCCGGTCAAATGACAGTGACAGTGACAGTGACAGAAGATGAGGGAAAATGGTGAATTGTAGCAGATTCACCAACATTTTCTAATATTGAACATTCTATTAATCAAAGGTCTAGTGTAATTAAACTTACTACAAAATTTACGTTTTCACATGCTTTACATATTAATCGGAACAGTCCTTGAACATTTTGTTTTCATTTCCATCCTTTATTTTTCAGAATATCGTTACAATGATGCTGCTTTGGAAATTGTCCTTCCTACCTCTCTCGGTTTTGTTTCACTCTTTTGAGTGCGCGAAAATCCTCATTGTTCCAACGCCACAGGTACGTCACGTGACGTGATAAGTATCACCATGGAAAACCCACATACAAGTAGAGTGAACTAGGTTAAAAGACCGTTTATGAACGTATACTTTCTATTAAAAATCAAGTAAAATAAAATATGCTTTAAAATAATACAGATGGGGTTCAACTCTATACCTTCTTGAAGAAAAATTTCAAACCAATTTATTATGCACCAGGCACGTAACCCTCATCAGTGATGCCGCCCAAATTTAGTGATGCTTCCAGCCAAAGTGTTTTTCATAAGCCGCAAAAAGTTCATTTCATATGCGCCCTCTGGATTTATTTTTAGAATTTAATTTTGTGCATTAACTTTATAGAGAGTGCGCGGCTCCAAATTTCCTGTAGGGTCGATTCAGTAGCATATGCAATATAATAATATTTATGATGACAAATTAATAAAGTGCCAAAACAAAGCTTCTTTCAGATGACAGAGCTGGAAAGAAGTAATTGATACACTAGACAAAAGGCATTTCCATGTATAGTAAAGCATGTTTTGTTTGACTACTTTTTCTATGTTAGAAATTCATTCAAATATTTCTTCTATTTTTTTTTACCGATAGATAAGTCACGTGTTTCCGCTCCTGAGAATTGGTGAAGCTGTAATCTCCACATACAATCACAGTGTGGCACTTATAGGCGATAAATATATAATAAAGAGTCCCTTGTTACACGGGTCAAAGGTCAGCATCGTAGAGTCAAGAAGACTGAGCGCGCAGGACTTTCCCGCCAAAGCAAAAGAACTCTCCGTAAAGGAGGTAAGCGGCAGTGCCACGGTATTTGACGTCATAGAACAATACACAAACATGTGCACGACTGTTCTAGGTGACGAGGAACTGATGGAGAAATTAAAGAAGGAGAACTTTGATTTATTGATTACGATGGCGGGTGTACTGGGTGATTGTTTGAATTATATTGGATACAAGTTGTCTATTCCTATAGTGCATGCCGGTCCTTTTTACGATGCTAGTTATTACAGAATACCCATAAACCCATGCGTGACCCCTGAGTATCCAATGACAAACTACGGCGAGGCCATGACGTTTGGCCAGAGACTTCAAAACACGATTATAATGTATCTGAAGATCCTACTTTCAGAAAGTATGGAAAGATCCGATTTGTCAGCGAAATACGTTCCAGAGAAACCTGTGATATCAGTGAAAGACTTACGTCGCCATGTTCAGTTTGCTCTTCTTGATTTTGACGTCCTCATAGATTACCCTCGTCCTGCTATGCCAAATATAGCATTTGTCGGCGGTTTGAATACCAGCCCTGCACAAAAGCTAAATGCCGACTTTCAAAGCTTGATGGACTCGGCTACAGACGGGATCATAGTTGTTTCTTTCGGAAGTTTCTTCGAATCGTTTCCCGAGGATAAATTAAAGAAAGTATTTAACGCAATGAAAGGAACAAATTTGAAATTTATAATGAAGTACGGGTCGGAGCCGGAACGAGATGGAAATATCTTTCTTCGACCCTGGTTACCTCAGAATGACTTACTAGCGCACAGGAACACTAGGGCGTTCATAACACATTGTGGGAACAGCGGACAATACGACAGTTTGCTTCATGGAGTCCCAATGATCGGCATACCCTTATTTGGTGATCAGTTCTACAATGCAGAGAGGATGGTACACAAAGGATTTGGTCTGTCCCTATCTTTGACATCTTTAGAAACAGATTCACTGACTGCCATTATAAAAGAAGTCGTGGAGAATCCAAGCTATAAACAGAAGATTACGAAAGCGTCCGAGGTATTCAGGTCTAGACTGCCACCTTCGGAACGCGCTGCGTTCTGGGTGGACCACGTGATCAAATATGGCGGGAGCTATATGCAGTCACATGGTATGACTCTTCCGTGGTATATTTATCTTGGAGCTGACGTATGTTTGTTCTTTTTTATTGTTATAGTTCTGATGTGTGTTACATTAATATCTGTTTGTCGTGCTTTGAGAAGATTGTGTATGAGAAATACAAAGCCTAAACAAAGCTGACGAGACCATAGATTGAAACATGTAGTAAATCTTATTGACTTATTATTGCAGAAAATGATATACTCTTATTTATAAAGATGTAAAAGAGAATAAAACGATTTTCTCGTCAATAAAGTACATCGTGGCAGCAAGGGTCCTAAAAGAATATGAGTGACTCTCTGATGTAGGCTGCCTATGAGAGAACAGTATTTACAGTTTCAGTAAATACCAGTTAGAGGGTATTTTCGAAGAAATTCTCTGTGAACGAAATTTTGATATGAGAGAAAAGATATTAATGATTAGATTTAATTTACTCGATAAGGTTCTTGGTGAATGTAGTTCTCCAGATATATCTCACACGCGTCACAGTTGACCAGTCTGTGTGTTACATGAACTAGGTTTGTATTAAATGACAGACGCCTCAATACATGACGTCGTCTTCATTTTAAATGGATTCACCATCAATTTCCAGCTGTTTAAAATGAGAATAAGTTAAAGATCCTGACGATAATCTCAACAGCACTCACAATAGAGCACCAAAGCACCGACGGGCCCCTAGCAAGCTAGAGGTGGGACCAGGTGCCCGGGAGGAGTAAGCATCCCCTGTTGGCTAGCCGCACCTGCCGTCGATGTTCATGCACGAAAAATGAAAACAGTATAAAAAATACATGCACTGTCTGAGGTTATGTCTATAAAGAAAGTGATATGACGACCATGTCAGGGAAAATATTAAAAACACTTACTGTCAAACCCCTCGCAGGGAACTTTTTACGAGCTCTATATAGAACTATAATCTGATAAGATAATCGATGGCGGGGAAATCAAGCAAAATTGAAAGTTTCCAGTAGCAGCGTACCAGACCAGAAAATATCCAACAAACAGTTATAATTAATACCGTGCATATGTAAAGCTGAGATCATGTTTTTAGTTGGAGATTTTTAAGGTTGTTTGAACACCGATTTCATACAATTGTTACAAAATTTTCAGTTTCATTGATATCATATATAATTCATTCATCTTTTTTTTAATTAGACACACTCCAGATTAGCCATCTTTTTCATAAATATGATATTGATTTATGAACTATAGGCACATATAAAGGTAGGGTCTACAGAGCACGACAATTTTACAACAACGATACTGATAATTGTTATTCCTAGCGGGAATTAGAAAAAACACGTAATATGTCGAAATTGAATAACGCCTTTTGATAATTGTACCTCGAGAAACAAATACTAAATCTATGAAGCTTGTCTGATCTTTTGTTTTGAAAATGTGACGTCAAACATTCAAATAAAGCAACAAGCCAAGATTTATTTTGTATAGAAGTCGGTAAACCACATACCACAATGTAGGAACGCTCCTGTACACGACCGGTAACCTGTACTAGGCATATTTTTTTGGTACCATACCAAAACGATAAATGCCATCTGTTGACTGGAAAAGAAGGGAGGGGATCTCCAACAAATACCTGTTGCAGCACCAACTGAAAACAAAAATTAGCGAAACCCTATTAGTATATTCTCCAGTCTTAATTGTTGTTTTATACCCCATATAATGAAGTTGAGGAAGTGAAAGTGCCAATCAAATATGATAAGAGAAGAGAGGGGATCACCAACAAGACCCTGGCTGTTGCAGCAACAACAGCAAAACACAAAAGACGAGCATAGTATGAGACGGAAAAGAGACATACGACATGTAAACATCAAACACAAAAGACTACACATACATAGTGGTTGTTTAAACTCGCACAGGACGTGTTTATTTAAGCTTTATTTCTATAAATACAGAAACAAGTTTGTGTTCATGGAGTACTTGGTTATGTACGCTTTGTTTAAATACCTAGGGGCTCAAAAATCACAATTAAACAATATTCCTTTGTATTCCAATTGAGTTGCTATTTCACGACAATCCAAGTAGTACTACCTGTCTCTGAAGTATCAGTCTTAGGAAATGTTCTATACTGAATCTATAGGGTTCCTACACTGTGTATATGCTTAAAACTGCATGACCGATACTTGTATTCATGTAACGAAGACAATTCTCTTAAAGTTAGAACAACTCTGAAGACGAAATAACGACACATTGGAATATCAAAAACTTGTAATGAATAAATTAATGCACAGGTGAAGGAAGAAAGCCTTCAGTACGGAAAACTGACAGTGATAGGATAATAGCTACCTTATTACAGGCTTTCTACTGTTCCTACTTTTTCCTACTAATTCCTACTTTTCCTACTTTTTTCTTTTGATCCTATTTTTTCCTACTTTTTCTTTTAAACCTCCTACTATTCCTAAAAAAATACTTGCTTCACTTGTCATCAACATCTGATTCAAAGTTATAATTTCGGGCTCGCTTCGCTCGCCCATTCTGTACATTTTACATGAAAAATCAATCTGTCCTTATTTCTCTCTGTGATTTCCTCAAAGATGAACATTACCAGTCTACAATCATTGCTTACTGTGATTTTTGTGTCGTACTTACTGAAAATTGTCGCTAAAAGTGATGGAAAATTTTCTACTTTTCTCCTAATAATTCCCGCTTTTTCCTATTTTTCTCCTACTTTTTTACATTGACCAGTCAGGGGCATCACTGATTTCAGTACTCTTTCAGAAATTACTAACATCAGTAATTTTGATTTTGACTTTACTTGCTGCTTAATACCTCCAAATGACTGAATTCCATACTTTTTGCGCGCATTCTTATTTCTAGAAATTCATTCCTGCGCATTTTCATTTTATGAGTTCATTGGATCCAGAATAGAAAGTACTACAAATCCATGGAATTAGATTTCTCTTAATAGTGTAGTAAAGGCAATCGAATGGACAAACTTTATAATATGACGAGATTCAATCATTTTTATGAGACTGATTTCTATCATTTTGGAAAATGAATATCTTTGTTCGTGTTTAATTAAAGAGGAAATCGAAAAATAAATTATAAGTATCAGTCATTTCCAAAGAGGACTGAAATCAGTGATGCCCCTGACTGTTGACTACTCCTACTTTTTTCCTACTTTTTCATTAAGGTAGAGTAGAAAGCCTGCTTATACACCGTAGCGTATCACGTGATATGAAAATAATCTCTTGCATGGGAATCCCCTTCGATTAACAAGGTAAGTGCTGTCTAAATCTACATTATATGAATTTATTTTAGGCCTATCATACGAGAAACCATACGATCATCGTTATAAATTATATGATAGTTATCTATTCTGGTCAAGAATAGAGGTGTGCCCAGAGAACACTTGAACAGAAAGTTCTGTTTATTTACGTGCACCATATCATAACATGTAAACAAAATAGAAAATTTTCTGTTTAAGTGTTCTCTAAATATTCCTCTATTCTTGACCAGAAAAGATTACTATCATATTTATAATAATGATGCTCATATGATAGGCGTAAACTAAATTGATATAAAGTAGATTTAGACAGTATTTACCTTGTTTAATCGAAGGGGATTCCCTTGTAAGAGATTATATGCACATCACGTGATACGCTACGGTGTTACACATGTAGAATCATATCTATAGATTAATAAGAAATAAGTGAGTTCATGAACAATGATTCATCGGTATCTCTACAGTCAGTAAATGTTCTACGGTATGATAACGTCATGCTTGCTTCGTGCGACACTATACTTCCCTGTGAAATAACTTCCGCTTATCAAAACAAAATTACTTTTGGAGAAAAGTCTGCTTTTATGTCGCCTGCAACCCAAGACCGACATAAAGGGATCACTATGTTCGGCGTCTGTCTGTCTGTCTATCTGTCACACTACACATATTTGGCTTTAACTTACTTAAGATACATCATGCATCTTTCAAACTTGCAGGGATGGTTACGTATTAAAAGCACTGATGACACGCATCACTTAATGTAGGCAAAGGTCACTTTCAAGGTCATGATATAAAATTAAGGGTCAAAAATGCGGCATGGGACATAACTGTTCTTGAACAGTGCTATTTTTATACATATAAAAGATATCTTTTAACTAGATTTGATATTTTCTTTGCTCTGAAGTGAGTAAAAGACCTCGTCCGCGAAGTTTCCTGACAATGAGTGAATGTACGACTCCACGGAGTTTTTCACTATTACATTATAGGATTAGTTCTGACCATAATCAAACCACCATCCGTCCAAATAATAGTCCAAGACATGGTACTGGGTCAGGTGTCGGACTCTTTGACCTAACAACCGTTTACCCCTCGTCAATATTTGTATCATCCTATCTCTATGTCTTTACTTCTGAGATTTACAAAAGTAATCGTGCTAATGGTCGATGTAAGAATTCCTTTGCTGACATGCAAATATCAGCTCATGAAAGGAAGTGCCTAATAAAGTGAATTGTATCAATGATAAATGCCGGCTTTATCTGCATATATGGGCCGATACAAAGTGACGTACTATTAAGGTGGAAATGCAGACGTGGATCCAAAGAATTTCCTTAGGGCTTTGCCAACACTTCTTCCAAACAAAAAACAGATTTAAGATCCGGTTGGCGACATTTAGACACAGGGAGCACGGCGGAGGAGAGTAGGAATTTTCTTTCCTTCAAACCGTGGTCACAACCCGCCGTACATGTACGTGCAAGTGCGTACTGTCTACGTGCACTTTCGGGACCCGCCGTACGTGCAAGTGCGTACTGTCTACAGCCGTGCACTTTGGGTATCAGTGCGCAGTTGGTGCATAAGCAGTACGTGTTACGTACGGCCTCCGTACAGATTTGGTTGCACGCAAATATTGGCCGTAGCAGTTTTAGTGTAAGCAGAACTTTCGCTTCGTGTGGTCCACGGGCTCATAAAGAAGTATGACGCGCAAATTAAGTACGAAAGACGCTCTTGCCAATCAAGGAAATGAGGACCCCGTACATTTGTAGTACGTGTAGACGTACGGAGAAAGTACGCATGTACGTTGTCAGTACGTACAACGTATTTCCTACTCGTGCAACATAAAATGCATGTAACCACCCAAACAACCGTGCGTACGACGTGCGTTGACGAACTCCTTCCATATACTTGCCACTTCCTTCCCTCACGGCATGTTGCCAACACAAAACACTAACGTCCAAAATTAGCACGCACGACGGACTGTGACCATTTAAACTATGGAATACCGTTCTAACTTCTAAATTTTGGAATTCCCTGAACTGACGCCATCCATTGACCAAAGTGACATGTCTTGTAACAAGTAGGATTTCCGTGCTTTCCTCGAACGTCTGAACTGAGTATTCTTGTAGGGGTTACACTTTACTGATTTTGGGGTGTCTTTCATTATGTTTGTTGAGTTCGTATGCTCTTGTAGATTTCAATTTTTTTAACGGCGAAAATGTTTGCAATTATTTCCATCAAGTTATCATCTATACAATCTCTGGTAATGAGGGGAGCACTGAACCGCCCCCCCCCCCCCCCCTTCCCCTACCCTTACCTCTCATTCCTCCACGGATATGCGCATGATTGAAACATAACGTATAATTAACAATGAACTCTTAGGGTACAATGATCTTGAACTATAAACATACACGTGTTATGCTTTTATCTACGCGTTCATTTATTTAGTATTAAGTCGCCTTCTTTAAAATTATGGTACATGAATAAGTAATCAACGTGAAAGTTTAAATGGAGACCACAAGTCCTTCATCTTTGGATATTTTCTCAAATGTGTTAGTGTGAAACATTTGCCGAGAGCAAGATGCGGAATGTGCCGATTGGAATCCGACTTTTACCGAAATGTCAAGTTCGTGATCGAACATTTTCGTAAGTACACTTTTTGATAGAATTGTAGACGCAAAAATAAAATATAATAAAAAAAAAAAAAAGAAACATTATAATTATGTATGTAGTAACAGGTTGAGATGAAATTATGAACGGCCTGGTCCTCGAACGGGACACATTCTGCTATCTATCTGAACAATGGGCCACGATAACCGAACTGCTGCAATCGCACATTTTCGGCCAAAAAATACTAATAAATAAAGAATAACATGCGATGCGGGAATACGCGATTGCTTACCGTTACATTCTTACCTTTCAATGGAAAAAAAATATTTCCTGGTTTTCCTCCAAAGTTCATACGCCTGATACAAGAGGCCAAAGTGGATCTCAAATTGGGATTGGATAAGCTAGATCCCCGGGAAGAGTAAGCATACCCTACTTTCTAACAACACTAAAGTTACTCCAGCCAATTAAGCATACTATAGAGGGTCGAGACGGCTCTGGTTGTATCACATGCGCACAAGTGGATATTTTGTTCCTATAATTCATATTTTTATTTCAACGAGATGTTCTGGTATTTTTTTGTTTTATTGAATCTGGTCCAAGCAACTGCTTTCTTTTACGTTTGTGTATTATTTTTTTCCGTCCACTCTTCGAATGAGAATATATAATGACGTATAAAATAGCCAATCAACGCATTTTTGGTAAGCTAGGCCACAGGCCGGAAGATTGCCTGGCAATTATTCGTATGCGTCTCTAAAAAAATCAAGGCTAATAACGCTGGTTTTACACTCTTATCGAAAGAATTCTTGGAAAAAATAGAAATTCTCAAGGTGTGATTACTTTTATTACTTTAATCGACAGACTAAAGGTTAAACTAGATACTGACCAAGTTTCGTTGACCTAGACCACAGACTAAGGCAGAAACTCCAAAATTAAAACATAATCCCACGATTTACTTTTACTCGACATTAGCTGGTCCACTCTCTAACGCTGAAGATAAAATAGAATGGCTTCGCCTAGAATGCTACCGAAAACTGCATTTCATATTAGATTCTTATATCAACAAAACATAATTGTTTTTCACTCTAATTCAGTTGATATTATTCCCTAATACCTGTAATCAAAATGTTCATCTGTCATCACTTTTTCAATGAAAGCAGTCATTTATATCTCCAGTCATAGAGAGTGGACCAGCTAGTGTCGAGTAAAAATAAATCGCTAGATTCCGTTTTCATTTCGGAGTTTCTCCCTTATTCTGGGGTCCAGGTCAACCAAACTTGGTCAGTATCTAGCTTAACCTTTTGTCCATCGATTAAATTAATAATAAAGATCATACCTTGAGAATTTCTATTTTTCCAAGAATTTTTTCCGACGCGAGTGTAAAACCAGTGTTATTAGCCTTGATTTTTTAGTAGCGCATACGAATACCCGGGCGATCTTTCCGTCTATGAGCTAGGCCTGATAGCGCTCGTTTTAAGTATTCATCTTAAAACATTTTCAATGATAAATGTTAGAGATTTAAAAAAAAAATGTCTTATACATGTACTATATTTGATCACTTCTTCCTACGAAGATTTACTATCATAAAATCATCGCTAATTGTCGGAAAATCAAAAAAAGTGGGTAAACATTCAACCGGAAGTACTCTATGAGTTCGGAACCTTACTTGTATTTGTTGTTTGTGTGTCGGCTCTTTTTTGTTATTTTCTCATTAAAAACAAAACAAAAGAAACATCTTTCAAAACTTGTTATAAATTCATTTCATTTCTATAATTTTTAATTTTTTTTTTTATTTTATTCTATTTATTTAATTTAATTTTATTCTATTTCTGAAGCCGTTGTATTTTTGTGAATATCGTTCAATTTTTCCCCTGGTACCCTGGTTTCCTCCTGCTCCGTGGACCCCCTCACGCCAAAATCTGAGCCAACGTAAGACATTAACATAAGTTTGTATCCTGTTTGTTGACGTTGTAAAATAAATAAATTTTAAATTTTAATTTCAAAAAATCGTTCATCAATATGTCTTTCAAATAAGATACGAATAAATGGTGATCAATAGTTTTTTTAAAAGTGCAGAGTGGCAGACGACTCTCACGTGGTAAACTTAAGGTGAACACTAACTGGTTGAAGTTTGATAAAATACTGCACTGGCAATGATCTGTCTATCAGCATGTCAATGTCACTGATCCTTAAACAAATAACAGGGGTTAAATGTCAAGCAGAGTATTAGATAAAGACCTATGTCATTGTCAAGGTCAGATTATTACGCAGTTTGCACTTCTGTTGTCTCTTTACGTAATGAGAGAAGGTAATCTGAGTTCAATGACCAATAGTGGGATGGTTTTGGGAAATGCTATAACCATCCAATATAAAAAGGGGGAAAACGAAACATTGAACTCTGAAGGGCATATCAAGAAACCCAAATTCTACATTTACGCGTATATGGTTCAGAATCGAAAGTAAAAACTTTGAATGAATAAATAGAGCGACATTAATTTGTTATTGATTGGATGATGATGATGATGATGATGATGATGATGATGATGATGATGATGATGATGATGATGATGATGATGATGACGACGATGATGATGATGATGCCTGTTTATTTAGCCAAGGTTGACATGATAAATGTTGATTCTTTTATTTTGAAATTTCAGGTACAAAGTCTTCATCATCATATTTACCTTTTTTTGTTACACAAGTTATCACCTATCAAGAAAGCCAATCAGTGTCGTCAAGGTAAATCTATTTTTAAAAAGGCAATCAGAAGTACCGATTCTTTTGACTTTTTAAAAATATATAGAAAATAAGAACAATCATGTTTACTGTATTCAATTCATTTTATCTTCGATCATTCCCTGTGTAAGTTTGGAGTGTGTAGGTCTCTGCTACTGATTCTGAATCGGACAAAAAATGTCTTTCATAGCAACAAATCGGGTCCCTGTAAAGTGCGAAACGAAACAAAAACGAAACGAAACGAAACAAATCGAAACGAAACGAAACGAAACAGATCGAAACGAAACAAATCGAAACGAAACGAAACAATACGAAACGAAACAGATCGAAACGAAACGAAACAAAACATAAATCTTAAAGAACTTGAGAAAATTGATGTAAATACAGAAAAGAATCACGGATGTCAATATCTGCATATGTTATTGCCTTCAACCATTAGTTCTTGTGACTGGAGGGTTTTAAAGGGTCAAATGTGACAACTAAAACATAATATATACGGTACATAGCACAATTGCATTTTAAAGGAATAAAGGAGAGTGAAAGGGATGAATAACCTCGTCATAGCCAGAAAAAAAATAATATTTATAAGGGAGGAGTCTAGTACAGAGGAAACGGAACTGTTCCGTATGTGTATTTGAAAACTTTATCAGAAAAATGAGAACAAATACTTGGGGGGGGGGGCACATTTCGTTTGAAAAAGGATAAGATTTTTTCCCTGAAATCTCATTACGGTGTCATAGCGTGGTTCTCTTTCCCCTCCCCATTATTCCTCTTAAATACATGAATGTCATTTGACATTGACTTTTTTAATTGTCAACGTTGACTCTTTCAAGAAACCCTCTCGGCAATAGTTACAAATGTAGAACTCTTGGATTAAGGCAATATTACATGCTCATCTTGTCTTTAAATATTCGTTCTCGGCGATTTTTCCCTCTTTTTCTCATATTCTTTAAGTTTTATGTTTTGTTTCGTTTGGTTTCGATCTGTTTCGTTTCGTTTTGTTTTGTTTCGTTTCGATTTGTTTCGTTTCGTTTCAATTTGTTTCGTTTCATTTCGATTTTGTTTCGTTTCGCACTTTACAGGGACCCCAACAAATCACGCGTTGTCATCATGTACAATCAACCACAGCTCTTTACATTGTTTTGCACTGTTACTCAGTAAACGAGGGGATTTTCGCGTTGGTGTTATTTTCGCGCTTTCCCGATTGTATTTTTATCGCGAAAAAAAAAACCCTCACGTGAAAATAACCAGTACAAAACTCATACTCCAGATTTCGTCAAAATTACTTCCATGCGCACTAGCTGTTGCAGTGACCATTTCGCAAAAGCTTTCACCAGCGAAAAAAAAAACTACTTTTATTTTCTGAATAATTCTTGAAATAATGGACTTGAAGCACAATAGCTGAGGATCTATTATCTGGATCACATAATTACAGAATTTGATTTTTTTCCCAGAAGGTTGTTCTCTGGCAGAATAATATAGCCTGCTTCAAAAATATCTTACGTTGAAATATGTTACTCAGTAAACGATGGGATTTTCGCGTTGGTGTTATTTTCGCGCTTTCCCCGATTATATTGCTATCGCGAAAATTACCCTCACGTGATCAATTATCTGGAATTTTTCCCAGAAGGCTCTGGCAGAAGAATATGGCCGCTTTTAAAATATCTTACGTTGAATGTCAATTCGGTCTTTTCGAAATAGAGAGTTACTTCCCATTTGTGCAGGTATCTGACGTCAACGCATTGTGACGTCATCAAATTCTATGGAAACTAGCATGAAATTCAGGGAAACGGGGTTACATATATGGCGTTTTCAAAGGAAATTAATGACGTCACAATGCTTTTACGTCAGATACCTGCACAAGTAGAACGTACAGGACTGTAAAATCGAAAAGACGGAATAAAAAGTAAAATCCTCAAAGGGCAATAAACGAGATGGCATAATACGTCCTTTTGTATCTTTGATGAGGATTCAGTGGACGAAACATGCATGTCTGGAAGAAGAGTTGGACATTTAATTCACTTTTTTTCTTTTAACAGAGTGTGTTACACAGAAACTGTTCGATTGGCTATGACGGCACGTTGGCGACAGAGAGGGATAGCAACAGCACAACATGGTGTGACTGGAAACCGTTTGGTAAGTGAAAATGCAAGTGTTGAAATTCCATAGGTTTTATCCATACCTTATAACACATATAAGCACATGGCTCATGTGACCTTTGCTCTCTTAAAAACAATGTAGTACATGTATTGATATTTGTCTTTTTCACCTGTCATTTAATATACCTTTCATATTAGACGCACGAATATCAGTTGATCGGATATACGTGTCATTATAACTACATTTTTTTTCTTTGTATTTTTTTTAATCTAGACAATGTCGTACTTAATGTTATGTATGCTTTGAAAGATACAAACTTTGCAAAAAATCTTGTTTCAGACGGCTCTAACAGCGCTGGTTTATTTGGATTTTTGGACTTGGCTTTCATTTTTGCTTACGCTAGTGGCTCTTTTGTAAGGCAAGTACTACATGTCCATTGCATCTGAAATTGTTTAGTGATAAAAAAGATAAGGAGGAGAGACAGGGTGAGACAATGAAAGGGGGATACAGCATGCAAAACTCTCACGCACATGAACTAACATAAACAAACGGAAATAACGATAACAATAGAGAATATTAGTATTTCATTGATACGACAAGTGAATTTACACATATAAGCCACTTGAACTGCCTCCCCGATAGGCTATTAGTAAGCTCGGCTCCAACATCATTTGTCGAGTTTCTTCGTTGCTTCACGTTACAATTTGGTGACAGCGGTGGTATAAAATGTTGGAATTAAAGTGGTAAAATGATATGTACTCTCTATTTACAGTGGTCACATTGCAGAGAGGGTGAATCTTAGATACTTTATGTCGGCAGGTCAAGTTCTGGCTGGGTCCTTCACCATGCTTTTTGGACTTGGATATTTCTTTGATGTTCACTCGCTTTCATTCTTTTTGATCGTTCAGGTACGGTCACTTTTTATTGAACATTTCTAAGGTAGATAGGACTAATCACAATGCTAAATGATAATGTTGATAAATCAATTTTAAGATTTTAACAGTACGAATGACAAATATGGATAATTACCATATCCCTGTATACAGCACAAAATCGATAATTCAGAAAATCAGAAACCGAAGGCATACAAAATCAAGATAAAACAGGAACCAAAGCAAACAAGCAAAAACCTCCACCACATGAAAAGAAGCGAACTCCCGATATGGGAAGTCTTTTATGGTATTCCATGTATAAGCGAGGTATACTCAATACTTGTTATCATTGATTCAGATTTTAGCGGGAATTTGCCAATCCACAGGTTGGACGAGCGTGGTCACGTGTATGGGTAACTGGTATGGTAAGGGAAAGTGAGTACATCTGTAATATTGACAAGCATTTGACATGATCGAGATTTTAATGGCTCTGTAAAGTATTATTTGAAAAAACTTGTTTTTTACCATAGCTTAGATTATGTCTTGTCAATGTTGAATTGTGCTGATTTTTTATGTTGAATTTTGATGAATTACATTGAATGTTGATGAATTCTATTGAATGTGGATAAGTTATATTGAATGATGATGAGTTATATTGAATGTTGATAAATTATATTGAATGTTGATAAATTATATTGAATGTTGATGAATTATATTGAATTTTTATCAATAATATTGAATTTTTAAATAACGTTGAATTTGGTTGAATTACACCGAATTTTGATTACAGGAGAGGCTTTATAATGGGCGTATGGAATGCCCATACCTCTGTAGGAAACATTATCGGACTATTTTTGGCTGGTGCATTTGTGGACTATGAATGGGGTCTGTCCTTTATTGTACCTGGTCTAGTTATATTCGTAAATGGAGTACTAACGTTCTTATTCCTGGTTCCAGGTAGGCTGTTTGGTTCCCGTCTGAAATATTTTGAGTTTTCACTTTTGTGTCTTTTGAGTATTTTACTTTAATGAATAAACCAAAAATCAAAATATGAATCGTGGTTAAGGGTCATTCAAAACCAGAAAATGCAATCAAGAAACAAAATTACTAAGCATTTAAAATTTTCTGCGAGACTAATATGGCAGATGTTGCAAGTACACAGGAGTTTCTTACTCACCTCGGGCACTTCATTTCAACTCTATTTACGATTTATTAATATTGTTCTTTTTTTTCATCATTTCAACCACCCATTGATTATGGATTTTGTATTCTTTTTTTGAGTTTATTTGTAAGACTTTCACTAACTTTTTATTTTCTATTTCTTAGAACCAACTGACATCGGATGCAATTCACCAGATCAGATAGGAAGAAAGGTTGGTAATCTAGCTACTTGTACCTTATTCAATTCTGGGACAAACGTCACGTTATGGAAATTTCATAGGACATTATGCTTTGAAATTTATTATATAAGCAACTATGAATTAGCTACGAAAAAAGCCCGTGATGACCTGCTTGAAGCTCCCATAAAAGATATGATGGCTTACTAAATGTTCTTCAAAGTTTAACCAGTTAATATGTTACCTATCGATGTAAATGTTTATCTGCATCTGTAATGTATCTTTGAATGTACTTAACTCATCGTTTTAGATAATATCCATCCTACCTATGTAACTGATACTAAATATTGAACTTAATAAACTAATCCTTGAAACTTATCTATGTCGATGTGCAATCGAACGTTCTTTAGTCCAATTTCCCGGAACGTGGTGAATCATCCTTTTACACTGTCCTCCGTGAACTTGGTGTAAATGACAAATATGGATAATGACCATATCCCTGTATACAACACAAAATGACAAATATGGATAATGACCAAATCCCTGTATACAGCACAAAATGACAAATATGGATAATGACCATATCCCTGTATACAGCACAAAATGACAAATATGGATAATGACCATATCCCTGTATACAGCACAAAATGACAAATATGGATAATGACCATATCCCTGTATACAGCACAAAATGACAAATATGGATAATGACCATATCCCTGTATACAACACAAAATGACAAATATGGATAATGACCATATCCCTGTATACAACACAAAATGACAAATATGGATAATGACCATATCCCTGTATACAACACAAAATCGATAATTCAGAAAATCAGAAACCGAAGGCAAACAAAATCAGGATAAAACAGGAACCTAAGCAAACAAACAAAAACCTCCACCATATTAAAAGAAGCGAACTCCCGATATGGGAGTGAGACCAGGTGCCCAGGAAGAGTAAGCATCTCCTGCTTGCATGCAATTCGGTAGAACTGTCACATCCGGTAACTTCCATTTCGGAAGACATAAGAGGTTTTTCCTTCTATAATGTAGAATCAAATTCTAACTTTCTTTTCTCCAAGAGCAATGTGTGAAGTTCTTTCATTTATTTCTCTCAGACCATTGATAAGATAATTTAATTGTCCTCTCTGATTTATCCAGAAATGCACATTTCGGATACTTAACCCTCGTCAGTGATCCTCAATCTAAACAACGTAACATGACCAAAGAGTGAAAGTTATTATGTACAAAAATGTGAATCGGTTTGCGGCATGTATATCGTCGTTATTCTTGCTTGTGGTAATGCTTTAGAGCAAACAGAATGAATTAGAATTTTTCTTTGCCAGAACTTGATGTAAGATTTGATTGATTTTTTAGCGGAGCTCGCCATCAGAATCATCAACGTTGTCTGAAAGAGACAGATCAGCTGATATAAAAAATGTAAGTTAAACTACATTGCTTCTAATAGAAAGATAAGAAAAAGGTCCACAATGTGATGACGTTGCAGTAATGACAGCGGAACACACATCTTCTAAAGAACGAGGGGATCTCTAACAACACTCGGTTGAATCACCCACAGCAAAACACCAAAACAACCGATGCAGAAACACAGAGTTGACATGCACAGCAAAAGACGCGATAGGGACAATGGACATAAAAACAACACAGAAACATCAAACCCAAAAGACCACAAATAAACCAACAAGACCATTGGCAAATAGTGCCGACTTAGGATGGTCATCTGCTACGCCAGTGGTAAATGTTGTAAATCCGAATTACGTGCGCACAACCCCCCCCCCCCCCACTTTTTCGGTTACCAAGAGGTCTCGAAGAACGCACATAACCTTCTCATTGTGAGATGACATACAAATATGGACAAGAGCAACCCACTAAACTTCCACGTAAAATATCACAATATTTCTTTGAAATATACATCTTTCTGTTTTCTTATAGTCGTGCATGTAAAATTCTTGGAAGTTCGTAATGACTGGAAAGAAGTCTAGTCAGAATCAAGCTATCTCCCTGGATTGCAAACGAACAAATGTATCACCTACTGCAAATCTTCGTTGTTTATTAAATTTCTGGCCTAGTTTGCCTATGATATTTTTCCTGTCTGAAACAATTGTATATCACTGTCAATTTTCTCTATGGATATTTTATTTGTTTTACAGCCCATGAAGGCATTCACCATTTCTACCGATAAAACCGTAAGTAATACTGTGACAGTGTATGCCGCTTTTTCTCTGTAACCATGGTAACAGAAGAAGTCTAAATTTCTATATTTATCCTTATTGTGTTATTAGAGCTCTCAATATTGACATTCACCCTCCTTTTTATTTCAAGGTATACAAAATAGAAGAAAATCTTAAAGTCATGGCTGAATTGATGATTAATAAAGAATTTCTTATTTTACAATTCCAGGAAAATACATTCAAAGAAAGCCACAAATCGTCATCTTCATTGAAGAAAGAGAAACCGGTTTCTTTTATCGGAGCCCTTAAAATACCAGTAAGTGCGCTTAACTTCACGCACAATTGCTGAAAAATAAATCTCTGTTCAAAGATATTATTAGTAGCATTCTGAAACGTGGGTCCTGTAGCATCATATCCCATCCATCCTGCTACGTCTTTCGGTACATTTTTTGACATAATAACTTTCATACTCTTTGGCCAAATTATATTGTTTGGATTGAGGATCACTGACGAGGGTGAAGTACCCGAAACGGTCATGTTTGGTCCATGCTGAAAATTTATCTGTTTTCAACTGATGCTATTGAATTTGAAGACATTTAACATTATCATTTCATAATGATATCGACGAAAGCAGATAAGATTCTTATTTTCTATGAATAACGTTCTATTAACGTTCTATAATTCTTTACTGACATATTGTATTCAAATGACAAATATGGATAATGACCATATCCCTGTATACAGCACAAAATCGATAATTCAAAAATCAGAAACCGAAGGCATACAAAATCAGGACAAAACAGGAACCAAAGCAAACAAAAAAAAAATGTTTGTTCAACTTCGTAATAAACACCACGCTTACAGTAATAATTAGAATTTTCAATTACCTATTTCCATTTCTTGTTTTCTGTATTTTTGCTCTCAGAGGCATATATCCTCGGTAGTTTTTCTAGAATTCCGGCTTTTCGATTTTACAGGCCTGCGTTCGATTTGTGCAGGTATCTGACGTAAAAGCATTGTGACGTCATTAAATTCCTTTGAAAACGTTATATACGTAACCCTATTTCCCTGAATTCCGTGCTGGTTTCCATAGAATTTGATGACGTCACAATGCGTTGACGTCAGATACCTGCACAAATGGGAAGTAACTCTGTATTTCGAAAAGACCGAATTGGTGAGTGGAGTCAAACCCAATTAAACATCAAAATTCAAATATATAACCAACAGGAATGCAAAAAATACATACAAAACCTACCAAACAACTACATATATTACTCAAAGATGAACCCCGCACGATGATGAGATAATTCAAGCATCTTCCATTCCTGCTTAAGCAACAATCGTATCTTTAGCGGGGCAGAAATCTTTGTTGTTAAGGATGTTATAAAGAAAAGGGATTAGTGATCTCCAGCATGACCACCCTGCATTCACCCAGCGAAACAAACCAACAAGAAAGTGACACATATAAATCACAAGTGAAATGCTTAGGACTTGTAATAGCGCTGACCTTATGACCTTTTGTATGTATATTGGCCTTCTTTTGAAAAAACATAGGGTAATCAAAGATTGCATAGCTCGCCTATAGAGGTTTTTGTCAGAAACCAGGCTAAAGTTTTTGAAAAGTAGGTCAATGGTCAAGGTCACTAGGTCAAAGGCCATGGTCTCAAATGAAAGGTCTTGTCACAAGGTATCTACATGTGAAATATCAAAGCCCTACCCCTTATAGTTCAAGAGATATAGCCCAGGTTAAAGTTTGTCTACGGACGACGACAACGACGATGACAACGACGACGCCGAGGGTATGGCATTAGCTCTCCGGACTTTTTCGTCCCGGCGAGCTAAAATCCCTCTAACCTTAGTTTTAACTTAATAGAAGTAAACTACAAATTCATAAAGATTATCCCATGAGACTAGACATTCGAAATCGATGGTCACATGTTTGGCATAGTTATCATCATCATATATATAATCAGGGCGCTTGACCTTATGTACGAATAATTTGCACATTAAAATAACCGACGAAATCTGTGTTTCACAAACCTGAACGTCTATTTTCATTTTTTTTCTGGCTGTCATCATCACCAAACAAGGCATACTTACCTGATATGTACATCAAAATGTACATCGAGACAATCACCAAATTTGACATGTTTCCATGGGGCTGTTGCGACGGGTGTTGCATGCAATCAGGAGACGCTGACTCTCCCCGGGCACCTGGTCCTACCTCGAAATTTTGTTTATTCCGAGGTTCGCAACCGTTCCTGTGGAAATCTAATGATTTTGCCTTGCCTTCTCGATTATGAGACTGAATAACTGATGGGTTCTTCTGTAATGTTTTTCTTTTATACAGGGGGTAATTGAGTTTTCCATGTGTCTCTTCTTCTCTAAACTTGTCAGCTATACATTTCTTTTCTGGCTGCCAAAATACATCTCATCAATCAGTAAGTTTTTGTTATAGTAGGACAAGATAATTTTCCTAGACATCAGAAAATATTTTGACTCTGTCAGTAATGTGTATTCAATAAAGTGCCAAAGGGCATTTTAAAAGTGGATAATTTGTTTCACAATAAAATGACACCTGCTTCTTTGTCATCTGTATCTAGATTATATTCCTTTTTCCATTTGTTTGTTAAAAAAATCGGTAACTTAGTCGTCTATACGGTTATGCTATTTATTTGCTACTACTTCGAAGTACAGGTCCACGTAAGGATCAGGCCGTTGAAAAACCTTAAAATTTTTGTAGAACTTTTTTTTCTCTTTAAATGTGTTCAGATCAACCTCCATTTGAATGTGCTGAAGGAATTTTCCTCATACTTGGATCGTGAAGAAAGTTATAGTGGTAGCAAATTTGGTTGAATTATATAGAGAAATTTTTCCCGCCATTTTTTCCCTTCACAATCCTATATAAATTATGAGGTGAATAACTCGCTTCACCATCGCTACTTTGAAAAATGAATATCATCTGTTTGATTTGTACCACATATATGTCTCAAAACAGAAATAAAAAGTTTGGAGAAAAAAATTGATGTATCACTCCTGCCTGATTCTTACGTGGACCTATACTTAAATGTTGATATGAAAGTGGAATATATTTGTCATGTACGGTCTAAATAAAAAAATATTGAATTCTACATGTAAGTTTACCAAGTATTTACTGATGGAAAATATTGATTTGTTACAGCGACATATAGTCCGTCCAAATCTGCTTTTATTTCTGTACTCTTTGATGTTGGAGGAATCTTTGGTAAGGATGCTCTATCTTTTTTATTTACTTGCTTTAACCATCCACATTAAAAAGTAATTATTTGTGTTGGATTCCAATATGTTTTCAATATTAAAAATCGTATAAGTTAGATTCGGTAATAAGGAACTATTATTATGTGCATTGATTTGTTTAATCAAAAGCAGTGTTTGGTGCCAGCAGAGAGTTGTGTTACAAAAAAAAGGTCTGTAGTGTTATCACAGATGACTTTTTAGGCAGCTCCGTGGTCTTCTAAAACGGACTCAAGTATAAAATCCCATCCCAGATAGATTTTATAAAATGCCACGATGGTTACTATACCTAAAATGGTGTAAATTGGGAGGAGTCGAATCGCATGCTCCGAACGACTGAAAAGACTCAATATCCATCTGTGTGTTCCTTGGGCCCCACGTTTTGCTGTCTTCTTTATATTACCATCTTACAGTGAAGAGGTTATTTTACACTATAATTGTGCATATTTCGAGACCTCTTGGTAACCGGAAAAGTGGGAGGACTGTGCACACGTAATCTGGATAACCATACCATTTGCTACTGGCATGACAGACGGATGCCGCATCCGAGTGTTGTTGGAAATCCCCTCCTTTCTCTTATGTAATGATTCGTCCATCTCATTACAGCAAAACACCTCAGATTTAATCAAGCTAATTAACCTTTGATTCATTAGGTGGCATTACCGCTGGTATAATTTCTGACGTCACAGGAATGAGTGCTCTCACGTGCTTTGGCTATCTATTACTCACGGGACCTATAGTGAGTATTCTTTCGGGTTTTCCTTGGTTTATTCTTGAATTTCTTTATATCATTTTCATGAATTTATATGAATTTACTATGATACTGACTCACTCAATAATTATATAGAACTTAAAATATTTTTATTTTCATATATTTCTTCTTTCAACAGCTACAGATTTATAAATTATACGGACATCAAACTCTTGCAGCTAGTATAGGTAGGTATTCTTTTTTTCAAAATGCTCATCATCTTCAGCATTAGGTCTAGTAGTGTCATTAGTTTGCCTATCCTCATTATACAGTTAAAGAAGAATAACATACCGAATTGAAGCGGCGGGTGTTGCATGCCAGCAGGAGATGCTTACTCTTCCTGGGCACCTGGTCTCACTCTCATATCGGGAGTCCGCATCTTTTCAAGTGGTGGAGGTTTTTGTTTGTTTGCTTTGGTTTCTGTTTTATCCTGATTTTGTATGCCTCGGTTTCTGATTTTCTGAATTATCGATTTTGTGCTGTATACAGGGACATGGTCATTATCCATATGTGTCATTGAGGAAGTACGCACTATTCTGGTTACCCGAGACTAGACCTATTTCTCGAGGCGTAGCTGAGGTTGATAGGTCTTGACGAAGGGAACCAGAATAAATGGCAACTTTTTCCTAAAGGATTTGAATCAAAGGTACTTTGTTATGCAAAATAAATCTTATCCATTTGTTTGTATCTTCACTGAATTATATCTGTTATCTGTTCGTCTTTAGGTCTGTCCTTCCTGAGCGGGTTCTTTGTTAACGGTCCATACGCACTTATTACAACAGCCGTCAGTGCTGATCTGGGTACAAAACAGGTTCTCAAGGATAACACCAAAGCCCTCGCTACTGTTAGCGCCATAATAGACGGAACAGGAAGCATAGGTAAATAATTCAATTATCATTGCAACAACGATACTAATAGTTAGAAAAATTCAAGTATAATGTGCACCAAAAACTGCTCTTACTTGTAAAGTCACGACAGACTATATCTTTTTTGAAAGCCAAGAAGTGCAGGATGCACGGAACCTTTTTTTTTCGTTCAATGGAGATACTAGTATACCAATGATGCAGTTTTGCTGTCTCTTTGTATTGCATTATATTTAGCAGGTGCTGCAATTCGGTCGCTTAGATCAAGTTTTAATATGATATGGATGTGCTCTATTTGACAGGTGCTGCCATTGGTCCACTGCTGGCCGGTGTCATCGTGGAATCTTACGGCTGGAGTAACGTTTTCTATGTTCTCATTGGTTCTATAATATGTGCAATGCTTGTGAGTGTTGATTTTACTACTATCAAGTTGAATATGAAGTACTGTAAGCGTCGAAATTTTCGCGTTGTTGTAATATTCGCCTTTCTTGCGAATCGATAGACATCGCGAAAATTTCCCCCAGGCGAAAATATCCCCGCTGTATTCTTACCATGGGAAAGACATTTTCATCGCGAATATTCACCCCACGCGTAATGTCTTGATGTTAGAATCGCGAAATTTTCCACCAGCAAAAAAATAACCACGTTTACAGTAACTAATTATATTAATATCCTCACTATTATCTCCTTGGCCTCCACCATACATAAAAAATACCGTATTTCTGATGGGTTAAATAAAAAACAGTACAGTTATACGTATAGGGACCTTTGGTAACCAAAAATAAAACTATGTAAATAGTACATTATACCAAAAGCAATGTGAAAAAGAAGCAATCCGTGTTCTACTGGCACGTGATATCAATCACAAGAGAAATCCAACCAACCCGTCATGGAGTCCCGTCGTCACGGTCGGTCAGTGTACAATGCTGGAAAGATGCTTGTATAAAAATGTAGATTGAATGAATACTATGCTTAATGTTCATTTGATGATTTCAGGATCATATCGGCGACAAAAAAGGCGATTGATTGTATTGTGTGTTTGCTTGTTTCTTTGATGTTTATTTTAAAAGTTTTAGTTCGAGTTTGATCAGCCTTTTGATAGTCTAAGCCGCCGTTATATGGAGGCAGTGATATTTCAAATAATTCTGTACTGCTGTTATTTTACCTAATTCCGAAAAGTGTGCAGAATAATTCCTGTAAAATTTCTATAAGCCTTAAGGGAATGGCTTGGACCATTAAGTAAAATTGACCATTCCTTATCCAAAATCATCTTATTTTTAATAATAAGATTTGTGTACTTTTTGTTTTAATGATTTCAATTTCCAGAAATGGCGTAGCCAAGTGACAGTTTTTTTTAAGATGAATTTATTCGATGTTGATCTTGCGGTTGAACCCGATCTTATTTGGGTTATCAAATGTGTCCTAGTTTCGCAGTTATTCGGCACTTGACTTGACATATATATATGTATATATATATATATATATATATATATATATATATATATATATATATATATATATATATATATATATACATGATTTTCTTGTGCTTTGTATATGTTTATTTCTCAGGTATGTATAGTCGTCTGACTATCCAAGGTCAATCGTACTAATTGGGTGTTAATGTACTGTTTCGTTTGTGCTTTCTGTTTATATGTATTTCAGTACTGCATTACCCTAGGGCGATCCACCCATTAGTACATAGGTAAATCCCGAAAGCCGTCGACTACCGAGTGATCACGAGTCCGATACGATAGACCCTTGCCATCAAAACTTCATTTTTGTGAAGTCGAGATGGTGTAGTGGATAGCGTGCCGGACTCGTGATTGCCAGGCGAAAGGTGCCGTAGGTAGTAGGTTCGAATCCCTGGCAGGGAAGAATAGGTAAATAGGGTACCTTGTTATATACATGATTTTCTTGTGCTTTGTATATATATATATATATATATATATATATATAATTCTTCTTCACCAACTTGAACTAATGGATATCTCACTGAAGAAAAGGGAATGATCTGCAGTATGACCACCCTGCCCTCACCCAGCGAAACAAACCCCGAGAAAAGAGAAGGATCTCCAGCATGACCACCCTGCACTCACCCAGCGAAACAAACCCACTAAAAACCCACTAACAAAGTGACACATAAATGACATCATACAAACTCCAAATCGCAAAAAGACACAACAGTATTCACTAGAACATCATACAAAGCAATCGTAACAGACGAACAGAAACATCAAACATTGATGACATCACATAAAAGGAAGGAGACCAATGTACCCGGTGCATAGATTTGTCCTTTGCTTGCTCTTTGGCAGAAAGTCTAGGCTATTTTCAATATTTGGATTTTCTTTATTTCGGCATCGAGAATCACTGATGATAAATAAATTTTTAAAATGCGCATTTTGTGCACTGAAATTAATACCACAGTACATTTATTTCAATATTGATGATATTTATGTTGTCATCAAGATATTTTGGGATGCATTTTAAGATGTCAATTTTCTTTCGGTTCTTTTTTTTTTCTTGATTTTTTTGTTTGGTTTGATTGTTTGTTTTTTATTTTGTATTTGCTGAATTATTTTGGGGGGGTTTGTTTTTTGTTGTTTTTTTTTTGTTAAGATTTTTCTTTTTTTTTCTCTCGTAGGTTCAAAAATTAGTACCCAATTTGTATTGTAACAAAAGTTCAATACATAAATTTCATATACCTAATACTTATTTTTTCAGTTTTTGTTGCGGCTGCTGATCAATGAAATCAAAGACAGTGATTTGTGGAATGCAATAAGGACTAGAAACAAGCCTGAAGAGCCAAATGTTATAGACACTCGTCTGTAAACATGGCAACATAATCTATAGGAAAAAAAATATCCGGTTTTATCTTTTCTTGTTTCCGTACATTTTCTGAGGGATAAAAAGGAACAAAAACATGAAAAAAAAAAAAAGAAAAAAAAAGAAAAGAAAAAGGAAACCAAAACAAAACAATAATAAAAAAAAGAAAAAATACAAGAACGACAAGAAGAACAAACTTTAAATTGGAAAAAATTGAAAGGTCGATGACTTTAAAATACCGTTACATATCTTGATGCGAAAACGGACTGGTAAAAATGTAGCTTAATATGTTAATCAAAATTCATTCTGTACGTAAGACAGAGTGACTGGACCTGGTGAAATAGAAAATACAGTGTCAAATTAGTGCATGTATCTATACAAGTCAGGAGCATAGCTTATTTGACTTATATTTTATAATATACCCATTTTAGTAATTATTTAGGAGTTTTTTTAAATAGTTTATTTCAAAATACTTTGAGCCGAAGGCAGAATTGCCCCTTGAACTTGTTGGCAATTTTATAACTAAGAGGCGTTATCAATAGCAAATATAACGCTATTTCGAATTCAAGAAAGGAAGAAACGTTCTGTCGTCGCAAAACTGCGTAACTCCGCCATTTTTGTCATACATCTTAGTATTCTTGCATTATTCCAGTGTTCAGATAGACCAAATAACCAGTCAAGCTATCGTCTTACTAATTAAGTAATCCATAGATGGAAGAGGATTGCTGATAGACTTGAACAGGCATTCCATTTTCGATGCAACTCTACATGCTCTATGAGATTTAAAGAAAGCAATTTTTTTTTACCTTACAATCCAGAATTAGCCTTCTGTTAAAATTTTTACATATGCATATTGGTAGAAACTATACTACTGTAATTACTAACATTAGTAACATGTATGTAAAGAGAATAAATTATTGTCACTGTCAGTGCTTGCGTGTCATTTAAGAAATGACTGTCTTACTTTTGGTGTTCATGGGTGTATAATTCTGTAAGACGGTCATTACTTATATTTACATTTATTCTAAATATCTGTCATTTTTATTTTCATGCACTTCGCATATTTTGCTTGTTTTAGTGTCAAATGTATTTGAACGTTGGTAAATTCTCCCTACATGCAAAACTTGCACGTGAGCAACCTAAGTTATTGGAATATAATTCTAGTTGCCTAATGGGCGTTTAACATGGGGAATCTACTAGTAATGTAAATATTGTTTAATATATTTTTCAAAAATTATTATGAAGGATTTGGCCGAAATTTACAGCCTCCGTATCGTCTCTTGGAATTGAATCGCATTTTGTAGCTTACTAATTTGTTCTTGTCGGTCATTCTCGTGACACCTCGTTTCTATTATTCTATTATTTGAAATCATCTGGTAATTTCGAAATCTCCAAAAAAATAGCATACAGGATGTAACCTGACTGACCGACATCAAATTTGTAAATTCCAAGATGTACTTCGATCCATTAGAAGAGTCTAACGGAGCGGGAGGTATTGGAATTCCGGTCATATTATTGTTAATAAAGCTATTAAAGATAAGACTGGCTATCATTTATTTGGTTCTATTTGATCTAGGTATATGTAGTCATTATAATCCCCTGGAAAACGTGCCCTAACCAATCCTAAATCTTTAAGTGGAATTTTAGCACAGACAGCACCGTGGCCAACACACAATATCCATCCAAGTAACAAAGTTTTGTTGACCTTTTCCGCGGCTAATAACAAGACAATTAATTAAAATATTCAGTGGAGATAGTGGATTGGAAAGCATCAACTGTAAGAATTAACATTGAAATATTTCACTCCGCTTTGAAGTTTAAGAGAGAAATGTTAAAAAGACCCTCTCCTATATTTCGTGATAATGAATATTGACTATCACCAAAGTTTAAAACAATGCACACTATTTTGTCATAACAATTATTTATTGTTATAAAATTAATATAATGCACACAAAATCAATATCATACCCCTCTTTCTGCTACTAATGTAACAGATGACCGTCCTAAGTCGAAGCCGCTTGTTCGTTTGTGTGAACTATTTTCCGTAACATGTTTTGATGCAATTTTTTTTTTGTGTTTGATAGCACAGTTCATCAGATTTTTCATAGAAATAAGTAAACAAATTCTATGAGCCATTTATCTACAATTATTATAATACCGATTTTGCAGTACACCATGGCCATGATTAGGTTGTCTCTGTCTCTTAAAAAAGAAAATATCATAACGTTCAAATCTGGGAGACTCCAATCATCACTGTTATACTTCAATGGATCAACAAAGGATACTGACCGGCTTTCTAGTCTCATTGCACTAAAAATTCTGTATAAAAACAACTTGAAAAAGTGTCCCGATACCATCTTGAACAACGTCTACTTAAACCAATTTAAATGCACCAGACTCGTGTTTCGGATAGTAAATCTTCAACAGCGGTACTTCAAATGAGATAAAGAAGACCCCAAAGACAATCTCAGCAGCACTCATAATAGAACACTCGAGTGAGAATCGACGGACCCCTACTAGGCACTGGCCCTAGCAAGCTATAGGGACTGGGAGGAGTAAGCATCCCCTGTTTGGATAGCCTCATTTCAGACGAAAAAGGATCAAAAAGGAAAATCAAATCTTATTCTAATTTCTTTGATCAATTTTATTTCAAATATTTGAAAAAAAAGGATTTTTTTAAGTGACGCACAGCCAAAACAATGGTATTTTCTGTTACGACTAAAGGAGTACTATTAGATTGATATCTTTTTGGAAGATGACATTATCATATTTAAGAGAAAACCATTAAAACAGGGTGCTCTGGAATTAGTGAACAGGACAGTAGGAATCTTGTCTTTGATGTTGTGAAAGTGTAATGTAATTGTGAGGTACAGGTTTTATCTTAACCTTGTTTTAAGGTCATACTTAAAATCAAAGGTCACGACAAACATTTGCTCTCAGAATAAGCAGTTTCTCAGTATGGTGGTTAAAGAGGGAAAGTTGATCAAACTTCAAGGACGGTGGTAGCGCATTTACGTCTAACCTCTAAGGTCCAAGGATCGAATCTTGGTTCTGCAAAAGGGTCTTATGTGGTAGGATATGGCAGTTGCCCACCCGGTCTCCTGCTCAAGGACCCCCCCCCCCTTCCGCCAACATCTGATGCAATTTACCGTATTTGGCATTGACATAGAATGAGGATCAGTGATCGTGTTCAGCCATTGTTAAAGTTTCAAGGTCATTCCATTTCATTTTTTCTTTTGCTGTTTTAGACAATAATTTAATCAGAAACCCAGTAAGTTTGATCTTTCTGTTTCGATTTCTATGCTGTTTTGCGTACAATACCATTTATGTGTCCTTTGATTGTACATCAAGATATTTGTCATATGAAAAGACATTATTTCATCATGTCCATCAAGGTTTGCATGATGCCTTCTATACACATGTAAACCTGTAGCTATAAAACTCTACAACCCATGCCTCTTCTCCTCTAGACTTTTGTCTTCATGCTTCCTTTTTCCCAAAATAAAACAAGGAATCTAAGTGTTTAGATCATTCATTCTGCAATCAAATCACATATTAATTGATGTTAGCACATATAATAAAATCAGAATTGTAACATGTATCACAGCCATTGTCTTTAATTGTACATGTATTCTAGTAAAATGCGTTCATCGAGCTGTTCCATTTTGTATGTATGAAGGAGTGATATCAAGTTATTTTAAATTCTGTTCTTAAAATGTGAAAGTTTTTTGTTTTATCTTATCATAAATCTGTTCCAGGGAAACTGTTGAATTTATAAAAATTTTAATTATTTTTGAATTTTCTCTTGAAGAATATTTCAAAGTTATTAACAGAATCCAAATAAAATGTTGAAGAGTCCTAAAAATGCAATTATAGGAGATAGACTTATAACTGACAAACAGACAGACAGACAGACGGACATACAGTAATATTCAGATAATCAGACGTGTCATGAATCTGATCTGTAATTTTCAGTGTTCATGTCGTTGAGTCCAAGTTCATCATTTTGTTCATATGATCTCTCATAGTGAACAACCTCCATTTCTGGGTCGTCATCCGGCGCATAAACATTCTGGAAAAAGGAAATATTATACAATTATTGACTGGGAATGAGGGCAATATATGATTTGTTGGACCTGAAGATAAAAGGTCGAAAGGCCGAAGGCCGCGGGCTATATTTTGTCTGAAGGTCCAACAAATCATATATTGCCCGAATTCCCAGTCTATAATTGTTTTGTTATACCTTACATCAATACTGCAGAAACGAACCGATTAACCTGGCATGTTTACATGTACGTTCATTTTTGTCTACAAGAGAAAGAGCGCGGAAAAATAGGTAGAGCTAATAGCGTCATCAATGGCGTGACGTCACAAACGATTTACCGTTTATCAATTTATCAGGGTCAATATTGATGTAAATATTGACTGCTTTGTCAAATATTCGAATTTATAGGCATTTTTCCTATGGAGATTTTATACAGAGATACTGATAAGGGTATAACTATATTATTTATCATCAATTTATTCCATAAAATTCTGCTCCGAATTCATTTCACTTTAACTTGCACAATATACAAAGCAAACAAGCTTGTGTGTAATCAAGTTGGCCGAGGGATTCTTCAAGGTTAAGTAGCAATCAAATTTTGACTCTTTCAAAACCTTTTCTATAGAAGATAAAAACTTGGATACTGTAAACACAATTATTTCTGCTGGGGAAATTAATTCTATAAGAATTAATATATAATTTGCTCCAAATGTGAAAGGTAAAGCGATATACATGTAAGACGTAAATAAACTACAAACATAGGTAATCACAGATTACGAAGCTCACCTCGTGACAGCAAAATTCAATTCAAACATATTTCTTAGTACATGTATATAAAGGCAAAACCACTCAAGCAGAAAAAGTAGGTCAAGGTGATTTTATGAAAGTTTGATCAAAGATACATCCAATATGCAAGTTTGGTACATGTAGCAGTTATACTTTGCTCAATATTGGATTTATAGAGCAAAATCACTCAAGCGGAAAAAGTAGGTCAAGGTTATTTTATGAAAGATTGATCAAAGATACATCCAATATGCAAGTTTGGTACATGTATCACTTATACTTTGCTCAATATTGGCTTTTAAAGGCTAAATCACTCAAGCGGAAAAAGTAGGTCGAGGTCATTTTATGAAGGTTTGATCAAAGATACATCTAATATGCAAGTTTGGAACATCTAGCACTTATACTTTGCTCAATATTGGCTTTTAAAGGCAAAATCACTCAAGCGGAAAAAGTAGGTCAAGGTCATTTTATGAAAGTTTGATCAAAGATACATCCAATATGCAAGTTTGGTACATGTAGCACTTATACTTTGCTCAATATTGGCTTTTAAAAGCGAAATCACTCAAGTGGAAAAAGTAGGTCAGATGCTGCATCCGATGCATGGGTCCATCTCGGCATCCAAAGATGAATCACTTGTGCAAGTTTGGTTACTGTAGCATTAGTACTTTGTCAGATACTGAGCTACCCCAAACTCTTTATCCAAATCACTCAAACGGAAAATGTAGGTCAGATGCTGCATACGATGCATGGGTTCACCTCGGCATCCAAAGATGAATCACTTGTGCCAGTTTGGTTACTGTAGCATTAGTACTTTGTCAGATACTGAGCTACCCCAAACTTCTTAACCAAGTCACTCAAGTGGAAAATGTAGGTCAGATGCTGCATCCGATGCATGGGTTCACCTCAGCATCCAAAGATGAATCACTTGTGCAAGTTTGGTTACTGTAGCATTAGTACTTTGTCAGATACTGAGCTACCCCAAACTTCTTAACCGGACGCGGACGCGGACACGGACGCGGACGCAGACGCGGACGCGTGGGGTTATAGCATAAGCTCACTCAACTTCGTCGAGGTGAGCTAAAAAGGTTCTCAATGCATTAAAGTCACATTGTAAAGGGTCATTTTTACAACTTTTGATATCTAACATTTTGCTTCAAATACCCAATGAGCAAAACACCACTCTTAAAATTCCTAATTGGAACAAACAAGGGATAGAAAAGCCACTAACGTACAAATGTACATACATGTGTAAACAGACAGACTTGTTAGTGCCACCATTTCACAGGAAAGACTAACAAAATTACCTGTAGATAACTATTGCCAGCTGGATCATCTAGTATGATATGTATATTGGACATTTCTCCCGAAATGATCTGAAAAATCAATGATAAATTCACTCAATTTAATGTTATGATATGACTGAACATTTCTCCTGAAATTACCTGGAAAATACCATAGAAAATTATACCATACCTTCAAATTTTGGGGATGGAACCCAAGATCTTTTTTTTTTTTTTTTTTTTTTATTATCTATTTACATCTTTATACATACATATAATACTAATATAACATAAATTCAACACATAACAAATACTCAACATAAACGAGAATCATATCATAGATGTAATTACTGTGACAAAAAGATCGATTCATACATAAATGCTTTTTCGTGTGTAAATTTACTAAGAAAGAGAGTATGGATAATAAATATATGTTGTTCTTTTGCCAATAATCATAATGATTAATGAATTTATATAACTGCATTTTTTAATGGAATAAAGGGCTTACATGTAAGAAATAGACGTGAAGAGTTTATGATCGAAATAAATTGAAGGCGAACGTGTCACGATCAATTGATCTTATCACGAAGTAACTGTGGAATGCATGCACCGGAACGACAAACCGTTATGCAGATTAAAAGAGGAAATTTCCTGGTTTTTAGGTAAGTATACTTTATTTTTTCTATTATCCATACTGTCTTTATAGAACAAAAATTATTAATATCTCAAAGAAGTCTTTTTAAGGAGCTGTTAAGATAAGGGCCGTATTTAGCCCTGAATCCCGTGACTTATTTCTTCCGCATGGCGAATCGTACACAGAAAAACATGAATCATTATTGAAATATAATGTATTTGCAGACCTTCTACATTTTTTATATTATGTTGAGGAACTCTTAAGGTTGTAAAATTAAGGTCGAAAGAGGTAGGGGTGCTGAGATAGAAAATCCGATAATATCGACAAAAAACGTATACATTTTTGAATATTTTATCTAAAATGGATAAATATAAGCTAAAAGACATCAAATATGTCTACATTGTGTATCAGAAATAGATTTCGAACGTTCTACCTCCTTTAATCGGTAAATAATGAAATCCGGACCTTAATATACGGTCTTATTCTTCATTCAATGGCTACAATGTTAGCCTTTTAGCGCGAAATACACATTGACAGAGAAATGAACATCACTCTTGCTTATTTCGTTTCTAATTCTTGTATCTTTCATTCAATCATATTGAGTACACAATGTTTGATGGATTAAAGAGGAAAAATAGTCAAATATGCTATATTTAATGGTCAAAAAGATCGATTCTTATAAAATGCACCCCCCTTTCCATTTTTAGTTTTTCGTCTCTGGGGTAGTGTTCCCCCCGGAGATACAGAACCCCACTTTGCCAAAAGATTTGTATCAAGGATACACATTTCCAGTAAAAGTGGCTTTCTGTATATCCGGGGGGAACAATGTTCAATAAAACTTTTCCGTTTTCTATTGATTTCTATGAGAAAAAGATAAGTTTTGACCTAAAAATTAGCAATATTATGCAAAACAGATAAAAAATAAGCTCAAAATGCATCGAAGATGCAAAATGCCGAGTTGCAAAACTGGAATGTAAGTATGAATATGCAGACTAACATGAAATGTGTATGGATTGTAACAACATTTTGTGGTCCTAAATGAAAATTTCTGGATCAAGAAATGGTCTTCTCTTTATTCTATATCAGCGTGTAATATATTTTCAAGGATACAGATTTTCAATCTCATCATACAGGCTCAAATTCAGTCGGGAAACCATTTTTAATCATCTTAGTCCTGTGACCTTGACCTTTGACCTTTTAACCCCAAAACTGATAGTGGTCATCCTTGATCCATGGGAAACATTTCTGGCAAGCTTCATGATTATAATTGCAATACAGGCTGAAATATGGTCCGGAAACCATTTTCAATCATCTGAGTCCTGTGACCTTGACCTTTGGACCCCAAAATCAATAGGGGTCATTCTTGATTCATGGGAATCATTATTGGCAAGTTTCATGACTTTAGGTGCAATACAGGCTAAAATATGGCCAGGAAACCATTTTCAATCATCAGAGTCCTGTGACCTTGACCTTTTGACCCCAAAATCAAAAGTGGTCATTTTCTATTCACAGGAAACATTTCTGGCAAGTTACATGATTATAGGTGCAATACAGGCTGAAATATGGTCCGAAAACCAATTTCAATCAACAGAGTCCTGTGACCTTGACCTTTAACCTTTTGACCCCAAAATCAATAGGCCTCATCCTTGATTCAAGGGAAACATTTCTGGCAAGTTTCATGATTATAGGTGCAATACAGGCTGAAATATGGTCCGGAAACCATTTTCAATCATCTGAGTCCTGTGACCTTGACCTTTGACCTTTTGACCCCAAAATCAATAGGCCTCATCCTTGATTCAAGGGAAACATTTCTGGCAAGTTTCATGATTATAGGTGCAATACAGGCTGAAATATGGTCCGGAAACCATTTTCAATCATCTGAGTCCTGTGACCTTGACCTTTGACCTTTTGACCCCAAAATCAATAGGGCTCATCCTTGACTAATGGTGAGTAAGTGTATGAAGTTTCATTGTTATAGCCTCTTTCGTAGTTGACTTATAGTCCGGAAACCAATTGTTGACGCCCTCCCGCCCGCCCAGACGCCCGCCCAACCGCCCGCCCAACCGCCCGCCCAGACGCCCGCCCAGACGCCCGCCCGCCCGCCCGCCCGTCTCACATCAAATTAAGAGCCGAGTTTTGCAACTCGGCTAATAACTTCATATTCTGATGGGATGCCGTATAGGTATACATTTTACCAAAAAAGGTTCTTGAAATTTCAATTTTCAAAATTCCACTTTTCAGGGCTGATTTTACGCCTTATCTTAACAGCTCCTTTTCGAAACATTGATTTAGTGGCGACGTACAATACCACGTGCTGAGGACGACGACACATTTTTGTAAGGAAAAATAGTAATATTACTGTATGATTAAAAAAAAAGAAAAAAAAAAGTTAATAACAAGATCATGAAACATGTACCTGTATACATGAACATGTATGCAGGCTGTGATAGACAGCATGGTTCAGTAAGTATGAGTATATTTAATCCAGGTTTATAGATTAGGGAATTTCATTAAGAGAAAAAATAGAATAAAGAACAATCTATAGAGCTATACAAAGAAAATACTAGCATTTTTAAAATTTTGAAGAAAGTTGAAAGTATACATGACAGTTCATGAACCCAAGATCTTCTGCCACCTGGCGATAATTTTTATTGTTTAATTATTTATTTCTTACTTCATTATTATACCCTGCAAACGAAATGGGGGGGGGGGGACAGGGGGTATATAAATGTAGGAAACACTGATTAACAAGTTCTTAAAGCAGATACCTCTTCATGTACAAGTCATAGGGCTTTCATATTTCATACACACATTCATCATATCAAGTACTTCATTTTGGTAACGAGACATTTGACCTAATGACCTTGACTTTAAACTTAAGGTAATATTTCGGTTAAGAAGTACTTACAAAGCAAATATTTCTTCAACATGTTCAAGTATAAGTGATAAGGATTTCCTTAACACATTCATCATAACCAGTATTAAATTTTGATAAGAAGACAATTTGACCTTATGACATTGACTTTGAACTAAAGGTAATGTTTCGGTTAAGAAGTTCTTAAAGGAAATATTTCTTCAACATGTTCAAGTAAAAGTGATAGGGATTTTCTACAAACATTCATTATAACAAGTATAACATTTTTGATACCAAGACATCTGACCTAGTGACCTTGACCATGAACTTTGACCTTAAAGAAATTGTTCCTTATAGGATTCAACATACATGAACATTGTACTAAGTATAGCATTTTCATTCCAGAGCATTTCACCTTGAATATAAAACATGTATGAGAATATTCAATATGAACAGTTGAATGTTTTGTCATAAATTCATTCATTTAAAAAGTCCTGTGGGGGTATAATTCGTCACTTTAGGGCAGTCCTAATATTATTTTATATTGCTTCAAAGTTAAAGAAACAAAAAGAATCTTAACAAAATAAAATTTTCAACACAGTGTATTGTTTCAAAGTCAAATTAAAACTACACAGTTAATACCTTATCAAAATTTCCACAGAAATCCCTTATTTTGTTGATCTGTGTGCCATCTGAGCTGTCCCCCGTCATGAAGGGGTTATCTCCCACTAGCTGGTCCTTAATGCTGACAAATATCCCTTCCACTGTCGTAAACTTCCCACCCATCGTCCCGGCCTGCGCTGTGAAGTCAAGTTCAGGGACGGAGAAGGTGCAAGTTTCACTCTGTAACATAGAAATTACATGTATGAAATATCTAAGAGAGACATGAATATATAATTACGAATATTAAATTTCTGCTACAGATTTAATCTTTATATGGGAATCTACTTCTCAGCTCAATGAAAACCCACTATGACAAATCAATATTAACGATTAAACCAAAATCATAATATAAATTGAACAGTTATTATACCCCAAGCAAACGAAGTTTGGGGGATATATAGGAAACACCCTGTCCGTCTGTCTGTCTGTCCGTCCGTCTGTCCATTCGTCAGTTAAGAAGTTCTTAAAGCAGATAATTCTTTAAGTATAAGTGATAGGGCTTTCATATTTCATACATGCTTTCACCATAATAAGTACAACATTTTGATACCAAGACATTTGACCTAGTGACCTTGACCTTGAACTTTGACCTTGTATATATATATATATATTCCTATGTCATACATGAATCCATGTAGAGAAAGACGTCCCGCGGGGGGAATAATTTGTCACTCTAGGGCAGTTCTAGTTTACTTTGAGAACCTCACTGGATATGTGGAAATCTAGGACCTCTCTGAACATATTGAAAACTATGTCTTACATGTACTTTGATACATCCATATAAGAAAGTCTAAAATCTTACTTTGAGAACATCCCTGGACAAATCAGACACATCTGTTATTTTGAGTTTGATTTTTGTTCCCTTTGGTTCTATACCCGCGGCACCTTTGACCTCGTTTTCTTTTACTCCACAGAATTCACAGTTGGTGGACATGATGACCACTTCTTTGAAATGTGGAATATCTGATCTCAGTTAAGACAAATTTTTTTACATAAGCCAACAATTGCATGCTGTCATTAAGCAATTTGTAAGAACGGACCAGTCTGATTCTCTCTGCATTTTGCTACCAATCATATTATTAAATGATCAAGAATTATTGAAGATTTTGCTTATTTCTGATTGGTGGAGACGCTGTTTGAGAGAGTGTACCTCAGAGTGAGTTGTCCGCTAACGCTCCAAAGCGGTCTATTCGGATTAGTGCGTGCATTGATTTTTGTAGTGTTAGATCTTTGACTTCGCGTATCATTACAATGCAAATGTTAATAAAATCCTGATAATTTGATAAAGCAGTTATTGACTTTTGACGAGGTCTACTCGTGACTATACAGACCTGGTCAGGTATTCGTTGACTGAGGCCGAAGGCCGAGGTTAACCAATGCCGGACCAGGTCTGTACAGTCAAGAGTAGACCAAAATCAAAAGTCAATAACAGCTTTATCAAATTATCAGGATTTTATTAACATTTACATTGTAATGATACGGGAAGTCAAAGATCTAACAATACAAAAATCAACGCACGCGCTGGTCACACACATGCTAATCCCAAATAGACTGCTTTGGAGCGTTAACAGACAACTCACTCTGAGGTACATTCCATCAAACAACGTCTCCACCAATCAGAAATAAGCAAAACTGGCAATAATTCCTCATCATTTAACAATTAGTATAAATGTGAGTATGGTTCAGTAATCACGAAAACTCACAAATCTGAGACTACTTGAAATTTTACTGTGCCGGTAGAAAATGAGTAACAATAAATATCTAGTAGAAATTGCATTGCAAATAATAATTGAAGAATGAAAGACTGTGTAAACTGAAGACAGCATATTCAAATCTTCAAGGATACCGACAACTTTCATGTTAGTGTCACATGGGCTCTGACAGTGAGGGCAGTTGTCACGGAACACCATCACCTGTAAAATGTGAAAAGTTTACATACATGTTATTAATTAAAACTAGACAAAGGTAATTTGCTATTAAGTACAAAAATTTCAGCTATGGAAACCAATTGAATGCATGTGTACAAAATCAACCTGACCTAAAAAGATGTCACATCTTACCCAGTCCAGGAGAATACTATAAATAGTAATATTACTTAGAACTGTAATATTACTGTTAACAGTAATCCTTTATATTATTGAAAACAGTAATGTTGCCACCTTATATTACATCTTTCTGTAATATAGACAAAGCAACATTTTCAAGCTACAAGCACAGCTTTTATGACACAATTCTTTCATTCAACAACAAATTCATTAAATATGAACAAATTTTCATACTGAAAAGTGAAAATAATGTCCATTTGGAACCTATTTTTCACTTTTTCTTCTTTCTGATATTACATTTTCTTCAAATATGTTGAGGAAAAAAAATTTCCTGATGTTTAAAACAATTTTTCAGTATTCATTTAAATGAGATACAACTCCCAATCACCCTCATTTCTCCCCGAATCCACTGGTATAAGAGCGAACTGACAGTCTAAATAGTATTACTGCTTTCAGTAATATAAAGAGATAAATTTCCAAGAAAGATAACTCCAATTACAGTTATATTATTAGTTTAAGTAATATTACTGTTTTTAGTATTCTCTTGGACTGTTACCTGAGCAATAACATTATCCTACCTGAGGATTCCAGAATGAAGTAAAGTTCAGCTGCCTGTTTCACAAACTTGCTAAAATTTTTAGGAATTTTTTTGTAACTTTCATCATCAAATAAAAGCTTAAAATGTTTTTGAACTTAATTCATATTGTATTTTCTAATATCACTTTTACATACTAGATATAAATGCATGAACGAAACATTACGGTATTTAGTTTATAAGAAGTATGAAGTGATCAAGAGTTACGAAATTTCCTAAAATTTTTCTTAAGTATTTTTGTGAAACAGGCTGAATATCCAGTAATGACTTCATGCATTGCATTATAATTAGTGACGAGCAATCGGACAAATTTTACTATCAATTATCGGGACACTATCGAAAACTTATTATTGATAGATTGATTATCGGAACTATTGAAATTTTTGTCAAATCATGTTCAAAATTAGTGAAGTACCATTGAGGCTGCAGTCTCTTTAAAATACATACACAAAAATACAGTTATAAAGTGAAGTACATGTAAATGCAACAATTCAATTTATGTTAACTTTCTTGACCATTGTCATATTTTGTTAACTAAGCCCAATGTCCTTTTGATGGCTTTCATCTGAACAATTCGGTCTTTTCGAAATACAGAGTTACTTCCCATTTGTGCAGGTATCTGACGTCAACGCATTGTGACGTCATCAATTTTTATGGAAACCAGCCTGAAATTTAGGGAAACAAGGTTACAAATATGACGTTTTCAATGAAATTTAATGATGTCACAATGCTTTTACGTCATATACCTGCACAAATCGAACGTAGGCATGTCAAATCGAAAAGACAGAATTTCTATTGTAGTTACTTTCATATCTGAGCGACAAGCTATTGACAATTTAACTATCAATTTTGGAAAATTGTAGGGGTTTCAGCAATTGACTATTGATCATTACTGTCCTGTTCACTAATTCCAGAGCACCCTGTTTTCCCGTTTTTTTCTGAAATATGATAATGTCATCTTCCAAAAAGATATCAATTTTATTTTTTTTTTTTTTATATATTTTATTCCCAAACTACTACATTCATTGTTATGTAATAATAATTACTACACATTTTGGGGTTTTTTGTTTTTTTACTACATTCACACACTTTCGCTCGCACTTACACACCAATATATCAATTTTGTATCATTATAGTCATGATAATTCAAAGATACTTATTAGGGCATTTTCAATTAATATAAGAATATGTTGATGTTTATGATAAAAAGTTATGGAAACTTTTCCATCTATCCTTGAAAATTCTGTTCTTACACTTAATTGTATACATATATTTTTCTGTTCTATAATATTTCTTAAGATTTTGAATAAATTCTCCAATATTTAAATGATTGCTTAAAAATCTTGCTCTATAAATGTAGTATTTTCCTAAAACTATACACAGGTTCTGCTGCAAATTGTCTGCCAAATTTAAGAAATAAAATGTTTTGTATTGAGAATATTAATGTTATACCAGCATTTTCTAATGTGGTCTTGAGATCATGCCAAAATTTTTGTGTATATCTACAATAAAAAAATATATGTTCTATTGTTTCAGTTTCATCATTACATAAGCTTCACAGAGAAATGTTTTTTACATCTATTGAAACCAGATATTTATTCGTAGCAATTATTCTGTGAACTATTCGATATTGGAACCAAATCAATTTAGTGTCAGCAGTAAAATTAAAAATATTTCGATATGTTTTGTTCCAATCAATGACTTCAGTAAATGCTGGTAAAACTTCCCATTTTTGACATGATTTTGGATAGGTCTGAATGTTTGATAGAAAAAAGTCATAAATAACTCTTGATCCTTTGTTAGTTTTACATATAACTTTTAAAAAATCAGGCATTTCTGGACCAAATTGTATAACATTATTATTACTATTTTTCAACATTGGCCATTTGTTAAAAATTGCAATTTTTATACCAAAATAAGTTGTGAATGGTAGGTTGGAACCCAGTATGTTACTTATATATTCTCTAGAATATATTGTTCCATCTATATTAAAAAGGTCTTTTATAAGTAAAATTCCCTTTTCAATCCATTGCTTATAAAACAAAGTTTTTCCATCTATTTTAATGTCACTATTATAGAATAAAGGTTTATTTAATATGCCATCTTTATCTTTTTTAAACAATTGGGACCTTAATTCATGTAAATACTGTAGAGTTTCTTTCCAAAATCTATTTCTTATGTGATTTATTTTTTGCAATATGTAGTCATCTCCAGTTTTTAAAAGTAAATCTAAATCAACACTTGAAGAATCAGCAAAAAGTTGGATCCACTTAACTGTTTCATTATTTTTAACAATTCTTCTTATCCATGTAAGTTTTAGGCTTTTAATATAAATTTCTAATTTTATCATTCTACAACCCCCAAATTCCACATTTTGAATAAGAGTTTTTCTAGCAATTCTATCTGGTTTATTACTCCAAATGTATTTATAAAATATTTTTTCTATTTCGTTTATTGTTTCTTCTTTTGGTTTTGGCAAAGAGATGAATAGATGAGTAAGTTTTGGAAGTAATAATGTTTTAACAACAGTCAATTTTCCAAGTATTGTTAGATTTCTTTTTGACCATGAATTTATTTCTTTTTTTATTTTTCTGATTTTTTCTGGGAAGTTTAATGCCTCTAAGTTTTTCAATTCTGAATCATATTTTATACCTAGTATTGTAAAACTATCATTTAGCCAATTAATATTATATTCTGGACATAATTTTGTATTACATTTTGATTTGGAGCCAACCCATACTGCAGAAGTTTTTTCAATATTAGGCTTAAGGCCAGAAAATTTAGCAAATTCATAGAGTAGATTAAGAGCATTCTTTAAGCTTTTTTCAGTTCCATCTAAATATATTGTTGTGTCATCGGCATATTGGGATAGACGATATTCTTTATTACAAATAGTTATACCTTTTATATTCTTATTATGTCTAATAAGGTGAGCCAAAATTTCGACGCAGAGATTAAACAAATATGGCGAAACTGGATCGCCCTGACGACAGCCCCTCCCAACCCTGAAAAATTTTGAAAAGAACCCGTTTTGACTAACACAAAGACTGACTTCTGTATTTAATATTCTTATCCATTTTTGCATTTCTGGGCCAAATTTTAAGAACTTCAATACTTGTGACATAAATTTCCATGAAATAGAGTCGAAAGCTTTTTCGAAATCAACGATTAAAATTAGTCCTGGTAAATTATTTTCCTTACAAACGTTCAAAATGTCATATGTTAATCTGGTATTTTCGCCTATAAATCGTCCGGCCATAAAACCTTTTTGATCTTCATTAATGAGAGAATCTAGGACAGTTTTTAATCTATTTGCTATACATGTGGACAGTATTTTGTAAGTAACATTAAGTAAAGATATGGGTCTCCAGTTTGAAAGATATTCCCTACTTTTATTTTGTTTCGGTAAAATAGTTATTATTCCTTGCTTTTGTGTTGGGGAAAGTTCATTTTTGTCAAAAGCGTTATTTATGGAGCGTACAATAAAGGGTCCAATGTCTTTCCAAAATACCTTATAAAATTCACTAGTAAAGCCATCAGGGCCTGGGGACTTAAAATTCTTCATGTTCTTAAGAGCAGTTGAGGCTTCTTTGTAAGTTATTTTTCCTTCTAAAGTATTAGCATTTTCTACTGTGAGCTTAGGAATATCATTATAGTTTAATAATTCCTCTAGAGAAATATTTGAAATTGTGTCATCTTTTGATTTATAAAGATTTGAATAGAATGTCTCAATTTCTTTTAATATTGCAGTTTGTTCAGTTATAATTACTCCATGAGAATCTATAATTTTTGTTACTGTTTTATTTATGTAATTCCTCTTTTCAAGTGAGCAGAAGTATTTGGTTGGCTTCTCGCCTTCCTCTATCCATTTTGCTTTTACACGCATCATTATTGCCTTCATTTTGTTTTCTCTTATTTGTTCTAATTCTTTTTTTAGATTCCTTAATTCATTTTGTCTATCCTCGGTAAGCCCGTCATGGTTTTCTAACTTTTCAATCTTTTTTTCTAAATTTTCAGTTTGTTGTATTAGTTCTCTTTTTTTTGCTGTTGAATATGATATCGTATTTCCTCGAATGATTACTATTAAGGTTTCAAGAAAGAGTTGATCATCTATAGTAAGTGTTATGTTGTTAGGATCTATATCCTGTATTTCGTTTCTTTCATAATTTGTTGTAGCGTATTGCAATTTGACTTCTGTTATTGTTTCATTTACAAGTTTGAGATATTCTTTATCTTTTAGGAGAGTGTTATTAAATCGCCAAAACCCTTTTCCTCTCTTAAAATTAGAGAATTTTATGTTTAAATTTATTATTGAATGATCTGTACGGTATCCTGGCTTAATTTCTGTATTTTCAATTAGTGACAATAATTCGGATGAAATCAGAAAGAAATCTAATCGTGCTTTTTTTACAGGATTCTGAGACTGCCAAGTGTATTTTTTTCTGTTATGATTATTAACTCTCCAAGGATCAATTAAGTTATATTTGGATTTAATATTCAATACTATATCTCTAGCTCTTTGATTGTTAATATTTCTGTAATTATAATAATCTATCTCTGGATCTTGAACAAGGTTAAAATCTCCAGTGAGAATCATAAAGTCATGTTCTGACTCGTCAATATACTTGTCTATATTTTTATAGAATTCAGGGTCATCTCTGTTCGGTCCGTATATGTTTATTAGTAGAATTTTGTGTTTTTCTTCAACCATTATTTCCAATATTAATAGGTTACCCTCATTATCAGATTTTTGTTTTTCAACTCTTAAGTCAAAATTATTATTAAGCAAAACTGCAACGCCACGCGCATTAGATCTACCCGGACTCATATATATGTCGTAACCCCAGCAAGCTCTAATATAGTTTTCTTCTTCTTTTGTAAAATGTGTATCCTGTACACAATAAATAGAATAATTTTTACCTTTTAAATAGTTTAAAACATCTCGCCTCTTACTTTGCTCACCTAAACCTCGACAGTTCATAGATAAAATTTTCAGTTCAGACATGGGTGTAGTATTCAGTAAATTTCACCATTTTTGTCATAATTAATTATATCAACTATCAACATATTCTTATTCCTACTCACACTCATCTTACATTCCGAAAATAAACAGTAATAGAAATATTCACTCATACAACTTGCACACACACATGCGCACACCACACGACCACTCACACAATATGCATTCCCACTGGAAAAAATAAATTCTGACTGTTCAAATGAGCATAGATGACATATACTACTCAGTGTCTGATAACAGATGCATACCAGGAATGCTATAACCTGTAAAATGCAAAAATGCATCCGATTGAGGGTAAATATTATAGAAACAACAAAATACAGTCGCACTTGCAATGTATCACCGGAAATCTGGTATAGTCAACGATTCTTCTTCTTTGTCACGCGGATTGGTAACGGTACACTTGGATCCGGATTCATCTCAACGCTTAGATTTAAGTCTACGGTCAATATCGTCGTGGATGTTGAATTTGTATCGGGTTTCCCCACTTTGTCCGTAAACATAGCCGTTAAAATACCAAGCGGAATCTATATATCTATGGTCCTGTAATCTCGATATTAGTTTTGTGTTATAAAATGTCACGTCGTCCGCCAGGCGCACGCCCCCGCTGTTTTCTCTCACTTGTTTTCGTTTTCTCATTATTTTCGCTTTAGAATCAGTGTTTTTGAGTTTCAGCAAAATAGGTTTGTGCATGTCCTTTTCTCGTTTTGGAATTCGATGCACTGCTAGTATTTCGTCCGGGTTGACCTTTACTCCTGCCTTGTCGGATAATAATTGTATCACTCTTTCCTCGGTGTTTTCTCTTCTATCCTCTTTTACTCCGTAGATCTTTATATTATTTTTTCTAGAGTATTGTTCGTTATAATTTGCTTTTTCCTCGGCCTTTTGTGCTGTTTTCACAGTTTCTATAAGTGTGCTTTTCATTTTCACCATCTCAGTATTACACTCTACAAGTTTTTCTCTCAAATTTGTGATATCCATATTCAGACCGTCAATTTTTTCATTTAAATCATTTTCTCTCGTTTTGCATACTTTCTCTATTTCGGAGCATCTTTTCTCGACCTTTTCCTCAATTTCTTTCTCTATCTCCTCTCTGTTTTTCTTTACTATTGCGGAAACTATATTTGTAACTAACTCTTGTAGGTGGGTGGATTTTACAGTTTCTTCCAACTTTTCGTTAATTTTCTTCAAATCTTCTCTAATCAAAGTTAATGGGTCACCTTCTTTTTGTTTTTCAAGACTTTCTGCATGTTTTTCGCTGCTCTTTCCAACTTGTGATGAGCGACGAGTCGTCATATTTGTTTTTACCAGGTATTTTTCTATGGAGTTGCTACTTTGTTTTGATCGATTTACACCTGTACTCATTCGTGCGTTACGCAGGTAGCTCAGGTAGAATGGTATATGGCTCTATAGTTCTATAAATAGCTATCAGGGTACTCACGATTGTGTAAATAAACATATAAACAGTCTCCAAAATACACCAAAACTGTAACTTTTTCCACCAAATTCAGAGTCTCCCAATATCACTGTTCAAAACTGTTCATTATTTTTGCAAAATTCGACAGCTCTATCACTATTTCAGACTGCAGTTGTTTTCTATATGCGGAGCTAGATGTAATCACGTCCGTTCACCTCGAATAGCATATCGGATCTTTTTCAAGATATCAATTTTATAGTACTCCTTTAGTCGTAACAGAAAAATACCATTGTTTTGGCTGAACGTCAATTTAGTTAGAAATAGGACGGTAAATAAAAAGTCTACGAGGATTTTCTCTAGAAAAATCGCTGAAAATGTGTGATGTCGGAGGCTTTGACGTCACTGTTTACTATTGTTGACACAGAGAACAATATGGTGGCGACTTAAAATTTACATGGGAACTTCCCGCAGACTTTTAATTTTCATACTGCAGTTTGAAGGCAGCTGATAGGGTAAGTTGAAGTTTATTTTCAGTTACGACTAAAGGAGGTAAACTCTCGGAAACAATATTTTATAGCGAAATTCTTCAGACAACATAATAAATCGCCAGACCAGGGTGCTCTGGATTTAGTGAACAGGACAGTAATTAAAATCACCTTGAGATATCTCACCAACAATAATTAGGTTAATTTAGGACCTACAGTAAGCTGGGAATACATATGTCCCATTCCACCTGGACTGGTGACAATATTATATCCAGCCCTCTAGCCATGCAATGTAGTAAGCAATATGCAACATGCCTAATATTTACTCAATCCTTAGTATTGATGCCTCCATCAACTTAACAAATGTTCAGCTCATTAATTTTAAAATATTCTAACCTCATCTTTTCCTGTAAATTGTTCTGGAGTAGGTTCTGTTGCATCCTCATTTGTTTCCTGAAATGCAAAAAAAAATAAAGCCTGTGTTTGTGAAACACGAATGCCCCCGGTGGCTTCTTTGTAAGTATAAACTTCATTTTCTGTAAAGTATGTGAAAGGTCAAGTTCAACAATTTTGGTATCAATGGAAAGGTCTTGTCACAAGGAATACACATGTGAAATATGAGAGTCCTATCACTTATCATTCAAAAGTTATGCCCAATGTTAAAGTTTTTGAAAAGTAGGTCAAAGGTCAAGGTAAAGGTCACGAGGTCAAAACTTTTGGTATCAATGGAAAGGTCTTGTCACAAGGAATACACATGTGAAATATGAAAGCTCTATCATCTTCCATTCAAAAGTTATGCCCAATGTTAAATTTTTTTCGGACAAACAGACAAACAGACAGACAAACAGACAGACAAACAGACAGACAAACAGACAGACAGGCCAAAAACTATATGCCCCCGAATCTGTGATTCCGGGGGCATAAAAAACGGTTACCCAAAATGTGTAAAACAAAACACCATGCCCTCATTAGAAAATTTCTTTTCTAAGTTGGCTTTATCAAACTCTAAGCAACATCAAGAACAAGATCAAGAACTTGGTATGATAAGTCTTGCCACAAAGAATAATAATTATTGGGACATTTGACAGCTCAATTAATTATCATTCAAAAGTTATATGCAAAATTAAAAGTTTTTGACAAGGAAGCAGACAGTCACATGTAAGCCTGCGAGTTTAGATAAGAGCATTTTTACCAACATTGAAATTTATCATTTCAACGCAGGGATTTGAAAAAATATGGAGTTGTTCAAAATACATGTACATATTTTATACAGCTATCAGGCTCCATACCTGTGTACTCACTTCTGTGTAGATTCCAAGCATTTCATTCTGTTCCTTCGTACGTGTGTAATGGTGTACAGATGCTGCAGGGTCAGTCGACGGAGCATGAGTAACAAAGGCTAAGGAAACTGTGTAGCATACATTAGTAGAAATTTCATTTTAAACTATCAAATACTGATGTGGTCTACATGTATGTAAAATGTCCTTATCTAAATAGATTTAATATAAATTTTTAGAGATTTTAGGTATGGTACTGCTCTGTTTGAGACAAATACCGTTTTCTGACCCAACATTAAAGCATTATGAATCACATCATCTTTAATGTAGCATTCTGATTTCTGATCCCGTATACTCGTACTTTCAAATGTCTTTAAATGTAATTGTGATGGAACAAATATGTTTAAACTACATGACTGTATAATGTAGCATTGTTTCCCAAAATAAATCTAAGCCAATATAGTTGTTTAATTATGTAATATGTAATTTTACATAATTATATTATTACAGTGGTCCCTCTATATGTGACCACTCCCACCAAAGACCACTCCCCTTATGTGACCATAATTCTTAAGCATTTTTTAATTATGTAATTGGATAATTGTCATAGGCTAAATATTTTACATTCATCTTGAAAATTTCTTCATTCTGAATGTGCAGGTAGTCAATCGATAGACTCAACTATCAGTAAATGCAAGATAGGACATGTAGTAGATATTTATTCTTGTACATGATAAAAAGAATGAATAGATGTAAATAAATAATTGTACTCGTCAGATAGACTGCTCAAACTTAAAATCTCCCCAAGGAAGACCACCTCTATAATAAGACCACAAATCCACTGCATTTGGGGTCGTCTTATAAAGGAGGGACCACTGTACTTATAAGTAAAAGGATATGGATTCTCTACAAAGCTGTTGCCACTTGGATCATCTAATACCTGGAAATAACCAACATTTTCTGATAATACATGTATCTATTCAAAAACAACTTTCAATTTTTATAGCATGATAAATGCACAAAATTTCTTAAATTCAGTGACAGATTCAGGGGTGTGTGGAGGGGACATCCTCCCTGGTAACCCCCTTCCCCCAGCACTGACCCTTAATTTACCAAAAACAGGTATATTTTGGAACATTTTCAGTCAAAATCAGCCAAATTCGCCCCTTTAGCCCCCAGTAAAGGGGGCACTGGATCTGTAACTGTAAATTGTATGACTTTTGATTGATCAGTACAACCTGATATAATATTATCTCAAAAAGTTAGATTGTCTCATTATAATGTTAAACGTCTTTAAATTCAACAGCATCATTTAAAACCTGATAAATTTACAGCATGGATCAGACATGCACGTTTCGGGTACTAAACCCTCGTCAGTGATCCTCAGTCTAAACAATGTGATATGACTGAAAAGTATGAAAATTATTATGTCCAAAAATGTACCAAAAGACGTAGCAGAATGGGTGGGATATGATGCTACAGGACCCACGTTTTATTATGATTGTTTAATATAAAACTTTGAACAAACTTGAAAAATTCTATTCTGCTCTTACCATATAGCTCATGTGATGCCTGAATTTAGAATCTAAACAGGTTCATCATAAAACACTCTTTATGAATTTTAACCCGTTTCAAATGTAGCGTGTCAAATTTTTTCGTGTACAAGCACTGATGACTTACGATTGTAAATTCCTGTTTCGCGGCTCTCAGATTCTGTAAAGTCTGTATGAACTGTTCAATCTGGGCCGCTGCCTCAGGATGCTGTATCTGTAACAAGTATTATACACAATGGAAAACAGACATTGTAGATGTTTCTAATTAAGAAATGACTGTCTTACTTTTTTTCTCCAAGTAGAGTTGAAATCTCTTCACAGTCAAAACAATCTCTGCCACAAACTCAAAGAAGTTTGCCCTTAAGTTACTTAAGAAATGAATCTTATATTTTTTCTGTTGATGCAGGTATCACCCGAAAAATTAGACAGAAAACTGCACGTTGATGCAAAAACTTTCTGTCCAATTTTTCAGTGATACCTGCATCAACAGAGAAAATATAAGATTCATTTCTTATCATTTAAAGTGATATTAGAACATATGAGATAATACTTTTACCTAAAACTTTCCCTAAAAATAAACCATAATACGCCAAAAATTGTTTTCAGCTCTTACCGCACACATCATAAATCTGTTTTGAAGTTGCTATTTTTAGCCATTTACAGAAACCCTGATTCTATAAATGAGCACTTCCGGTAAATATGATGGAGACACTGATGACGTAGAAAGTTGTACACGAAAGACGAAAGTAGTGTAAACAATGCAATGTACCGTTGAGGTATTGAAGCTGAGTTTGCATGTAATTTGCTCAGTTTCACATCTTTTGATGATTTCTTGATCATGTTGAGGATTAATATGTAAATGTTTAATGTTAGTAATTTGCATGCGACCGAGCATCTGTCCGCGAGAAAAAAAGGGGGAGGGGTGGGGGAAAGGGTCTTGGGATGGATGATTTCACACATGATGTCACATTTTCTGTCTGTTTTATTTTACTGTTTGTTCTAAACACGCACGATTTGAAAAAAATGGTTGAATATAGAGCCCGACGTGTTTCAAACGCAGAAGGGGGGGGGGGGGGTAACTTGGAATGCGTGCGACTGGAGTTTCAGACCGGGAGGCCCCCTGCCCATTCTTTCAGTTATTGAGCTTAGTGTACAACATAGTATTACCTATATTCATATTGTCATATACATTCACTTTAATGACAAATGACAGATGGAGATATCTTTGGCATAGACGGATTCAGGAATCTAAAATAGGGAGGGCGGATCACAGTGAACACCGAAAACAATCTTTCTGAGAAGCGTAGAAAGGGGATGAGGGGTATAATAACTAAAACAAAACATTATTTATTTATTTTTACATATATTTTTTAAAACTTCATCTTCATAAACAATTATTTCAAAATTCACCTGCATTGGTGCAAGGGATATACGGTAGACCTTATTTCACGAGCTCCTCAGTGGGTATTAAAACATTCAGTAAATTTTAATATTATTCTGAGGAGGTCGATGTCACGGAATCTATTTTTATTAAAATAAGGATCAAATTTCATTCTATCAATATATATTGGTCACAATTTTAGGGATTAACAACGAAAAACGATTCGACATTATTCTTTTTTTTCTAAATCATTAAGTTATGGTCACAACTAGCTGTTTTTATGGAGTAGCACAATAATATAAAAGAACGAAGCAATAAATTTATATTTGAAAACATTTCTGACATACGTTTTCATGAGAGGCAATTGATGATAGAAAAGATTGGATGATCTCTCTCTCTCTCTCAACGAATCAAAACGGACAAATGTGCGTGTGTGTGTGTGTGGGGGGGGTGTTCCCCCGCAAACCACGATCTAATATTCGGCATGTGATAGATCCATAATTCCATATGTAGATACAGAATCTATCAAAAATATTGGCCAGCACGATTTTTTTTCTTAATAAGAATATAAATTATGTCAAACATCTTCTGTCCTGAATCTACAGGTGATCGCCAGCCATGAGCATGTTTAGAAATGACCGGTGCGCCCTTCATTTATTTATTTATTTATTTATTCTATTTTATTTATTTATTTTATTATTATCATTTTTTTTTTGCTCAATAAATAAAGACTATGTTTTAGATATTGATTTTTTAATTCTTGAAACGGTAAACACATGCGTATACACTTGTGCGTGAACAGGCAATCACGTTGTCGTGTACAACTTATGACGTCATTTACTGAGACCCACGAAGAATACAGTCGATCCCGAAAATTTATTGGGTAAATTGACAAAAGTGTCGATTTCCTCTAAAACCAGGAGTTTTTTTTCTGTGGTTACAGCATGAAAAATTTCATTTTTAAAGAGCTAATGCTATATACTATTTTCACAGATGTTCTAATATCACTTTAATTATCATCTATTTATGGAAAACAGACTGTTTTCTTAGATCTAAAAACAATCAATCACCGCACTATATTTCTTAAGTCGGATGGTTTCGCAATGATACGTCTGCCAAAACAAGTTATGGCAGCCGCTATGATTCAAACAGCGAACGATCGTCTCTCTGTATCTTTGGAATAAGGACCAGTTTGAGCAAATTCAACATGCACTGTTAATTTTTGAGTAAGTAGAAAAGAAATGGTACCCTTGAAATGATAAGCAAACATCAACAAATTGTATTTTCAGCAATGAATTCATTAATTTTGTGTTTGACGGAACCCACGTTCTAAAAATAGTGCTATAAATAGAATTCCGTGAAAAATTGTGTTGATCGATGTACAGTCCAGGAGAATACTAAAAATAGTAATATTACTAAAAACTGTAATATTACTGTTAACAATAATCCCTGAAATTATTGAAAACAGTAATGTTGCCAGCCTATATTACATATTTCTGTAATATAGACAAAGGAAAGTTTTAAAGCCACTGGCACAGTTTATATCATACAATTCTTTCACTCAAAAACAAATTTATTAAAGATGAAAAAAAAATCTACTGAAAAGTGAAAATAATGTCCATTTGGAACCTATTTTTCACTTTTTCTTCTTTCTGAAATCACATTTTCTTCAAGTATATTGAGGAAAAAATTTTCCTGATGTTCTGAATAATTTTTCAGTGTACATTTGAATGAGATACAACTCCTAATCATCCTCATTTCTCCCCGAATCCACTGGTATAAGAGCGAACTGACCATCTAAATAGTATTACTACTTACAGTAATATAAAGAGATAAATTTCAAAGAAAGATAACTCCAATTTAATTTATATTATTGTTTATAGTAATATTACTGTTTCCAGTATTCTCTTATGTATCAACAAAATTTCTCAGCCAAATCAGAATCTGCGTTTCTTGAAAATGACAATGGAAATTAAATGATTATGACATCATAATAACATTGTGGTAAATGATGCTTTTCGAGACAAGTCTGCAGCAATGATGTTGCCGCTAACATGGCTAAGTAGGACGGAAACCCAAACAATGCTCTGCTCTACAATGGCAAGTCTGTAGCAGTTTATGTTGTAATGTAGTTACTGTCCTGTTCACTAATTCCAGAGCACCCTGTTTGGGTGATTTATTCTGTTGTCTGAAGAATTTTGCTATAAATTATTGTTTCTGAGAATTGACCTCCTTTAGTCGTAACTGGAAATTAACTTCAACTTACACTATCTACTGCCTTCAACCAGCAAAATGAAAAAATAAAATGTCTATGGGAAATTCCCATGTTAATTTCAAGCCGCCACCATATTGTTCTCGGTGTCAACAATGGTAAACAGTGACGTCAAAGCTCCCGACCTCACACATTTTCAGCGATTTTACTATAGAAAATCCTGTAGACTTTTTATTTTCCGTCCTAATTCTAACTTAGCTGACGCACAGCCAAAAGAATGGTATTTTCTGTTACGACTAAAGGAGTACTATAAAATTGATATGTTTTTGGAAGATGATATTATCATATTTTAGAGAAAACGGGAAAACAGGGTGCTCTGGAATTAGTGAACAGGACATTAACTTCAATTGTTCAGACTTTGACACTGACCTTCCTCAAAGGTTGGTCTTGAGACAGTCCCTCAATAGCTTTGTCCAGAATTCCCTCTACAGTGGTCAGTACTGAAATTAAATCAACAACATTCAAAAAATTAAAACAATCCTATTTCTGTAAACATGATTATTTTCTCTGGGGAAAAATTACGAGATTATAACATCAAGATGTCAAACTTGGGAGATATTCAGGATAGAAACATCTTTATACGAATGCAGCCGAGTTATTTTCGCAAGTCCCTTATTCGCAAAATAGGCATAAATTACCCCCATGCAAAAATTTCAACGTTTACTGTATTGAAATTTTCGCGTCTCTCTCCTCTCCAGTACTTAAGAGTAGGAAACTGACTTTGCAAAACACTATACATGTAAAAATCAAAAGCCTGTTTTCCCTGACAGGTAGCTAGACAACAGTGAGTATATGTAAAACCAAGGTCAAGGTAACACAGTCAATTTCACCTTGGTACCAAAAGAAAGTTCTTATTACAAGAAATACTTCCATGTACATATACATGTATACGTGTATGTGAAATACATGTATAAAAGTGTTAAAAATGATTGCTCAGAAACCATGCTTACATTAAAGTTTTGGACAGACAGACAGACAGACAGACAGACTGGACAAAAACAACTCACCTGCTAATATCTTCAATATGGAGCATATAAAAATATTATTTAAATGTCTTACCTTAATCAAATTAAATAATTTAAAGTTTAAAACAATCTCCTTATTATGAGCAGAGCTGAAGTTTATCAAGCTTTTTTTTTCATTTTTTTTTTTTGGACAGAATTTAGATTTTGAAAGAATTCGTTCAGATTTTTTCCCACTTCAATGTAGCTAAATTAACATGTATATTTAATAATAACCGGAAAACTTTTTCATTAAAATTGTCTATAAAAGTTACAATACATCTCCAATTTACCTCCTTTATTTGGGGGAATTTCAAACTGCAGTTCAGGAATGGACACAGTAGCTGAGTTAGTCTGTACTACTTGTCTATTGAGATCCTGAAAAAACCAAAATACAGAGCATCAAAATGTATATTGCATATGATACATGTAACATAAACAATGAGTATACCAATATCTAATAAGTATACCAATGGCGAAAAACAGAATCAGTCTTTGTAATGAAAATTAAGGTGGAAAATGAAATCATGTGTTCTAATGGGAAATTTGAAGAACACAAAGTCCTTGAATGTGAAGTTAGGCCATTCATTACACCCTCAAACTATCTGCTGTATATTAAGATATATACTGCCATCAATAGATTAATATACACTGCCATCCATAAATTAGTATACACCATTTCCGTTCATGTTGCTTTTAGAAACTGAACAATTTCGAATCTCTTGCTGTATAACTCTGTAGATGAACCTTATAGAAATCATTTGTAACAAACTTGACCCAAATATTTGCCATTTTTGAATTTTCATTCTTTTTTATATAAAAATGACATTTTTTGAAAAAAAATTGTGCAGATGAAAAAAGTATCTTTTTACATTTTTGTTATCACAATTCATAATTTAAAACTATGTAAAGCCAATTATAATTATTCTTTCAAGTTCAGAATGGAGCAATTAGCATTAATTTATAAAGAGTTTAGAATGATTTTCTTGTTTGTATAGTTATTTATGGATGGCAGTGTACACCTTTGAACATGTTGATATGCATTGAACTACCAGAAAAGGGTTTGGGTAAATGTTTTAATGCCTATTCTCTATTTTCGAAAACCAGAGTTACTTCCCATTTGAGACGGTACACATGTATGACGTAGACTGATTGTGACGTCATCAAATTCTATGGAAACAGTCGTAAAAGTCTGGGAAATGATGGTATGAAATCGATGTTACCATACCATTTTCATGACGTCACAATGGTTTTACGTCAGATACCGTCTATAAGGGGAAATAACTCTGTATTCCGCAAAGACTCAATATTGTGATGAGGGACCTTAGTGCTAAAGTTTCCCACAAAAACTATTTTTCAAAATAATGAATCATAAAAATTCTGTAACTTGGGGTGAAATTCAAGACTTTCGAAAAATTTTGATTAAACTAAATTTCAAATTTAAGTTGCCTTTAATTGGAACAAGAAGTTATTGGACAATTTCTGAAATATCATTCAAAAAGTCTTATTTAAAATAGAGAAGAATTGAGATTTACATATATTAAACATATAGGGGTTTTGCCATTTGTATAATTACATGTACTTTTGGATGGCACTGTATATTAGAGTACATAAACGATAACATTCCAGTATTTAATTACAATGATGATATCACAGACGATAACAAATTGTGATGTAAAAGCAAGGAGATGAAGGACAGGGGCGTAGCTGCCTATACTCCAGCACGCCATGGCGTGCACATTGCTGAGATAGAAAAAAAAAATGTGCACGAGATATCAGGGAGAAAGAGAGAGATATTTTCTGTGGAATTTTAGAAAAATAACACACAAGATTGTCTCCCATAGTTTTACATTCTCTTCAAATAATGCCATCTCCTCTAAAATTGCACATTTTTAGCCAAAAAAAGCCAACATTCTTTTGGGTACAATCTTTAGGGTAACCTATAGCAGGTCTGCATATATTAACTGAAGTTTGATGCACTAAATATGCATGTTTCGGAAAGGAATCCTCATCAGTGGTACTTCAAACCAAAATGATTTTGACGGTGGGTGCGGCTAGCCAACAGGGGATGCTTACTCCTCCCCGGCACCTGGTCCCACCTCTGGCTTGCTGAGTGTCCGTCGATGCTCAATTTGGTGCTCTGTTGTGAGTGCTGTTGAGATTATCGTCAGGATCTTCTTTAGCTCATTTAAAATGACAAAATATTTTAAATGTAGCGCTCATCATTGTCGAAATCCCACAACCTACGATTATATATACTGTAGACATATGTTACGAATACGAATTATTAGGAAGAAGATGCCGTGGGTATCCGACGATGAGCGCCAAAATGAAACCAGAAACTTTTAAGATTTTTTCGTCAAAAGTGAGTGGATTCAAATTTTGAGTAGTATCTATTCCGATGCGAACTGTGACCAACAAATGGTTAACCATCCCCGGTCCAGGGATTTTTTTTGCCCCTTTTTGGGGCCGTTATTCGGCCCCATTCCCAATGAAAAATAGTATCTTTTTTTCCCAATTGTGGCTCTAAAATTTCCCAATCACATACAGATGGAATTATCACCAAAATAAGTAAAAAGTACTGGTTCAAAAGTAGCAAATCTACTAATCATTTGCCATATTGTTGTAAGCATAAGAAATTAAATCATATTTGAAACAAAATTATTTGATCAAATATTCAATTCTGAACTTTTGCATGTTTTGATTGTATAAACTGTCATTTTGCTTTTATATAGGTACTTCCCAAAATATTCCCAAACGTCGTAATTTTTCCCAATTGCACGGACCCCGACCCCATTCCCAAATTACTGAAAAAAATCACTGCGGTCACACTGCACTCCACGTCCAAATCACGTTCAAATATCTGCTGGACGTGGTCGTACGTGGTAATTTTTGCCATGACTGTGCTTTGTACGGGGTATGACCGTTTCGGCTGTTCCACAACTGAAACACTGCGTAAAGCCCCGGTCACACTGCACTCCACGTCCGTATCACGTTCAAAAATCTGCTGGATGTGGTCGTACGTGGTAATTTTTGCCATGGATGTGCTTTGTACGGGGTATGACCGCCAGCGGCTGTTCCACTGCCGAAATACTGCCGAAGCATGGCTTACCACGTCCGACAACGTCGAAGGTTAAAAGTGTTCGTGACGAGACGTTATACACATGCTTTTACCCGTGATACCAACGCGGAACACCCGTGCAATGACTGTGCTCTGTCCGTGATAGACCGCGTAAGCTTTCGCGTCTTATCGCGTCTTCCCCAAGTTTTAATCACTGTCGGAACATGAATTATCACGTCTTTCGCGTCCATTGCACGTCTTTACCACGTACACCGTCCGTGGTTATCCGCGGAATAAATTTTTGATCAGTTCAAATTTCTTTCCGCGTCCAATGCCGTTCAGATTTTTTTACCGCGTCCTACCAGGTCTACAAATCGTCTGTAGCGCGTCTGAAAAGCAAACAACAACGTCTGCTTCACGAGAGACCTTTCTTGGACGTGTTTTGGCCATGATCAAGCCTTAAAGCGTAAAATTCAGAATGATGAGGGAGGTTTTCTAGTGATGTATTCAGCGTTTGTGCTTTTGAGTTAACTTAAAACTTCTTCCACGTCAATGAGACTATTTTGACATTGAAGAGATGTTCAAGCCACAACTTAAGTTTTTGCTGTAGTGGTGGACAGGACGGTAATCCTTATATAAAGCAAAATTTTGTACGAAAAATAGTCTAAATTTTGTAAAGATGTAGCCTAGAAAGCAAGGATTTGGGTTGAAATTTTGAAGGCCCCTCCGAACCCCCACCTGCAGGAGGGGTGACCCCCTCCCGCACCCTCCCCCTCTCGGCGCCGCGAGCCTCGAATGAAGCCTTTGGCTTCATACTATATCTGGCTTTCACTTCAAAAACTTCTAGCTACGCCCCTGAAGGAGAACATATATGTATTGTTTTAATGAGAAATTTAAACAATTTTAAAAAGTTACAAGTATGTAGATGTAAGGATTCTTTGAAAAGTGTACTGGGTATCTTTCTGCATAATAAAAGTACTATAGTAAAATTTGGTATGTTATCTGCGCCTTTCCCCTTTGACAATACAAAATTTTGCTTTAAAACATATATACATGTACATGTATATGGTATAAGCATGAAAAACCACACTTTTTTCACAAAATTTAAAGATACATTCTGTACACGTAAATAACAAGTATTCAGTACTTACCTTTTGATTTTTTATCTTTACAGAATACTTGACTCCTTTCTCTTGTATTTTTCCTCCCGGCTGAAGCTCAGAATTGAGAACGCCACAACTCTCACAGGAAAAGCTTGATACGATTACTTCCTTAAAGAATGGAATCTTTGTTAGGAAGATCCTTGTAGTTCCCTATATCAAAAAGATAAATATTCAGCTCAATACTACATTTTCCACATCAAAGGTATAACCGTTCCTAACCTTGATTTCATAGTTATACTCTGACACAGATACAAGACATATTTCACATCATTTGGCAAAATTTTTCATTGTGATGTCACATCACCATCTTGAAGCACCTTGATGGATTTAGAGCTGAAACTGGTATTCTAATATTTGTGACACGTATCTGATTCATATTCCAATATTCGTCATTACAAGGAATTTTAAGAGCGTCCTAAAATTACATGTCTGACCACTGGATTTATTTTTTTAAAAATTACTTGTATAAAACAACCCTTAAAGTATTAAGGGCGTGGAGCCTAAAGCCAAGGGTTACTGTAACTCTAAAACATCCTGTAGGCATAACACTTGCCGATATCCGTAATTCCTCCCCCCCCCCCTACCCCCAATGGGAACATCATGAGATATATAAGAAGGATCCCGTAAGTGAAAGGTGTGTGCGAGTTTTCTATCTTTATTTTCATATGATGATGCAATTAAGACAGTTTCAACCTTAGGACCCCTTCCAACATCTCCAATCCCCCCCCCCCAAAACAGCCAAAACAGACTGTAGATTTCCTATCGCTATGCGGGCGACCAGTAAAAGTTGTCAATTATACTTTTTTTAATAAATTTATTTTACAATATGAAAGTTAAACAAAGGAGGGGATCTCCAACAACATCAGGTTGTAGCACCCACAGCAAAACCCCAAACACCCAATGCAAAAACACAAAGCAGACAAGCACAAAGAGACGCGTAAGGGACAAGGAAAGTCAACGCACAACACAGAAACATCAAACACAAAGGACTACACATAAACCAACGAGACCAATGGGCAACCGGTGCCAACTTAGGACGGCACCGGCACACGGCACTGGCACTGTCTTCAAGTAAGTGATGTTGGGTAGAGTTTGGGACACACGTTTCCAAGTATACAGGTGCAGCTGTTGCTTGAAAATACTCCATGATTTTTACAGAATTCGGAAACACTGCCTCGTTAACCTTAGATACAACATGCTTTGTCGTTCTGTTAATTCTTTCCCTTCAACATCATGTTCAACATGTTCAAGGCAAAATGTTTCTTTTCTGTCTCGTGCTGTACTCGTCTTTTTTGTGTTTTTGCATTGGGTGTTTTGGTGTTTTGCTGTTGATGATGCAACGGGGTCTTGTTGGAGATCTCCTCCCTTCTTTTCCTTATGCTCATGATGCTATGTGCATGTAATTACAGACTAACGAATATTCGAATACTAATTCTCCGTTTGAATATTCGCTGGAAACTATTCATTTGCGAATATTTGAACATTCGTTTCAGCTCTAGGTGTATTGTCATGCTTTTTATTTTGATGTCACTGATGAAAATATCACGAAATTTTGTGATGTCTGGTGTTTTGACTGCACAGTCTCATGAGTATTGCATTACAATACAAATTAATATTTGGAGGTCTTCTATATGCATTTTGAAAAGATATATAAACATGATAAAAGGACGCAATCAAGAACGGGAGACAGCTCTGAAATTTTCGAAGTGAGTCATGCAGACGGCACATGTGTATTTATCCCACCTCTAGCAAATTTCTTGCAGAGTTTACGAAAAGTGCCAGATCGCTGGCGATCTCCGATTGATTTTTCGAATGTCCGACAGTTTCTAGTTTCGAGCCGGACAAAATGTCCGATGATTTGTGGCTCTAAGTCTCAAGATAATGACACAAAATCTATGTTCGTAGTATTCGATTTTCAATAAAGACATTTATGTCCATGTAAAATTTATTTCCATGACACCGCCATAATCTTTCTCGACTTCAGAATGAAAAATAACCAACATGTCACATTATTGATCATAGGTTAACCGTTAAATGTGAAGTATTCAGAAGTATTAATTTTATTGAACACGTCTATAAAATGTAGAATGATAGTTATTTCAGTGAAATCTCAGTGTGTCTTGTATACATGGTAAAGTTTTTAGCGTGACATCACAAGTCATTTTACAGTAACGGCTAATCTGCGAGTTATTATGTAATTCACATTTTGTAAATGAATTCTTGAGAAATTGTATCCCCATCGGTGTTGGTTGACAATATAGAGATATTGACCACATGCCATTATGTGTCACAGACATTTATGAGTACTACATCAAAGTTTCAAAGTTCATATACTTTTCTCTCACAGGCACCTGATTCCTAGAAAGAAAAATTAAAACCCTTTCTTAAACGCCCCTTTCTCTTCTCTTTACCTTTCTATAAGGCACGACAGCTTCCATGTTTTAAATCGAGTCGAAACCTACACTTTGTCCGTTAGCGGCAAGAGTAACAACTCAAACTAACGGTACTGCACATGCTAAGAATAGCGTGAAGTGTAGGTTTCGACTCAATTTCAGTTATTTGGATTACATGTAATTGCGGCTAAATGCAGAAATAATCAATGATAAGTAGGTTACGATCGTGAAGAAAAATATCTGTAGAAAATACTGATATGCAGTTTTATGAAGAAATCCTTTTGAAACTTACGATATTGAGGGGGTAAAGAGGGGGGATGGCATTCAAACATGGAAGCTGTCGTGCCTTAAAGAGAGAGTAAAGAGAAGAGAAACAGGTGTTGAAGATTGAGTTTAAATTTTCATTGTAGGAATCTGGTGCCTGTGTTTTCTCTCTCTTTTATATTTTCTATATACAAACAGCAAATTTGTTATAAATCATTTCGTATTTGTCTGATAATTTTTAGCTTTGTCCAGTTGATTTCCAGAAATTTCATAAAACTATGGGCATGATGGGACAAATGTCCTTTGGATTTTTTGTCTCATTCGTAAACTCTGTTCTTGTAATCTAATTGGTTGATAAGAACCGAACATTATGTTGTATTCTGCCACTGACAGGATATTATTTCATTATATTGGGTCGATGAAAAAAGTTGAACCTGTATTGGGCTCGGCTGTACCTCTCCCAATACATCTTTTCTCATCGACCCAATATATTCTGTATGCCCCCTGTAAAACACTGTACTTAATTAGTAATATTGTACCTGTGCTTCACAGTTCAAACAGAGGCTCTCCATCTCTATCACTTCCTGGATCATCATCATCTGCATCAATGTCACGGAATAACGGCTTCGGATCCTTTGTAGCGTCAGATTTGACTTGCTCTGTTTTCTCTCCAGCTGTCTCGGTCATCTTTCAGCTCTGCAGAAATTATTTTTGTAAAAAAGTCAAGAACAAATGCAGAATCCCAGAATTTTTCATCTAGACATGCTAAATGTACAGTAGAAATAATATGAAAATTGAATTTTAAATTCGTCAACTTTACGTTCTTAAAATGACCTAATTTTAGGCTAGGTCATTACATAATGAATCAGTTGTAAAGAAAGATCTTAAATATCGTGAATTTTAAGCTTGATTTCACATATACATTTGATTATTGCCCTGTGTTTCATCACTCACATGTCAATGTAAAAGCGAATGTTGCGTGTTAGTTTTTGA